>CM070771.1:41630550-42096716 GCA_036346955.1 Dipus sagitta
TATTTTTGTTGCTCAAAATTGTTTTGGCTATTCAAGGTTTTTTGTGTTTCCAAATGAATTTAGGATTTTTAAAATATTTCTGTGAAGGTTGCCATTGGAATTTTAATGGGGATTACATTAAATGTGTAGATTGCTTTTGGTAAGACTGACATTTTTACAATATTGATTCTTCCAATCCAAGAACATGAGATGTCTTTCCATTTCCTAGTGTCTTCTGCAGTTTCTCATTTGAGTGTTCTTATTATGGAGATCCTTCACTTCATTGGTTAGGTTTATTTCAAGGTACTTTTTTTTTTTTTTTTGAGGCAACTGTGAATGGGAGTGATTCTCTGATTTCATCCTCTGTGTGTTTGTTGTTAGCATATAGGAAGGCTACTGATTTCTGTGTGTTTATTTTGTATCCTGCTACATTGCTAAAAGTGTTTATCAGCTCTAACAGTTTGCTGGTAGAATCTTTAGGGTCTTTTATGTATAGAATCATATAATCTGCAAATAATGATAATTTTATCCCTTCCTTTCCAATTTGTGTCATTTTTGTGAGTGTCTCTTGCCTTATTGCTATAGCTAAGACTTCTAGTACTATATTAAATAAAAGTGGGGGCAGTGGACACCCTTGTCTTGTTCCAGAATTTAGAGGAAACGCTTCAAGTTTTTCCCTATTTAGTATTATGTTGGCTGTAGGTTTGTCATAAATAGCCTTTATTACATTGAGATATGTTCATTCTATTTCCAGTTTCTGTAGGACTTTTACCATGAGGGGATGTTGGATCTTGTTGAATGCCTTTTCTGCATCTATTGAAATGATCATGTGATTTCTGTCCTCTGGTCCATTTATATAGGATATTACATGTATTGATTTGCATATGTTGAACCATCCCTGCATCTCTGGGATAAAGCCTACCTTGTTGGGGTGAATAATCTTTCTGATATATTCTTGTATTCTGTTTGCCAATATTTTGTTGAGAAGTTTTGCATCTATGTTCATGAGGGAGATTGGTCTATAATTTTCTTTTTTTGTTCTGTCTTTGTCTGGTTTTGGTAACAGGGTGATGCTGGCTTTGTAGGAGTTTGGTAGAATTCCTTCCTTTTCTATTTTATGGAAAAGTTTGAGAAGCAGTGGTATTAGTTCTTCATGAAGGTCTGGTAAAATTCATCAGTGGATCCATCTGTGCCTGGACTTGTTTTAGTTGGGAGACTTTTTATAACTGCTTGGATCTCTGTACTTGTTATAGGTCTATTTAACTGGTTTATCTCATCTTAATTTAATTTTGGCAGGTCATATGAATCAAGGAAATCGTCCATTTTTTCAGATTTTCATACTTATAGGCATATATATTCTTAAAGTATGTCCTTATGATTTTCTGAATTTCTTTGGTGTCTGTTGTAATGATGCCTTTTTCATCTCTAATTTTTGTCTCTTCTTTCTTCCTCCTGGTAAGATTTGTTAAGGGTTTATCAATCTTGTTTATCCTTTCAAAGAACCAACTCTTTGTTTCATTGATTCTTTGGATTGTTTAGTTTTTGGTTTCTATTTCATTAATTTCTGCCCTAATCTTTATTATTTATTCCTGTCTACTGATCTTTGGTTTGCTTTGTTCTTCTTTTTCCAAGGCCTTAAGGTGAAGCATTAAATTGTTTACTTGTGAACTCTCTAATTTCTTAATATAGGCACTTTCCCTCTTACGACTGTCTTCATTGTGTCCCAAAGGTTTTGGTATGTTGTATTCTCATCATCATTTGATTCTATGAATTTACTGATTTCCCTTTTGATTTCTTCAATGACCCATTCATTCATTATTCAATAGAGTACTGTTTAGTCTCCACAAATTTGTGCATGCTCTGTAGTTTTTCTTGTCACTGATTTGTCATTTAATCCCATTGTGGTCAGATAGAGTACAAGGGATTATTTAAATTTTCCTGTATTTGTTAAGATTTGCTTTGTGTCCTAATGTATGGTCTATTTTAGAGAATGTTCTATGTGCTGCTGAGAAAAATGTATATTCTGCAGCATTTGGATGGAATGTTCTGTAGTTTTCTGTTAGATCCATTTATTCCATGGCATAATTTATTCCAGATGTCTGTCTGTTTATTTTTTTGCCAGGATGACCTATCTATTGATGAGAGTGGGGTATTGAAGTCACCCACTACAATCGTGTTTGGTGTTATCTGTGACCTTAAGTCTAATAGTATTTGTTTGATGATATTGGGAGGCCCCATGTTAGGTGCATATATGTTTAGGATTGTAATGTCCTCTTGGTGGAGTGTTCCTGTAATGAGTACAAGGTGGCCTTCTTTATCTTTCCTCACTATTGTTAGTTTGAAGTCTATCCTGTCAGATATTAGGATAGCAACCCCTGCTTGTTTCCTAGGCCCATTTGCTTGAAACTCTGTTTTCCTTCCTTTCACCCTAAGACAGTGTCTATCTTTTATTGAGAGATGAGTATCCTGGAGGCAAGAAATGGCAGGATTCTGCCTTTTAACTCAGTCTGAAAGCCTTGTGTGTTTTGGTTGGGGCATTGAGGCCATTGATATTAAGAGTTGTTATTGAAAGGTAAGTATTTATTCTCTCCATTTTTGGTTTGTAGTGCTTCCTGTTTTACCTTTTGCTTGCTTGGTTTAACTGTTATTTGAGTGTGGTTTATTTTTTCCTATTTCCTCATATGTATGTTTTGCTTTCTCTTCAGTGTGAAGGCTTCCTTCAAGTATTTTCTGTAGATCTGGCTTAATTGTGGAATTTCCTTAGTTCTCCATCAATTTGGATAGATAGCTTTGCAGGATAAAGTAATCTTGGTTGACAGTTGTTATATTTCAGAACTTGGAATGCATCACTCCAAGCCCTTCTGACTTAAAGTTTGTGTTGAATACCTACTATTATTATGATGGGCTTGTCTTTGTAGGTGGCTTGCTTTTTCTCTCTGTTTTCAATATATTTTCTTTGGTTTGCATGTTTAGTCATTTAATTATAACATGGTGAGGAGAGGTTCTTTCCAGGTTTTGTCTGTTTGGTGTTCTAAAAGCTTCCTGTATCTGCACTGGCATTTCTTTCCCAATATGGGGAAAGCTTTCTTCTATGATTTTGCTGAAAATGCCTGCTTAAGCCTCTGGATTGAAATTCATCTCCTTCTATTTACACTGAATTCTTATGTTTGATCTTTTCATAGTGTCCCAGATATCTTGAGATTCCCATCCATACCTTCCTATGAGCTTGTCTTTCTCTTTCTTAGACTGTATTAGATCTGCCACCTGGTCTTCTAGTTTAGATATTCTGTTCTTTCCTGCATCCATTGTACTGGTGAGACTTTCCACAGACTTTCTTTATTTGACTGACTGTGCTTTTCAGAGATAGAATTTCTGCCTGTTTTTTTTTTTCTTCAGTATTTCTAATTCTTGTTTCTTGTAATGACCTCCTTATTTCATTAAGCTGGTTTCCTGTGTTCTCTTGGAATTCCTATAGGAGTTTGGTTTATTCTTTAATTCCTTTGTTTTCTTCTTTGATTCCTTTGATTCTTCAAGTATAGATAAAATCTGTTTTTTTTTTTTTAAATCATTGTCAGGTATTTTATCTAAAACAGTCTCAATGGGGGCCATTTCTGATGGATTTATAATTTTTGGTGGAATTGTATTGTCTTGATTCTTTGTGTTTTTTTGTATTATAATGTTGCGATTTTTGTATCCTGATTTGATTTGATGCTTGGGTTTTCTAATAATCTGCGGTGCTTTTAGATTTGGAAGTCCAACTTTATGTACTTTCAGAGTAGGAGTTTAAGGTGTGCCAAGTATAGCTCTTGTACTCCAATCCAGCCGCAGAAGTAATCCTAGGTGTTGAGTTTGCCTGCTATTCAAGTATTCTAGTGGGTTGGGCAGAGTATTTTACTGGATATTTCTAAAATTCAACTGAACAATATACACAATCAATAAAAACCAGCACAGGGTATGCAAGTGTGAGGACTGAGACAAACAGATAACCTTATAAAGCCACAAACCCTAAGGATGTGTATTGCTCTACACCTTTAGTCCTGTCAACTGGGAGGTTGAGATTTCTGTTCTGAAATGAGTTACAGTTCAGCCTGGGTCTGAATCAGATCCTGCCCCCAGTAATGACAGAAGAAAAAGACAAAGGCCCTAAGAGTCTTAAAACATTAAAGGCAACTCCCAAATACAGCTTAATTGAGAATGGTAAGTCCAACCAAGAATATGTAACCTGCCCTGCCATAGAAAGAGAGAGTAGCATTTCTAGCACTGGACTATGTACCTGCTTTTTTTTTTTTTTTATCAGCGGGCCTTGTTACATTTGGGGTGGCTTCAAATCTGACCTATACTGAGTGCCCACCTTGATCCTTCGGTTTTGTGCTGTGAATCTGGTGCTCTGATCAGCTGTGTTGGATGCCCTGCCATAGTGAGATGAATGCCTTCTCTGGAGGGTCGTGTTTCTGTCGGTTGGGGGATGGGAGAGTGCAAGAAGCCTGGAGTTGTATTGGAACTGCTCAGCTAGAAGTCTTGCCTGTGTCTAGCGTCTCCCCTGCAGATTTCTTGACTTTGCAAGGAGACTGATGAGGTTGGAAAATCCCCTTGTTTGGTCTCTGCTTCTACAGCTTGATGCTGAGCAGGCACGCAGATCCATATGGATCCCAGGGCTTGGGTCCACAAGCTCCTCGGTGGGTGGGATTATGGCCGATTTCTTTCTTGCTGATAGATCTTAGTGTCTCCTTTTCTTTGCTGTGGCAGCAAAAAGACTGTATACACTTTCACTTTTCAGACAAAAAGTGTATTTTACTGTGGTTTTGCTCAAATCCTTCCCTAGGCTGGATTAGTGTGATTCTTATGCCACCATTTTACCTGAAAGTCCTCAGATTAGCTGTTTTTTTTTTTTTTTTTTTAATGTGAGAGAGCAGGCATGAAAAAGCAAGACAGAATTGGTGTGCCAGGGCCTCCAGCCACTGCAATTGAACTTCACACTTGTGCACTCCCTTGTGCTCATGTGAGACCTTGCATGCTTTCATCACCTTATGCGTCTGGCTAACATGGAATCTAGAGAGTCAAATGTGAGTCCTTAGGCTTCACAGGCAAGAGCCCTAACTGCTAAGCCATCTTTCCAGCCCACAAGCTGTGTTTTTATGAATGGTATTGTAGTGGGTTTGTTTGCACCAGCAACACTACAAATAAGAAATGTGATAGTGTCGCTGCTAAGATGTCACCTTGCCTACAGAGTCTTTCAGCTCAATCTTTCAGGGTTATACAGCCTATCATTGACAGAAATATGTGGCAAGTTGAAGTTACCATGGGGATTACATTCCACCATATGAATTTGGGAGTGCGGCATAAACATTTAGTTAATAGTGGAGACTTGGGGCTGGAAAGATTGCTTAGTGGTTAAGGTACTTGCTTATAAAGCCTGATGGCTCAGGTTTGGTTCCCCAGGACCCATGTAAAGCCAGATGCACAAACTGACACATACATCTGGAGTTCATTAGCAGTGGATATAGGCCCTAGTGTGCCCATTCTCTTTCTCTCTTTCTCTTTACCCTCTCTGTCTCTGTGCAAATAAATAAATGAAAAATATTTAAAAAGGCAGAGACTCAAGAACCAGTTCAAGGTTGCTCATTGGTGTGACTTCAGGACAGTCACTGCACTCTTTGAACCTTGTGTTTTCTGTCCTCTGTCAGTGATAAGGTTGGGCTCCAGGGTTCCTTCTAGCTCTGAGGTCCTAGAAGAAGAAAGCTGTCACCCTTTACCACTGCAAACAATCAAGGACATTAGGATGTGCCACAGAACCTAGCTTTTCTCTGCATGGTCTGTCCCAGGATGTTTTCAGTCTTGGCCTTATTGACATACTGGATCAGATCCTTCTTTCCTGTGTTTTGTAGGATGTTTAGCGACTTCCTTGCCATCCAGTTACTTCATGCCAGTAGCATTCTATAACCAACTGTGACAACCAAAAGTGTCTCCAGACATTGCCTATGGCTCCTGGTGCAGTGACAAAATCTCCTTTGGGAAAAACCTCCCTAGTCCATGGGTATGTAACACACAAGCTCTCTCCTGCTGCCGACTTTTCCTTTCAAGGAAAAGGAAGGTCTTCTGCAAGCTGAGGGCTGTGGATTGGACCCCAGTGGGCTTAAAAATTTCTTTATTGTGGGGTTTCTTGAATTTTGTGTTCTAGAAATCTTAGAAGTCTGGGGCAAGCATTTCCATATCTCCATATTTATTCTAGTCTTGTGTATTTTTATTATGACTACTGTTGCAGTCAGGTTTGCATTGCTGGTAGAAATCACCCAACCAAGAGCAGCTTGTGGGCAAAAGAGCTTTGTTTTGGTTTACAGACTCAAGGGTAAGCTCTACAATGGCAGTGAAAATGATGGCATGAGTAGAGGGTGGACATCACCCCCTTGCCCATATAAGGGGGCAATAGCAACAAGAGAGTGTGCCAAACACTGGCATGGGGAAACTGGCTATAACACCTATAAGCCTGCCCCCAACAATACACTGCCTCCAGAAGGCATTAATTCCCAAATCTCTATCAGCTTGGAACCTAGCATTCAGAATACCTAAGTTTATGGGGGACACCTGAATCAAACCACAACATTCTGCCCCTGGTCCCCATAAACTGCTATCCATATGTAATGTAAAATGCAATGCATTCAGTCCAACTTTAAAAGTCCCCATAGGAAAGTGGGGAAGGAGAAGGAAATACCATGGTTTGTTGTCTGTAAGTATAGAAGTTGTCTCTCTCTCTCTCTCTCTCTCTCTCTTTCTCTCTCTCTCTCTCTATATATATATATAAAGTCTCCATAGTTTTTAATCAATCCCAGTGATGTCCAAATATCCCCATAGTCCAAGGTCTTTAAACAGAGCCATAATACCAAAACATTCCCCCAAAGCCCATAATGGCACAGAATAAACATTCACACCACAAAAGATGGCATTGGGCATAGCAAATAAATATTCAGCCAATATAAGATTTAAAACATCCAGGGAAAATATCAAACTCTGTAGCTTCAAGTCCCACAACTCTAGCCAGTGACAAATCTCCAAGTCAGATAATTCTTACCAGCAACAAATCTCTGGAGTTCCAATTCTACCCCTCCACCTAGGCTACTCACAGTCCTGGAAAACTTCATCTGGGGCCGGCAGCTCTCCTTGGCGGCCATCTCATGGTCTTGGCATCTCCTCTGCAACTCACGGTTCATTCTCATGGATCCATCGAGTCTCCATGCAGGCATCCAGCAAACCTGCTTCACACTGCTCCAGCCGTTTCCAAAACACAAGACCGTGTTGCAAACTCAATGACCCTCTCTTTCCTGCATTTCTCATACTCCACAATACCAGGTAGGGTGCCAATTTGTTAATCTGGGGGGGAATAAAGCAGACTTTGAAGAACAGGACACTCCTTGAGCCCTCAGTCCCCTTCAAAAGAGTATACATTCTTCCTGTTGTCCCAGTGCAGGTCAGCTGGCCTCAAAGGTTGTAATCTCCTAATTGCAGCTGAATAGGCAATAGTTCACCCAAAGATTTCATTCTTTCTGTGCCATATCCCTCTGCTCACACTAGTTCATTTCTATGCAAAGCAACCCTGCACAACTTCTCAGGACATGGCCATAGCAGCAGGCTTCACACACAAACTGCTAGCCCAGTCCAAGCAGAGCTCTTTCTCATCCTCATAAGCCAAATCTCACAGTCCATAGTTCTTACTGCATTCAGGTCTTTCAACTCTGACCAGAATAGTCCATCAAGCTGTACTTACAGCACTGCAAGGCATCTCTCAGGCCAAGGTTTCAAATCCTTCCACATTCCTCTTGAAAATCAGCTCCAAAAGGCCAAAGCCACACAGTCAGGTGTCTGGCAGCAATCCCACTCCTTGGTACCACTTTACTGTTGCAGTCAGGTTCACATTGATGGTAGAAATCACCCAACCAAGAGCACCTTGTGGGGAAAAGAGGTTTATTTTGGCTTACAGTCTCAAGGGGAAGCTCCACGATGGCAGGGAAAAATGATGGCATGAGCAGAGGGTAGACATCACCCCCTGACCAACAGGAACAGGAGAGTGTGCCAAACTCTGGCATGTGGAAACTGGCTATAACACCCCTAAGCACCCCCCCAACAATACGCTCTCTCCAGAAGGCATTAATTCCCAAATCTTCATCAACTGGGAACCTAGCATTCACAACACCTAAGTTTATGGGGGACGCCCGAATCGAACCACCACAGCTACCTTGTCAACCGTGGTGCTGAATCAGTGCCTTGAAGCTTTGGGAAAGATTGATGTTTGACTCACATGGAAAATGTTTTTTTTTTTTTTTTCCTGAACATTATTATTATTATTTTTTTTAGATTCAAGGATACTGTAAGTCACTACAAGAAGCTTATCTCAGTCAAAACTCAAAACATTCTTATCTTTGCTGCTTCATTGGGAGGGGTGAGCCTTTACTGAGGGTAGCAGGAGCTTAGGGGTACCAGTGGGACAGAGCATTCAGGACAGACTGGCAGGATTTTGCAGCATTCACAATGGAAGTTGAGCAAAACTCATGCATAGAGCTAGTAACTGCCAAGGATCATGTGTGATGGAGGAAGAGATGTTGATGGTTAGCAGTTTGCTCCTCAGAAAAGAACATGAGACTGTTCAAGGGACCCTGGCAAGCCATAGGGTTGACTTCTGTCCTCACAAGCTCTGCCTATGATATACCACTGGGTTGGGTATTTAAGCCAGCCTTGAGAGGAAAGACTGGCATGAGATATGACTAAAGGCCCAGGGCAACTGGAAGGAGGTTGGAGAACAGCAGATACAATTATTCCTGTTCTTGTAGTCATTGGCTCTTGAGAGGGGTTTCACATGTTTTCTGCACACACTCACAGTACAATCCCTCCCTCATCCACTGAACTCTTGTCAGAGCACAATTCCTCTTTCCCCAGTTCTCATCTGGAAACTAACAGCAAGTGTAGTCTGTGGCTCCCAGAGCTGATACTGAAGGTCAAGGGGAGACAATCTGCAATCTGGTCATCTGAAAAGCAACTCCACGTCCTGGAGAGACTCTGTCTCAAGGAAACAGGATGGAAACATGATTGAAGAGGACACCCAGTGTTCTTTGCTGGTCTCCAAATATGTGTGCACAGGAGCATGCGTTTCTACCTCCACCCCCCCCGCAAGACCACAAAGCTGCCCATACCTCCAACACACACAAAGAAAAAAATCATATACAACTTTGAGGTTCATTTGTGGTTTAGAACTACAAATATAACTCTACTAAATCTACTCTCCCACCCACTCTACAAGTTAGAAATGGAAAGTGGCTGCCCTGTTGTCACACAAGATGGCACCAAGTATTCTGAGAGTCCTTCTTTCAATTTGGTGCCCTTCGTTATACATTTTAAAGATAAATAGAAGGCTGGGAAGATAGCTCAGGCACTTGCTTGCAAAGCATGATGGCCCAGGTTTGATTCTCCTGTACCCATGTAATTCCAGACACACAAAATGGCACATCTATCAGGAATTTGTTTGCAGTGTGAGAGGCTCTGGTATACCCATCCTATCTCTCTTTCCCTCCCTTCCTCTCTCTGTCGGTCTTTCATAAATAAATAAATAAATAAAAATTTAAAAATATATGGGGAGAGAAAAATCATCAATGGTGTTAACTAGCAGTGGAGCCTTGCAAATTTTATGGCTGGCCATTCAGTACAAATGTACTAACTGTTTCAATAGTGGCATGTCTGTTATGGAAGAAACCAACTGCTCTCTGATTGGATTGAGGCCCACTCCATGTGAAGGAATTCCTTCCTGGTACTGAAAACCTAATCAAAAACCTATGGCTGAAGAAGTTATCAGCAATAGGAGGGAAACTTCTATTGTTTTCTGGATAAATGAATATACAGTGCCCACCAAACTGCCCTCTAAAAAGTTATGTTTATACCAATGTACTAATGCTAATTTCACTTTTGGATAGAGAAACTTCACTTTACAGATACTGGTGACCACTGGGGAAACTTAAAACTCATCAAAGTGCTAAGAAGTGACAATGGAGTGTTCAGCACCAAATGAGACATCTCTATCACATCTTTCAACGCTCAGGGACCATTGCAGAAAGGTGGAAGGAAAGAAGGTAAGAGCCAAAGGAAGGGGAGGAGTGCTCACAATACTGTCTTCCAGACACAAAGTAGCCATGCATTCATGACCTCACAGTGGCTGCCACTACCTACACAACACCTGAACAATAGGAGGGGAAAATGGTGACACTGAAATAGAAGAGAGACTAGCTGAAAAGAAGAAGGGTTTCAGTGAACAGAGAATTTGCGAAGGGAGAACGGAGGGAGTGGGAGGGGATAATGATCACGGTATACTGTCTATATGTATGGAGGTAGTCAATAAAAAGTTTAAAATGTAAATAAAGACATGTTGGTAAGAAGGGATTTGATGAGACAGGAAACAAAATATCAGTATGAGACAAAAATTCTCAAGTTCAATAACCATAATCATCATTAATGATAATAAATGTCATTGTGTTTGGAAGTAGAGACACTACTAATGGTGCAGATGTGAGGGGCAAACCTGGCCATCCTCAGCTGGTAGCAAAGCAGGGATGACTGAGCTGGATTAGTCCCACCTCCTTGTTTAAAGGGTGTGTGGACAGCTTCTGCCTGAATAGAAGCCCTTACAGCAAGCTGATCCTAGCTGATGGAGGAGGGACGTGTGTGGAGAGTGTCCAAGTACAGAGACTTTATTTTACAAGTGAGGCACAGGCTCAGGGAAGGGCAGTGACATTGTGTCCTACAGCAGGTAGATAGAAAAGCCAGTCTAGAATCTCCTTTTGACTCTTTTTCAAGGAGTAGATGCCAGCAGTGCTTTTCCCCTGAGTGGCCTTGTTAGACACATTTATGTTGTGAGATTGATCAGTGATTCCTTTCAGGGTCCCCAAAGTGTCCCAAACAACACAAGTCATGTCTCAAACTAACCCGATTGATCCTTTCCAAATGTTTTCCCATGTCTGCCTCCACACTGTGTGTGTGTGTGTGTGTGTGTGTACACACATACATGGGTATGCATGTGCACATGGAGCATGTGTGAAGGTCAGAGGATAGCCTTGAGTGTTGATTCTCCCACCTTATTTGAGGCAGAGTACTTGCTGTTTACTGCTGTGTTTGTCAGCCTAGCTCTCCATGAGCTTCCAGGGATTCTCTTGTCTCTACCTCCCACCTCACTGGGAGTGCACTGGGACACTCATGCTTTACAGGACCTGATCTCAGGTGCTCACACTTTCTTCTTTAAAAAAATATATATACACACATATAGTAATAGGTTACTCTCTTTTATCCATTCACCCCTGCTCCCATTTCCCTGGGGCTCTCCTCAGTGGGGTTCTGGGATTCACTGTGGGCTCATGAAAGCCTCAGTCAGTCTCTGTGGGGTAGCAGGGGAACCATGCCTCAGGGTATCCCTACCTACTCTTGGCTCTTACAATCATTCTGCCCCCTCTTATGCAATGTTCCCTGAGCCATGATAGGCGTGTTGGCAGTCTGATTTAGTGTTGAGTTCTTGGTAGCCTCGAGATTTTCTGCTCTGATGGGTTTCGATTGATCACCACGTCTGTCACCATTACCCTGGAGTTGGTTGTCAGGTTAGCAGTAAGAGCATTATTCATGTTGCAGATGTGGTAGAGGTGGAATGTCTCTTGGTGGACAATGGGCTATCTTTTTGTCTTATTGATGGTTCTTGATTGTCCTCCATTTTCTCTAGCCGTCTGTCAAATAAAACAGATTCCAACCAAGAGTGAGAGCAGCTTTGGTTAAGGGGATATACAAAGTTCTTTGAGAGCCTACTCTTCTCCAGAGAGCAGTGGGGGCTTCTCTCCAAGCAATCCAACTTATAGAAACTCTACTTTCCCTTTCTCTTTCATAGTGTTCCTTGCCTTCATTCTCTAGGTCAACATTTGCACCTGCTGGAAGCTCTTCTATCCTTGAGAACCTCACACAATCCACATTCATGTCCCCTGTGAGATAATGAATCCTTGTCCATTCCTGCCTCAGAGCCCTCCTCCCTTCCAGCACTGGTGGAAATTGCTTCAGTCATACTAATCACTTGGTATGTGTCACACTGCCTTGTTTTGGGGTTGGGAACATGTGCCTTCCTTATAAACTCCAGCTTCTTTATCTTCTTTTTGAAAAACTATTTAAGTTATTCATTTGAAAGGGGATAGGGAGGGAGAAAATGGGTGCTCCAGGCCTCATGCCACTGCAAATAAACTCCAGATGCATGTACCACTTTGTGTATCTGGCTTTATGTGGGTACTGATGAATTGAACCTAGGACAGTAGCCTTTGCAAGCAAGCACCTTTAACCACTGAGCAATCTCACCAGCACTTTTTATTTTCTTAATCTTTTCCAGAGTAGACATGGGATCCAGGCCATCTAAGTCAATAGTCTTGTACTGTGCCTGGTGGTGCTTCCTCAGAATTCCCTGATATGGGGATAATAAATGCAATGACTTCCACAACTGTTTCTATTTAGGTTTGTACTTCCTTGTAGTCAGAAGTACCGTAACAACTACATTCACCAGTGAAGAAAGTAGGCATGGAGGAGGTCTTTCCAGTTCTTTTCATCTTGGGCAGTGTATGAAGAGAAATGATTGAGAGAAGGGGGAGGCTGAGATTTGGGGTATGCATATATCAAAGAATAAAGCAAAAGGAACTTAGGGGTGGATCATGTGGTGGAAAGGATGGAGAGTGACTAGGATTTTTATTCAGAAGCAAGTTTCACGTGATAAACTCCCTGCACCTCAACATAAATTAGTAAAATCTAAATATTGTTTTTCGCCACCAATATCTCTTGTGAGCCCAGATAGGCTAGCCTTGACCACTACTCTACTTACTAATATATTAACTTGCCTCATCAAAACCAGTGGTTCCTAACATGAAATTTGATTTTATTTTCAGTAGATAAAGAAAATCATTTTTACTCTCCATCCAGGTCAAAAGCAATTTTGGAAGTTATTCAAACACTGCTCAGGGCATCAACAACAACTCACTGCTTATCTCGGCAAGTTTTGTTTTGAACAGTGCTTTTTTTTTTTCTCTTATAGTTTCTCCTTTGAATTTTCTTTCTTTCATTTTGCAGTTTTCACTTCTTTTTCATCACTTCTGTCTTCCTTGACACCTCTTTATAGTTTTCTTATCTAGATAGTCTTCTGTTCCTCTTTGAGATGACACTAATATCAGTAATTCATATGAGCTGGAGTGGGAACTTGGTTCTTAGAGTGGCAGGAAAGCAGTGTGGAAACATTAGGCCTTGGTCTCTGGTCTAGGAAGCCTGTTTTTCATCCTTCGCTGTCGATATGACCTTGGGCAAATCACAACTTACTGGCCTTATCTCAAAGAAGAAAGATTTGGCCAATTTGATCTCTGGGCATTAATGTTCTATGGCATTTATAAAAAACAGGGTTTTATAAGAACTGATATTTGAATTTTTATTTGAAAATATGGGTCTTTGGTGATAATTAATATTGGATTTAAAAATCATTTTGTATCCTTCAACTTTGTGGTTACTCGAGTTTTATAAATGAGGTCTGGGATTTGGGACCAGCATTTCTCAGGCTGTCATCAATCACACGCTGGACATTTTTCTAGCTAGGAGCCAAAGAGAGGGAAACATGGAAGTAGAAAAGTAACACCTTGGTTTGTGCATTTTTTTTTTGCTGTGGTTAAAAGTAAACTAGAACATGAAATCTACTGTATTTACAAAATTATCCATGTAGGTGCAGCATTGTTAACTACAGACACGTTGTGCCACAGATCTCTATTAAGTGGGGCTTTTTACCATTACACAGCAGCTCCAAACCCCTTCTCCAGCTCCCTGAAGCCACTGTTCTACCTTCTATTCCTGTTAGTTTGACAAAATAATGGAGTCATGCATGCACCATTTTCTCATTTATTAATATGAATGGCTCGACTATTTATTACACACAACTAAGCAAGAGAAAACCCAGGCATGGCCCCATGGGGATTTGCATCAGGACCACACCACAGTAACCCTAATGTCGTGGGGGGCAGCTTATATAAGACAGCTGCATTGGGTTTGCTCTGTTTTCTGGGATCCCTGCAGGTTGGCTAATTTGAACAATTTGGGTTGGTACATAGCAACCCAGAGTGGGAGAATCCAGTAAGGGAAATGGCTGGGGGCAGAGGCAGAGTCAGAAACTCCAAAAGAGGAATGGCCTACCTCTAACTTAGGATCTCAAGTGGATTGAAGATAGTGTCTGTTTGACTGTTATAAAGATAGACTCAGAGCAGTAGAATAGAGAATCCAGAAATAAATCCTGGCAATATAGTTGAAATAATTTTTAATAGTGTCAAGAGTATTTAACGAAGAAAAGGAAAATCTTTTCAACAAATTGTGCTTGGAACATTAACATACATCTGTAAAGGCACAAACTTGGAATTTTGCCTAATGTCATACACGAAAATAAACCCAAGCATAGTCTCATACATCTGTCTTCCCAGCTACTTGGGAGTCTGGGATAGTAGGATTGCTTGAGCTCAGGAGTTGAGGCTAACTTGGACAACATAGTGAGACCTTTCTCAAAAAGAAGTGTCAAAGACATAAACATAAAGGCTATAAATAAATAAAACAGGGGAACTACTTTATATAACACTGGACTTGCCAAGGATCTTGTGAACCTAGCATCAAAAGCTTAGATAAAGTACATGAAAATAAAGAAAAATTAACAAAGAACACAATAAATAGAACAAAAAGGCAACATACGGACTAGGATAAAATATTTAAAAATCTTATATATGGTAGGGAGTTAGTATCTTTAATGTATTTTAAAAAAATTCTTGTCCATTAAAAAGGGGGAAATACTTGGAAAGGAATTTTTCTAACAAGCATTGAAAAGATGTCCAGTATCACTAATTATCAGCAATACAAAGAAAAATGCAATTTTCCATCATATATTAAAAAATATAGTATAAGACAGTGGCAAAACACACCCCCTACACACATACCCCCCACCACACACTCACACATAGATCCTCAGACTCCATGTAAAAGTTGGAAGCCATGATGGGCTTCTATAATACCAGCATGCTGACGCTGAGAGGGGAAGTAGAGACAGGAGAAGTTCCCAGAAGCTCTTGGGTCAGCTACTGGGGAATACATCATCACAATGAACAACAATGAGAATTGAGAGCACTCACCTCAGATGAGGGGGAAGGTGAAGACTGACCTCAGAAAGTTGTCCTTGACCTCCGCAGCATAGATACACATTGCACAACCTACATGTATACTGAAAAATCATTAAAAATATGAATTTGTATATCCTTAATGGTCAAGTGAAAACAGTCAATGGCAAACTTTGTGTATTGTGAAATTTCTGATGTTTAACAAAATTGGAAATGTACCTAAAAAATTCCCCATATTCAGGAGCTTAATGCTTCTCTTCATTGTGGATTTCCTGGTATTGAGTCCACCCAGGTGGACTTTCTTAAAGACCTTCTGACCTTCACTACACTCGTGAGGGCTTTCTCAGTGTGGATTTTCTGAAAAAGGCTTTCCCACATTTATTGCATTCAAGTCTTTTCTCTGTGATTTCTCCAGTGTTTCACATGGTTAGTGTTACACAGTGTCCCACATTGGCTGTATTCAGGCCCTTTCTCCAGTACAATGCAATCATGATTTGTTCTCCCATGATTGGCCAAATCCATTTGCCATACAGTCTTCTGGATTCTTCCATGTTATAGCATGTGACAGAATTTCCTTCCTCCTTTCTTTGGTAAAATGTTTTATTCACATATATTTTAAAATTATTTATGAGAGCGAGAGCGAGAGAGAGAGAGCGAGAGAATGAGAATGTGTGTGCCTGGGCCTCTAACCATTGCAAAAAAAATTCCAAATGCATGTGCCACTATGTGCACCTGGCTAATGTGGGTCCTGGGGAATTGAACCTGGCATCGCAGGCAAGCACCTTAACCACTAAGTCAACTCTCCAACTCAGATTTTCTTCTTTTGAAGGCTGAATATTTCTTGAATTGAGTTCTGAAGTAGAATTTTTCTCACTTTGATACAAGCAAAATCAAAACATTTTGTTGCAGTCCTCTTTACTTCCCTTGCTAGTAGTGCAGGGTGCCTTCAGCAAGGCAAAAGTTCTCTGAGGGGCTTGGTGTAGGACGCATTCACACCTGAGAATGGCTCTCTTCACCTTCTCAAGTGTTCCTGCTGGTACTTGATTATTCCTTTGCTATTTTAATTACAGTTAGACTTATGGGAACCATAAGTCTTTGGTCAGCCTTTTTGGTTGAAAGGTTATAGTTTATTATTTTGAGAGAATCCAGACTCTTGTCTTGATTCTGTACAGCCTTGGGCAAGTTCTTCCTGCTATGGGCCTCAGTTTGAGTCAACCAGTTGAGTAGTTCTCACTATGGGCAATTTTGCCCTTCAGCAGACATTTGGAAATGTATAAACACATTATTCATTGTTGAAGCTGGGGAGAGAGCTGCTGGCATCTAGTGGGGAGAGCCATGGGTGTGCTATTGAACCTCCTACAATGGACACGACAACCACCATTCCTTACAAGGATTTATCTGGTCAAATAGCAACCATGCCTTTGAACCGACTTTCAGTGCTCTTCCCACATTTATTCCAACCTCTTTGTCTTAGGTTGGGTCCTCCCAGAAGCAGGCTTTGAGTCTGGGACTTAAGATTGGTGGTTTATGTAAGAGGTGATCTAGAAGCACTGGTGAGTTGGGGAAGTGACATGAGCAAGGGAAGACGGAAATAACATAGGTTCATCCTGAAGCTGCTTCGTGCTGAGCGCAGGTGAGACCCAGTCTCATGGGAGAGCTCCTAAAAGATGTAGATCATGAATGGCAGGGTTTTTATCTGGACGGCGAGGAAGCAGAGGCTTGTATACATAGTCCCTACTGGTGATTGGTTGAGGGCTGTTTCCATGATTGTCAACATCCTAGCACTCCCGGACTGCCGTGTGCATGGACCAAGACCAGCAAAAAGCCATCACGAGGCCCAAGAATGTAGTGGCTGGGGATCTGGGCAGGTGGTCTAGTATCTGTATGTCATGGCCCTCTTTCTCTAGCTGATTCCTACTCATTCTTAGATCTCAAGATGAGCATTGTTCTTTCTGGAAATTGCCAAAGACCTTGTTGGTTAAGTGCTCTTGTTATCAGCACACCTTCATTTGCAGGACCTGCCATGGTGTGATTCTCTCATTAATCTTTTTTTTTAAATATTTTATTTATTTATTGGAGAGAGAAGAGAGGCATTAAGAGAAACAGAATGGGTGCACCAGGGCCTCCAGCCACTGCAAACCAATTCCAGACACCTGTGCCACCTTGTGCATCTGGCTTACATGGGTACTTGGGAATCAAACTTGGGTCCTTGGCTTCACAGGCAAGTGCCTGAATTGCTAAGCCATCTCTCCAGCCCCAATCTTTTTTTCTTTGAATTTTAGAAAAATTTTATTATATAGATTATAGAATTTATAGCACTTAAGAGAAGGAAACGGGAAACAGTAGAGAGCTCCTGCCCAAGAGGAGGCAGAAGCAGGGTCCCTTAAATGGGAAAGCCCCTCTCTTGTTAATCTTTGTCTCTACCATCAGACTACAGATGGCATGAGGCAGGGACTTGGTCTGTTTTTACTGTCCTCCATATATTCACTGTCACCACAGTGGCCAGTTCAGGATTGGCGAAATGTGGAATGGATGTTCCTTAATTATCTTATTTTTTCCTTAATGAAACCTATCATTTTTCTCATATTTGTACTATTCAAAGTACATCGAACAGTTCCCACTACTTAGATTATATTCTTGATAAAACTGATTCTATTTAATATTAGGATTGGAATTTTGTCTTAATCGAGACATAAGAAAAGTCATAAAGGCAAAAAAAAAAAAAGTGCTGAAACATTTGTCTTGACACAGACTGAGGCATTATGCTGCCTGGGCTCAGAGTTCTATGAAACCATGTGTTTACAAAACACACCATAGGATGTTGCTAAGGAGACAAAGCACATGATTTCCACAAAAGTCTATTCAATGAAAGCTAAGGACTGTTCTACAAACTCTTGTTCTCTACTGAGACTCTGGGCAGCCACCTCATAAAGGCTTTGTAGGTAGGTTATATCTTTAGGAGAGAAACATCTGCTACTTTGGTAAAAGGAATGTGTGATTTCTTCATTGCAGTACAGTAGTCAGGACTCCAAGTTACTGTAAGGCAAAACATGGGATAGGGGGAGTCGGGGTTCTGGATGGCAGAATCAAGGCTCTGGGAAATAGCAGCAATCCTTCTATAGTCTCTCTCTTATTCTCATTCCTACTCCCTCTTCTCATTGTTTTTTTTCTCCAGTTTCTTCTAGTGTAGGTAGGCTACTTTGATAGGAAGGAAATCTGACTGCTATGATAAACAATCTAGTTGTCACAGTAGCAGAAGACTCTCAGTATGTAAATACTAGGGAACTGGCCCTGCTTTTATCCTCTACCTCTGCCTTGGACTGTTCCCTGTGTCAGATGACAAGGGAGGGCACGCTTGCCCAGTTCAGATGCTATGCCACCCTTGTGGTAGTGGTGAAGAGTCAGGTCCTGCGAGTGGCAGCCCCACTGAAATAAGGAGCAAATTCTGGGTATGAGAAAAACAGATATTCCTGAACAAGGGGGACTGATTTGATTTCTCATTTATTCATCTATTCAGATACTCATCCACACACTAGAAAAGAAGTCTGTGGATTTCTTGTCATGGGCAAATACTTCCAGACATAGAAGTAAAAGTTTTCTTCCTCAAGTGATTCAGGGGAGTGGAAGAGATGAACAATGAACTATTATAATAATCAGGTTTTTACTGTCTTCCAGATACAAAGTGCCCTCAACATTCATGACCTCATAGTGGCTGATGCTACATACATAAGACCTGCATAATAAGAAGAAAAATGATGACTTCAAAATAGAAGAAAGACTAGTTGGAAAGAAGAAGGGATTCAATGGAGGGGAGACTTGGGAGGGGAAAGGGAAGGTAGTGGAAGAGGATTATGATCACGGTACCTTGTTTCTACTTGTGGAAGTTGTACATAAAGAATTAAAAAAGAATTGGGTTTCAAGACCTTATATTATTAGTGCATCCTGATGGTAGGAATTGTTAAAAACAGAATTCTGTAAGTATTTCCAAAGGAGCTGGGAATGTCTATGGAAATGGAAACATCTTCATCCCTCTAACTCTAGCCAAAGAAAAGCTCTTAATCAACTCCTGTGTCCTGAGAGGAAAAAAATCAATGCCCTTTTAATTTGATGGCAATTTCCTGAGCAGACCTTGGATACATACTAAGTTTGTCAGCAACCAAGCACTTTTAGTACTGCAATTGTTTGATTGATCTTACTGCTTGAATGATGTTTCCAACTAAGTATCCTCTTGCACAGTTTCAGTGGTCTTGACCAATGTTCCATAGAGACACCATTTTAATATTCAATTTGTAGTTTCCCCTAGTTTCACTTATTCAGGAGGTAAAAAATCAAAGATTGTGGTTCAGTGTAATAGTAATAACCAGAGACAGTGCTGGGAATTGAACCTAAGGCCTTGCACTGAGCTACATCTGTAGGCCACCCAAAAATATATTTTTTAAGGTCTACATATCCCTTATCTATTGTTTTATTGTCTAGTGCAAACACAAATATCCCCAAACATGTTTCAGATATTTAGTTTCTATATATAGCCTTCAATACCTTAGATCTGAAGATATTTACCAGTAGAGAGATAAAGGGCTGTAGGCCCTATGTGTGCATATATATATATATATATTTGTGGTGAGAAGGCCTCTACTACTCTGCCCATGTAATAGGCCTCTTAATGGTATAACTTACATTCTGGTATGAAATAGTCACATCTATCATCTCAAGCCTTCTAAAACTGGTCAATCCTCATGGAAGTTTCAAGGGAAGTCAGCAGAAAGAAAAAAAAAAACCATCTAAATGTAACAGGAATATTAGTAAAACGAGTAACTTAAGTAACACCAAATCTACTGAAGTCCTTTGCTACCATCTAATTTCCATTACTACCTTGAAGAGCAAGGTAGCAATGAAGTAAATTCTCTCAGCTCCTTGCATGAGTGAGAGCCCAGCCCATTCTGCCCCCTTCCGACACTACCATCTTTGCATCAACTACAAGTAACAAGAACCACTGAGGAACTGGGAAGGTGCCTCAATGCTTAAAGTTGCTTGCTTGCAAAGCTTGCTGTCTTGAGTTCAATTCCCAAGCTTCCTGTACAAGCCAGATGCAAAAAGTAGCACAAACTTCTGGAGGTCTTTGGCACATGCACATGCACACACATGCTCAAAACATTTTTTAAAAGGAACACATTTCTTACACACACACACAAAAAATTGTTACCTTACTTAGTAGGCCTGGAGGTTGAGAATCTCTACATGCCTTTAAGCAGTGCTTTGGAACTATCATCAGCCAAAGGCTAGTGTAGAAATGTGTGTGTGTATGTGTAAGTGTGTGGGGAGGCCACAGGAAAAGTTGGGTATTCTTTCTTCATTGCTTATCTATGTATTTCCTTGAAAAAAAGTCTGTCACTGATAGGTAAGTCCCACAGGACTGGGCTTAAGACCCATGAGGCCATGCCTAGCTGTTTATGTGGCACTAGGAAATCTAGTGTTGTAGACTCCCTCAATCCCTCATGCTTGCAGGGCAAGTGCTCATATCCACTGAGCCATCTCTCTAACCTAGAAATCCTCCAGTTTTGAGACCATCTTTACTGAGAATTTTATGAACATATTGCAAATTGGTCATATTCCCATTGTTATATTCTTATTTCCCTCTCCCCACCCCTATTCCACTGAGGCCCTTCTCAGGGGATTTATTGGTATTCAGGTGGGGTCATTAATGTACCAATCAGTCTCTGTGATGGGGGCAATACCTCAGGTCTGCCTCAGGTCATGCCTCCTACCCTGTGGCTCAGTTCTTTCTGCCCCCTCTTCTGCAGTGTTCTTGAGTCTTGGATGGTGTGTTATCAGTCTTTGAGACCATCTTTATAGAGCAAGGACAACTTCCCAGAATTCCTCAAATGATTTCTTCTCATTGGATGGAATTGCAGTAATCAATAGCCGGGGCAATGGGTTGACTGTGATTGGATTCTGCTAGCAGTGTGCATGGTTGTGGGTATCACATGATCTTTCAACTGTCAGCTTAGGCTCAGTAAAGACCAGCTTCTGAGGTAGGTATTGAACTCAAATTTCCCTGCAACACATGGGTCCCCAAGATCTGAGCAAAATGTATTCTCTGAGGAAGGAAGAAGAGAAGCTTCAAGGTTCCTCTGCGGCTATCTGACCTTACTCTTCCTCTTCTCCTTTGCCTCTTTCTTCTTCTTTTGTGGTGCTGAAGATCAAACCCAGGGCCTTGCCCATGATGTGCAAATGCTCCACCATTGAACTATCCATAATCTCCCACCCCACTTTCTTGAAGCCTCAAGTGGTATAGTTATTTTCCATGATTAACTAAAGCTGAATCAGTTTTGTGCTTTTTTTCCCCCCAGAGAATTTAAACAGAACATTCTCAATCATAATTAAAGGGCTGCAAACAAAAAACAATAATTAGAGATCTTTAAAAAAAAATCCATCAGATTGTCAAAAATATAATGGTTCCATGAACTCAATGTTGAAGATGTAGAAAACAAGCAGGAGAATAAACTGATGCAGCTTTGATGGTGTTGGGGGAGAGAGGATACCGAATTTGATGCTGCTATAAAATGTAAGATACTTATTACTTCCTTTCTTTGTGTGTGTGTGTGCATATGTGGATGCATGTACCTGTGTGTGTGGCCCTATGTGTGTGTGAGGGTGATAATGCATGGGTGCACATGTCATGTGAAGGGCAGACATTTAAGACAGGTCCTCAGTCACTCTCCACAATATTTTTGGGACAGGTCTCTCACTGAATATAGAGCATACCAATTCAGCTAGACTAGCTAACTAGTGAGCCCTAGGATCCATTTGTCTGTCTCCCAGTGCTACAATTACAGGCATGTGCTACCATGCTTTGTATTTTATATGGGTACTGGAGATCCAAACTTGGGTTTGAACAGCAAGCATTTTCCCCACTGAGTCATGTTCCCAGCCTCATGCTTATTACTTAACTGTCAGAAATGTATCTTACATAGGCCAGGCATGGTGGTGCACGCCTTTAATCCCAGCATTCCGGAGGCAGAGGTAGGAGGATCACCATGAGTTCGAGGCCACCCTGAGACTGCACAGTGAATTCCAGGTCAGCCTGGGCTAGAGTGAGACCCTACCTCAAAAAACAAAAAAACAAAACAACAACAACAACAAAAAAGAAATGTATCTTACAGACATGTCCTTAAAGTATACTAAAATGCTTATGCCTTACTTATATTGGTAAATAAACAAACAAACAAACAAGCTAGGAACAGCCTGTCAGTGGAGTATTTGATGTAGAACATTCATGTAGTGGAAGGCTAGGTTATTAGAAATAAACTATTTAGATATTCATGTGTTATTATATGAAAGTAATTTTCCTAATAGGATAAAATAAGATCACCACTTTAGTTATCTATCACTACATAAAACCCATCTCAAATGTAGTAGCTTGAAACTACAATGGTCATTAATTTTGCTCACACAGCTGCAAGTTGGCAGGGCTTGGCGGGAAGAGCATGCCTAGGCTGCACCTGGAGTCTCCTGGGTTGAGGGTGACCTGGTGTCTGGTGCTGGAATCATCTGAGGCTTACTTCTCTGTCGGTCTGTAGTCGATGTGGACTGCTGCCTTGGACACAGCATCTTCATATGTTCCTCACAGTATGGTCGTGGGGTTCTAAGAACAAATATCTCACAACAAAGTAAGTGGAAGTGGCCAGCTTTGTAAGTCCCAGCCAAGAATGGGACACAACATCGCTTCTCCCGTATTGTATTTGAACTTGTCGAATAGTCAGTGAGGTTCAAGGGAAGGATATTTAGACTTTACATCTTTGTAGAACAAGTGTGAAGTAATTTAGAGTATATGTTTTTAAATTTTTTTTAAGTTTTTAAAAAAACTTTATTTTTATTTATTTATTTGAGAGAGAGAAAGAGAGAATGGGCACACCAGGGCCTCCAGCCCCTGCAAATGAACTCCAGACACATGCGCCCTCTTGTGCATCTGGCTTATATGTGTCCTGGGGAATCGAAGCTGGGTCCTTTGGCTTTGCAGGCAAAATGCCTTAACTGCTAAGCCATCTTTCCAGCCCTAGAGTATATGTTTTAAAACCTCCATGATCTCATTTGTATAAAAATGTAAAAGCATATATACATAAATGTAGATATCGGTAATCTTTTTTTTCTTTATTAGTTAGTTTTGTATTCAGCAAATACAGTCAGTTTGGTACCATTGTTAGGCTCATGCGTGACCTACCCCCTCCCCTTGGCCCCTCCTTGTTGAGGTATATGGGTCATGCATTGTGGAGTTAGCCCACAGTTATGGGTAAGCTAAATGTCTCTGCATATCATGACCCAACATGTGGCTCTGACATTCTTTCCGCCCCCTCTTCCGCAAAATTTCCCTGAGCCATGTTGGTTTCATTTTTGGTCTGCTTCAGTGATGAGGTGTTGGGGGCATCTGAGGCTCTGGCTCTCTGATTTGGTAGGAGTTGATTTTTCTCTGTGTTGATCTCCTTCCCCCTTGTGCTGGTATCTGGTTCATCAGGAAAACAGCACCCTTGCTTGTTTCACCAATTTTTCTTAGTTTCAGCCGGGGCCCTTTTGAGGTATGATGGGGTGGCTCTCTCCTTAGGATCTACATCTATCTGAAAAAGAGAAGCAGATTCTCCAACGGAGAGTAAGCACCAGGACAAATGAGATAACCCTTACTTTTTTTAATAGAGAATTTAATAGGTGTAGGCCCTCTTCTAGCCCATGATTGATGGTAGCTAGATATTGGCGAGTAGGCTTATGTTTGGATATGGTTCTGACTTGTTTCCCAGCTCCACCTATGGGTCCCATACCACTGAGGAGATCAGTTAGCCAAATTGAGAGCAGTTGGTTCCCCACCATGGCTGTGTGCCACTATTGCACTTGTGTGGGCATCACAACAAGGTATTTGCTGCTAAGTAGGTTAGACCATGAGTTGCTTGGACAGATATTGGTCATTTTCCCCCAGTCGCCCATGTAGCACCTTCTGGCACTAGACGCGCTGACTGTCTGGGGACTGACTCTTTTCCAACTTCCAGCCATGCCATTCTATTTTGCATGTCAACCACATAAGGTGTCTTCAGCAGTAGGGTCTTACCACTAACCTTTTGTGGGTCATCAAGTACTCTGACAGAAATCTGTCTGTCTTTTAGGAAACCTTGTAGGTCTCTCTGATCAAAAGCTCATTGTGGATGATAGCCCCATGCTGGTACTGGGAGTTAGAAGAGAAGATGCATGAAAACTGTTAATAAGGACTGCATTTGGGAGAAGAAATATGAGTTGGAGTGGAATGAGCAGGAAAAGAATATTTTAGTTTCTAATTTCATACCTATCTCTTTTTTTACATGCATAGCAATTCTGTGAGGTCATTGATAAAGGAATGACAAATCTTATTTTTAGATTCTTTTCCACTTACTATGTAATTAAGGAAGACACATGCATGGAATTGGGCCAGTCTACTTAGGAGGTAGGATGGATTTTAAATGAATAGCTCTTGTAGGTGAAGATGAAGCCTGGATTGAGTGTTGGAGGCTAAATTCAAAGCCATGTGGTAGTAGTAATAAATCTTATGGTTTCCTAGTACTTTGTACAGAATCAGAGTTTGTTCAATTAAGGATTCTAAATGTCTTCTTCTGGGAATGGGAGACGGCTCAGTGGTTAAAAGCATTTGATTGTAAAGTCCGCTGGCCCAGGACTGATTCCCCAATGCCTACGTAAAGCCAAATGAACAAAGTGGTACCCATATCTGGGTTTTGTTTGCAGTGGCAAGAGGCCCTGACATATCCATACTCATTCTTTCTCCTTTTCACTCTCTTTCACAAATAAAATAAATAAATACATGAATAAAAGTCCCCTTACTAGTCAAGGTTACCATATCTCCTTCACTTCTATCCACAAATGTGGTAAAATGGAAACTTGCTCTCATTACTCTCTTGCTTACAATCTTTCAATACGTTCATACTTCTCTTCAGGAAAAGGAAGACCTCTAGTAATCTATGTTATATAGAACACGATGTTAAATGTTTTTACATAAATGAACTCACGTGGTTCTTTTAACAACCCTTGATGTTAGCACTATTTTTGTTTAGGGTCCACACCCTACGTAACAAAAGCAAGGCAGAGGGAAGCAAAATAATTTCTCACAGATAATAAGAAGAGCCTGATCAAAGGCAATATGACACCAGAGTTCTCAGCTTCCTTATTATGCTGCTCCAAAGCTTTTGCACTGTCTACAAGTACCTCTGTTGTCAACCATGGTACTACAAATGTGAAGGTCCCGAGATGGAGAGGAATTTGGTGGGCTTGAGGGACAGCCACGAGGCCTGTAGGCTTGAATGGACCCAATAGAAGGAGAAAAGGTTATTTTAAGACAGAGAAATTGACAGGTGAATCATCAAGCAGAGCCTTGTTGACAAGTGTGGTAGTTTGAATGCATGTACCCCACAGACTCAAGTGTTCTATTAAAGCTTGTCTCCAGGCACCTGGCAGGAGGAGGTGTCACTGGGGGCAGATTCTGGAGCTCAGATCTAAGGTGTGCTGGAAGCAGATCTAAATTCCAGCAAAAAAAAAGTATGCAGAGAGGTCTGAGCTCTGCCTGAGTCCCTGCTGCTTGCTGTTTTTTTTTTTGTTTGTTTTGTTTTTTTTTTTGGTGTGAGCTGGTGCTGTGTTTGGCTTGCTGCAGTTTTCCTCTGCTTGGATGTATGGAAGCAGTTTCTCCAACCACTGATGGAACTTCCCCTGGATCTGTAAGCTTGAAATGAACTCCTTCCTCCCATAAACAGTGTTTGGTTTGGATGCTCCTCCCAGCAATGTGAAGCCGACTATGACAATGAGCATGAAGGTTTGGAGTTAGTTCACTGTGGATGAAATGTCCTTAGAGGGCTGAAAGCAGAAGGGTGATTGGATTGATTAGATTTGGTGATGTTTTAAAAGACTCCTGTGGGTTTTGGGTGAAGGGTGGGAACAGAAGACTCAAAGTCCAGTCAGGAGAACTCGAAGAAGTCCTGTGAGCACTGTCACCCTTCGGTGGGCTGTGCTGAGCTGTTTTCTTCTTCGATTCCTTTGTCATGCCTCCTGTCTGTCCAGTGAACATTTGTCATCTTCCAAGTCACAGACATGGCCTTTTGTCTTAAGCATGGCTTAAACATGTTACCTCCAAAAATTTGCTCAGTCCTACTTTGTGACTACCTTGGAACTGACTTTGTGTTTTATTTTACTACTGTGGTGTAATTCAAAAAATATTTTATGTTTGTGCCTGGCACAGAGCTCCTAAAACCCTTGTAAATTCCTGAGTGACTGCCTTTTTGTCCCTCTTTTTCTCTTCTTTCTTGCTTCCTTCTTTCCTTTCTTTCTTCCTTCCTTTGTTCCTTCTTTTCTTTCTCCTTCCCTCCCTCTCTTCTTTCTGTTCTTTCTTCCTCTTTCTTTCTTTCTTTCTTTCTTTCTTTCTTTCTTTCTTTCTTTCTTTCTTTCTTTCTCTCCTTCTCATTTGAATGTAAAATATCCCTCATATACTCATGTGTTTGAATACTTTGTCTCCAGTTGGTGGTACTTTTTGGGAAGGTGGAACCTTGCTGAAGGTGATATGTTGCTGGGGATGGAACTTGGGGTGTTACAGTCCAGGTCTGCTTGATGCTTTTGTGCTTTCTACTTCCTCCATGATGATGTGAAGATGTAATGCTGGCTGTCTGCTCCTGCCAAGCTTTCCACACCGTGGTTAACTTCCCCTAGAAACTGTAAGCTGAATATAAATCATTTTCTTTCTTAAGTTGCTTTTGGTAGGGTATTTTTCTCAGTAATGAGAATATTACTGATACACTCACAATGAACACCTTTCCATGACACCTGAGTTTATGCTAGTGAGGCGACCTAGGGTAGTGTCCCTAGGTAGCCTCAGGATAGTGCTGGTCAGAGGGCTGTAACTTTCAGTCCCACCCATGACCTCTGGAAATGGAAGTGGTCAGCAGAGGATTGAGTTCTGTAAAACACTTGAACAATCCAGGGAGTTTCTGGGTGATGAACACATGAATGCTGGGAGCATGTGGTCTGCAAAGGGCAGCGGTTCCTATGCATCTCTTCTATTTGGCTGTTCCTGCATACTCCCTTTATAATGAACTAGTACCTGTAAGTCAAGTGCTTTACTGACTTCTCAGAACCATTCTATCAAGTTATTGAGCCTGATGTGTGAACTTCCAACTTTGTAGCTAAATGTGGGTGATATGGAGACCTAATACTTGGAACTGATATCCAAGATAGGGACAGTCTTGTGGAACTTGAGCCCTTAAATGCATGGTGTATGATGCTCTCCAGGTAGTAGAGCCAGAATTGAGCTGAACCATAGATTATCTACTTTGTGTTAAAAGAACTTGGTGGTGGTGTGGGAAATTCCTGCATATGATATTTGTCAAAAGTGATGTTGGGGGCTAGAGAGTTGATTCAATGGACAAAGTGCTTTCCGTGCAAGCATTAAGACTTGAGTTTGGATCCCCAGTTCTCATATAAAATGCTAGACATGGTACTTCCTGCTTGTAATGCTAGCTCTGGGGAGGTGTGACAAGGAATCCCTGAGGCTCCCTGACTAGCTACTCTAGCAGGATCTGTGAGCTTGGCAAGAGAAACTGTCTCAAAAAAAAAAAAAAAATAAGGTGGAGGGCGATAGAGGAAGATACTGGATATGGACCCACACATGTGTCCACACACACTGGTACACACATGTGAATATGAACACACATGCACACATACCATACACACATACACATGCAAAGAGTGTTATTGGGGGTTAAAAACCATTTCAACCACCAAATTATTATTATTATTATTTAACTTTTGTAGTTATAAGCTTCTACAGAGAAGGAACCAGTAAAGGCCCTGCTACTCCCATCTTTGCCTGCTCTCCCAGGCATATTAAGCATTTGCTGGAAATGTCAAGAGCTATCCAATATCTGGAGTACGTTTGGGTCACTGGACTTTATGTTTACCACTACAACTCACTCCTTGGAGTTTTAGGGCACAAATATTAAAAAAATTGAGAGTTAACTACTTTTAAATGTGCATAAGCTATAACCTAGTTATGACCGAGGCCAACTCCGTGCATCTGAGGGATGTGTGTCATACCGCAGCGTGCGTTTGTCTGTCCTGTGTGCATCCTAGCTAGCTCTTATTTGTTCCTTTTATTATATTCTGCAGCAGCTGGTTTGGTATAGCTTCAATTTCTCTTATTGGATCTGGCTGGAGACCAAACAGGACTCTCTTCACTCTGGCTTTTCTCAAAGGCGAAGGAAGCCATCTCATCTGTGGATAAGCCCTTGGGCAGCTGTCTGCTTTTCTTGGGCCAGGGTGGATACCTGAGCTACTGTCTGTTTGCTCTTATTCTGGACCAAAGGTCAAGCCCAAGTTTCTTCCAAACTTGATGAGTAGCCTGGGGAGTCAAACCTGCGTCCTTAAGCTTCCCCGGCATGTTCAGTAATTGTCAGATTCCTTGGGTGAAAGACTTGTAGTCTTTAATAATTAGGAGGGGCAGAGTCCTGTGTAACCTGGCTTGTGGTGTGGTGTTATAAGGAAAGGCATAGTCTCTCTGTCTCTCTCTCTCTCTCTCACACACACACATATATACTTCTGATGACTTTTAAGTCAAGTAAAGCTGTAGAGCTTAGATTGACTATTCTTGGTATAATAATCACTACATCCACAAAGCATTAAAATGCCCACATGAGGTATTTGTAGAAGACTCTAAAGTGTGGGGACACAGGATTATCTGTTTTCTAGAGGCTGTGGGATTGCTTGATCCTTATACTTTCTTCATTTAGACATAGAAGGGCCTGTATAAATTTTTATTGAGGTTAAAAATATATATAAAAATATACGATATATCATCATAATTGTTCTGAAGCATATGTATTTCTCTGGCACAAGTACATTCACATTGCTGTGCAAACACCCCCACCAACTAGCTCCATAATTCTGTCTTCCCAATCAGAAACTCCTCATTATCCTTACTCTCCAGATCAAGAAAGAACTAGTCCATGTTCTGTCTTTGAATTTGGGTTTTCCAGGTAGCCCATAGAAGAAAAATTGTATTATGTTTTCCCTGTGCCTGACTTTTCAGCATAGATGTTTTTAAGGGCATGGATAAATTTGTTTTAGTAACCAATTCTTTATAGACCACTTTGACCTTACAGTGATAATTCTCCTGTCTCAGCCTCCCAGTGAAGGTATTACAGGTATAGTCCACTATGCCCAGCTTCCAGATTTCTTTTTATTTTATTTTATTATTTTGTTTTGTTTTTGTTTTGGAGGTAGGGTCTCACTCTAGCTCAGGCTGACCTGGAATTCACTATGTAGTCTCACGGTGGCCTTGAACTTTAGTGATCCTCCTACCTCTGCCTCCCAAGTGCTGGGATTAAAGGTGTGTGCCACCACATCCGACTTCATATTTCTTAAATACCACTCATTTCAACATAGCAAGTTGTTTCTCCCACTCTTTAGGTTATTTTTCTTTTTACAAGTCTTTAGAGTAAATTTAAGTCACAATTAGCATTTGAGGGGTTTAATAGCTACTGATAGATGTGGGTTATCCCTTGAAGTCTTTTACATGATACCTAATTGCCCTTTACACATTCCATACCTCATATCTGTCTCTTAAAAAAGTAAATCACTTGGGCTGGAGAAATGGCTTAGTGGTTAAGGCACTTGCCCGCCAAGCTTAAGAACTCATGTTTGAATCTCTGGGTCCCATGTAGCTAGACGGAGTGGCACAAGCATGTAATGTTGCACAGGCGCCACAAGAGGGCGCATGTGTCTGGAGTTTGTTTTCAGTGGCTGAAGGCCCTGGAGTGCCCATTCTCTCTCTCTCAAAAAATAAAAAATAAAAAGGTAAATTACTTAACTGGCCTAATGACATAGTTGGAATTAGAAACCTACCGACAGGGGTCACATGATGAAAGTGATAATGAAAAGATGAGGCAGGAGGCTGAGGGAGGCAGGCAGCTGAGGAAGGAAGGAGGAAGGAAACAGCTCAGCGAGGGAGGAGGCTTACGCATGGCTTTCAGGAAGTCTTGAGGTTTTTTTTTTTTTTTTTTTTTTTTTTTTTTTTTTTTGGTTTTTCACGGTAGGGTCTCACTCTAGCCCAGGCTGACTTGGAACCCACTAAGTAGTCTCAGGGTGTCCTTGAAGTCACAGTGATCCTCCTACCTGTGCCTCCCAAGTGCTGGGATTAAAGGTGTGCGCCACCACACCAGCATGTCTTGACTTTTGCACGAAACTCTGTATGTGTTGTCAGGATGTTTGTGATTCCCTAAAAACGTTACAAGCTATGATGAAAGAGAAATTTACAAGTTATGTTGAAAGAGAAATTTTATTTTTAACTTGTTTGAATTAAAAATAGAATTAGGCAGAAAAAAGGAAACAGAGTATAAAATAGAAAGAGTAGAAATAGAACAAATAGAGCTAAGAAGAATAGAAATATAGCAGAATAGAAAAACTGTTTTCTATATTTTGGAAGAAAGAGATGGAAAGACGTCCAGGTACCCAGTGAGATGAGAGTACTTGAAAACTGAGGGTTATTATTTCCCAACTGTACTTCCCTTCCCTTCCCTTCCCTTCCCCTCCCTTCCCTTCCCTTCCCTCCCTCCTCCCTCCCTCCCTCCCCTCCCCTCCCCTCCCCTCCCCTCCCCTGCCCTTTCTTGCCCTTCCTTGCCCTGCCCTGCTCTTCCTCTCTTCCTCTTTTCTTTCCTTCTCTCATCCTTTTCCTTTTCTTTCTATCTTCCTTCCCTTCCCTTCTGTTTTGCTTTCTTTCACCTTTTCGCTGTTTAGTTGATACCTTGTTAAGCTGCCCAAGCTAGCCTCCTAACTGGCAATCCTGTATTTGTTGCCTCCAGGGTAGCTGTGATTACAGGTGCATGCCACCAGCTGTTTTGGAATTCTTATACCACTGAGAGCTTAGGCCACTAATTGATGGGGGCACCTCATGCCAGGGTGAGTTATGAGAGCAGCTATGATCCTCCTGACTGTCAACCTTCTGGTCTTCTGATACCTCCTCTAAAAACAGACCTCTGCTGTCTGTCTTTATTCAATTGTAATAGGCAAGAGCTCTCTCATTGTCACCTGTGTGTGGGGGAAGGGGGGAGAAATCTCCCTAACCTTAATTGTATTATGGCCTTCAGTACTAGAGCCCATGCTTGATAATTCCCTTCATCAAAGTCATTGATTTTGTATGGGGCCCTTCCCTATGGGACAACTGCATTACACACCTCTTGGGGTTGCTGTTCACTTTTATCTTCCTGTGATTGGCAGCTTCTTGGGCAGGCAATGTAGCAACCTTGTTAGTTTCCTGGGCCTGTTTTGGGGGTCCATAAGAAGGGGTCTAGCACTACTTCTTTCCTGGACAACTTAATTTTCCAGATACATACTTAGTATGAGTTGTGGAGCATGTGGAAGAATACTCGAGGATACTCTTGCCTTTGTGGTCCAAATTAGCAGTGTGACTCTTAGTATTGTGAAAAGATTTTTTTTTTTAATAGGGACAAGTGAAAGAGTGTACCAACACATGATATATCCATACAAAATATGTTGTTAATAATAATAATAAAACATAAAAATTATTTACTTGTTTATTTAAGAGAGAAAGAGGCAGAGGGGGCGGGGGAATGGGCACGCCATGGTCTCCAAGCCACTGCAAACAAACTTGTGAAACATGCACCACCTTGTGCATCTGGCTTATATGGGTACTGGGGAGTCAAACCTGGGTCCTTAAGCTTCCTCGGCAAGCACCTTAACTGCTAAGCCATCTCTCCAGCCTGTGAAAAGATTTTTTTCTTGTTTGTTTGTTTTGCTTTTTCAAGGTAGGGTCTCACTGTAGCCCAGGCTGACCTGGAATTCATATGTACTGTCAGGCTGGCCTTGAACTCACAGTGATCCTCCTACCTCCTGAGTTCTGGGATTAAAGGTGTGTGCCACCACAGTCGGCCTGTGAAAAGATTTTTATGGTGACTGGGAGAGAGCCTACGGCAGCAGGTCCGGAAGCTTTTGGGACTATTAATACCCCAATTTTCTTTGGGAGCTTTTCCATCCTAGATTTCTAAGTAGTAAGACCAATTACATTACACCGAGCAGCAGGTGGAGGAAAGAAGTCGGAAACAAGCCATTTCTTCCCATTGGGATGTGCTTCTTCCCCCCACCTGCTTGCCATGCAAGCCTATCTCCTGAAAGTCTTCACTGACCTGCTCTGCCACAGAAACTGTTCTGTCTTCTGAATTTGTTACCATCAGGTCCGCACCTCACTGTTCACATTTACCTCACATGCGCTGTTAGTTTTCAATTTATACGTGTCCAGTGAGACACGATTTTGAACTATCTGGTGTAATTCTTCTCATTGCTGGAAAGTTTTGTTAATCTTGAGTTCTTTATTCCATGGAGGCTGAGGTAGCTACCGAATTGAGGGTGAAGAGTTAAATGAATCACCTACAAGACTGCCCTCATTCGACACTACTCATAAGACCAGAGAGTTCCCAAGTGTTAGGATTTGGATATGAAATGTCATCCACAGGCTCATGTATTGAAGGCTGGATCCCCAATGCGAACAATATTCAGAGGTAGGCCTTTTGGGAAATGATCGAATCATGAGGGTTCTGCTTGATGGATTCGAAATCTGAGTAGACTATATGGTGGTACTGGAACTGTAGAAGGTGGGGCCTGCTTGGAGGAAGTCGGTCACTGGGAGCTTGTCTTTGAAGGGTGTATCTTGCCCTAACTACTTCCTGTTAACTTACCTGCTAGCTGCCATAAGGTGAAAGCTTCCGCCCACGATGCCCTCTGCCCACTCAGCTATGATGCTGTGGCCACTGCAAGCTCAGAAGCACGAAGCCCAGCAACCATGGAACGAAACGTGAAACCATGAGCCAAGTAAATAATTTCTCACTTTCACTTGTTTCTTTCGGGTAGTTGCCATAGCAACAAAGGCCTGACTAACACACAAGGCTTACTAGTGGGACTCAGAATTCACAGAAAAGCTCTTAGAATCATGGCCATAGTTTAGAGTGAGGAAAGGATATAGGTGAAACCAGCCAGATTTCAGAGTTTCGGGGTTCAGAGTCCAGGAACATTCCAAGGGTGGACATTTCAGGCATCCTCTCGTGGGGTCACAGATGGTGTTATTCTCCCAGCAAAGACTCTCAAAAATATGAATAGATATGTGTATTGTCAACCAGAAATGTGCACCTGGGGATCCATAGGATTTTCTTCCCTTTCACATGCTAGATAAGTGCTCTAACCCCGAGCCACATCTCTGCTCTTCTGTGCACCTGGGCTTTGTGGTTGATTATCTACCTGGCTGACTTCAGCCTCCTCCAGAGGCTGTGCTAGCATCATATGATCCAAGTCCCTACCACAAATTACAGTGTTGGACTTCCTGGTACAGTACAAAGACTCTAAACAAACAAGGATACTTTTATCAGACAGGACATTTCAAGGACTCCTAGAGGTCAAGGGCCAAGGACAAACCTCTCTGGGCAAAGTTAAATCTATTGCACAAGCTCTGAATTATCTAATTAAAGAGCAGAGACCAATTTTCAGTTCCTGACTTCCCATATAAATAGGGTTTCAAGTGCATTTTATTTATTGATTTAAGAAAGAGAATGAATGAGTATATCAGGGCCTCTAGCCACTGCAGATGAACTCCAGATGCATGCACCACCTTGTACATCTGGCTTATGTGGGTAGTAGGGAATCAGACCTGGGTCCTCAGGCTTCACAGGCAAGCGCCTTAACTGCTAAGCCATCTTTCCAGTCCCTCAAGTGCATTTTGGATACAATAGTTTTGATGATTATTTGCAAGATTTTTACAGGCAGAGATAGCTTCTTTGGAAGAAATGAGGTTTACAGGTTCTATGGGAGTCCAAGGGGAAAGACTAGAGCTTAGAGGTTATCCATATTCACAAGCAGAAAAGGGAACTAGGTAGGGTATGCTACTATCATGCAGGACACACACATAAAGGACCTTTCTTAAGCTGGAAGGAGAAGCTTGCAGAGCGAGAGGGGAGAAAAGGAAGGGCTTTGGTTTGACTCACCTGTGGAATTAATATTGAGGGGTGAGAGTGGGATGAGGGCAGACACTCCCAATACACACTCAAGAGGTTTTCCTCTGCCTAGAAATCTAGGAGACCAGCTCATAGAATGACTCACACAAGGAAAGTATGAAGATGCAGCACACATAAGACATCTGGGTGTAAGTGAGTAACAGCCACAACTGCAATGACACCTGTAAGACAATATGCATATTTGTCTTTATGTTGCTTGATCAGTCAGGCTCTTGGTGAAGGGCTCTCATCCTGGTTTAGAGATAGCCATCCTCTTGCTAGGTGTCCATGTGGCAGAAAAAGAACTAACTCTCTAGTTTCTTCTCATAGGGGTATCAATTCTATTCATGAGACCCCTCCCCCACCTTTAATAATTACCTCTTTAAAAGTTCTACTTCCAAATATCATCACATTGGGATTAGGGTTTCAACACATGAATTTTAGTGGGTCACAAACTTCAGCCAATCACAAACACCTTGCCCTTAGCTGAATAGAATTGAGCAATATATTTGATTCCTGTCTCTATACATTTTCATAGGCTCTTGTTCCTTTCTGGATAGACATTCCTCCATCCTTCAGTTACTTTAAAGACTTTTTTTTGTTGTTGTTGTTTTGAGGTAGGGTCTCACTCTGGCCCAGGCTGACCTGGAATTCACTATGTAGTCTCAGGGTGACCTCAAATTCATGGTGATCCTCCTACCTCTGCCTCCCGAGTGCTGGGATTAAAGGCGTGCACCACCATGCCTGGCTAAGACTTTTTATATGTAATTAAAATTATAGCCAGGTGTGGTGGCATACACCTTTAATTCCAGCATGTGGGAGGCAGAGGTAGGAGAATTGCCATGAGTTCAAGACCACCCTGAGAGTATATAGTGAATTTCAAGTCAGCTGGGGCTAGAGTGAGACCCTACCTTGAAAAACAAAAACAAACCACAAACATTGAAGTAGGGTCTCACTGTAGCCCAGGCTGACCTGGAATTTACTATGTAGTCTCAGGCTGGCCTTAAACTCACGGCGATCCTCCTACCTCTGCCTCCTCTTACCTTATTGTCTTCCTCCTGCTGGACCCTTTTTTCCTCCCAACTAATAATGACTTTAAACTCTGCTTTCATGAAGCATGCTTCAATTTTCCAGACAGTTGGCCTCCACTGACACATTAGCTTTATTTTTGCTACAGATACAGTGAATCCTGCAAGCTTCACACCTGGTCAGCCAGACCAAATGTGCCAAAATGGTGGCAAGTCTGTTATGGGAGAAACCAACTCCTCTCTGACTGGAGCTTAGGCCTGCTCCTCAGGAGGGAATTCCTGCCTGATATTGAAAATCTAATCAAAAACCTATGGCTGTGGAGGTCGTCATAAACCCTGGGGGGGGGGGGACTACTACTGTTGCCTGGCTAACTGGATGTACTATGCCCACCCAACTGCCCTCTAAATACTTATGTTTATGCCCATATATTAATGCTACTCTCACTTTTAAAAAACTTTTTATTTACTTATGAGAGAGACAGCAGGGTGAGGAAGGGAGAGAAAGAGGCAGATAGAGAGAATGGGTGTGCCAGAGCCTCCAGCCACTGCAAACGAACTCCAGAAGTGACACCTTGTGCATCTGGCTTATGTGGGTGAGTACTGGGGAACTGAACCCGGATCCCTAGGCTTCACAGGCAAGTGCTTTATCTGCTAAGCTATCTCTCTGGACCTACTCTCTCTTTTGGTTAGAGAAACTTGTCTTTTCAGATGTTGGTGACCACTGGGACAACTCAAAACTCAACAAAATGCTGAGAAGAAGAGACAGTGGAGTGTTAAGCAATAGGTGAAACATCTCTATCACATAGTCCAAGGCTCAGGGACCCTTGTGGAAGAGGTGACAGAAAGAATGTGAGAGCCAAAGACAGGGAGGAGTGCTTTGCAATATTGTCTTCTAAACACAAGGTTGCTGCAGCATTCATGACCTCACAGTGCCTGATGTTACCCACACAAGACCTACATAATAGGAAGGGAAGAAAATGATGGCATCAAAATAGACCAGAGGCTAGTTGGAAAAAAGAGATTCAGTGGAGAGGCGAAGGGGAGGATGGTATAAGGAGGATGGTGGGAGGAGATTATGATCATGGTATTGCATGTTATGTATGGAGATTATCAAAAAAAGTTAAAAAGAATTAAACAAAATTTTCCTGTCTTTAATAACACGGGGCTCAGGGCTCTCTATTCTCAAAGTTTCAGTAAGGGTCTGCTGAATTGACTTTCATAGACATAGAAGTGCATGCCCACCCCCACATTTAGTTTCCTAGTATCTAAGCATATAGCCACAGGAGTGACTCTGGGACCAGAAGGGTGGAATATTATGGTTTAAATTTGAAATCTCCCCATAGGCTCTTATTCTGAATGTTCAGTGCCTAACTTGTGTTGGCTCATTTGGAAGGTTGTGGAGGCTTTGGAAGGAGTGGTGTGGTTGCAGAATTAGGTCAGTAGGAATGGGTTTGAAAGTCACACCTGCCTCCTGGTCTGCCTCTGCTTTCTCTGTTTCTTGTCTGCCACCATGTGAACAAGCTGCTGCCTCAGGCTTCTGCCACTGTGGACGGAGCTGCTTCCATCATGATGCTTTCCCACCACGATGGACTGAAATCCCTCTGAAGCAATGAGCCAGAACAAACCATTCCCCTTCATCTGTTCCTGTCAGGCATTTGGTCACAGCAATGGGGAAAGAAGCTAGCTAATACACCATAGACTACTCTAGAGTCAGCAAAGATGATTTAGAAGCTGTAGGTCAGTCCTCCTTAAAACTAGGTTCTGATTTACTGCTCTTTTATGGAAGTGCTGTCCTGTCCATACCTGGTACCCTGTTTAGTCCTTAAGAAATGAGGCATAGGTCCTTGCATTTTATAGTGCCCAGTGTTTGCTCAATTTAAGCTTTGAGGCCAAAAGGAGCAGAAGGTGAGTGAACCTGGATAGTGAAATTCCCAACCCTGTAGTGCAGGAGCTGGGCTTGTGCACAGATGCCAAGCCATCAGGTTGCTAGGATGGGGTGCTGCATGTCCAGCCTCTTCCAAGGTACAGATCTGCAGGGAGTCCTTGGTCTCTGCTGACTTCTTTACTTCTGTATAGTCCACAGAGAAAATGGGAAGGGTGTCAGGCTGAATTTCCTTCCTGCCTACCATTAGAAAAATGTTTCTTGACATGGGAAGAGGCCCAGTGTACATTGTCAAATTCATAAATGCATCTTTACAGGGCACACCTCCCCCCCCATGAGCTGCTTTCTCCAAGTAGGTCCTGTCTCCTACTTCTCAACACCTCCCATTAATGCCACCATGTTATGAATCTCTCAGGGGCTTGGTCCATTATGGTAGGTCAGAGCCTTCAGGATCCAATCACTTCTTAAAAGTCCATTGGTTGGAAACCAAGTGTCTGATACATGAGCTTGGCAGGGAACATTATATATAAAATCATAAAAGGATTATTTCATTTTTTGTTGAACTGTTATCTATAACTCCACTTATGTGCAAATGTCTATTTTTCTATGTAACATGTAGAAAATATCTGTCAGAAAGGTTTGCCAAAATATTGATAGTTTTTATCTCTGGGTGATAAAAGTGAAGTTTTACTTGTGTTCTGAATACTTAAAAGTTTTGCTTTCTTCTTCTTTTTTTTTTTTTACCCAGAAATGTATATTTCCTGTGTAATGAAAATCTGAAAAGAATAATGAGCTCCAGGGAGCTTTGTTCTGATTTCCTCTTCTCCCTGTGAAACCACTGAAAGTAACTCCGGATTCAAGGTCTAAGTGGCTCACAGCAAGTAACTAGTGAGGAGTCACTTATTCCTCCTGGGGTGTCTGGGAATGTGAAGGAGTAAGTGGCCTTTGACGGGGGCTCTGTAGAAAGAGGATGGGTGGAGAACCATGCTGTGCTGAGGAAGAAACACGAGTGGGAATGGAGAGTGGCCCACTGTAGATGGTATTTTAATTATTCTCATTGCTCTGACAAAATACCTAACAAAACTCCCCAAGGAAGAAAGAGTTTCTTTTGCCAGAGCATTTGAGGCAAAGTCTATCATGGCAGGGAAGGCACAGCTGCAGGAGCTTGAGGCAGCTGACCACCGTGCATCCAGTCAGAAAGAGAGAGATGAATGTGGATGCTCAGCTCACATTCTTTTTCATTTAATCCAGGATCCCAGCCCATGGGATGGTGCCACCCACATGCAGGGGTCTTCCTTCCTCACTTAAACACTTTCTGGAAACATCTCCATAAACATACCCAGAGGTGTATTTCTGTGAGGATTCTAAATCCTGTGAAGTTGACAGTTAAGACCAACTATCACAGACGGTGAGTAACCTCAGGTGTCCATGAGTACACAGCGTCCACTGTACCTGTGGGAGAAGGAAGCTCATCAGGCACTCACTCACTCATGGGCTGCTATTTGACCAGGAGGTACTGCTCTAATCTCCCCTTTATTCTTTTCTGCTAGAAAATCTTATCATTACCTAAGAATCGTTAGTTCATAAAGGGAAGACACACTTCTTAAGACATTCCTTCTGCAAATTTCCTACTGTTGAGTAGATAGATGCCTGGTAGAATTGCCAGGGTTGAAGTTGACATTGAAACAAGGCCCCAAACATATTATTTTGGTATAAGAATAAGTTTGAACTGAAGGCAATTGATAAACAGTGATACAATATAAGTTCTTGGTTTCCACACCTGCATTTACCTAAAAGCTAGACAAAATTGCACAGGAGTCCATGACTCCTCCTCTCCCTACTGAAGTTAACTTTTATTTTTTGATCAGCAGCTTTTTATTTTTCTTTATTAATTATGTACATACTCAGTGTGTAAATAGCCATGTTGGTACCATTCTTAGCCTCCTCCTTGTCCTCCCCCCTCTGAAGGGACCCTCCTCATTAGGGATTGTGGGTCGTGCATTATGGGGATAGCCATCAGTTATGAGAAGAAGCAATGTCTCTGTGCATAATGTCCCAACTTGTGGCTCTAACAATCTTTCCGCCCCCTCTTGTGTGAATTTCCCTGAACCATGTTGGGTTCGTTTTAAGTCTACTTCAGTGATGAGGTCTTTGGAGCTTATGTGTCTCTGGATACTTGGTTTGGTAGGAGTTGAGTGTTCTCTGTGTCTGTCTCCTTCACCCTTGTGCTGATACCAGGTTCACCAAGAAAGCAGCACTCTTGCTTATTTCCTTAATTCCTCTATGGTTTCAGCTGGGCCTTGGTGAGGTATGATGGGCTGATTCTCTCCTCAGGTTTTGGGTCCATCTGAAAAAAGAGCAGATTCTCCAACAGAGAGTGAAGTCAGCACCAGATAAATGGGATAACCATTATTAGTTTAGAGAGAATTGAATAGGTATAGGCCCATTTGTAGCCCAAGATTGGTGGGAGCTTGAATTGCAGAGCAAACTCATTTTTTGGATATAGTTCTTAATTGTTTTCCAGTTCCAGCTATGGGTTCCATTCCACTGAGTGGATCCATTATCCAATTCAAGAGCAGTTGGTTTCCCACCATGGCTGTGTGCCATGCTCACTTGTGTGAGCATCACATCAGGTTGTTTGCTGCTGAGTAGCTTAGACCACTAGTTGCTTGGACAGATGTTGGTCATTTCCCCCCAGTTACTCATATAACACCTTTTGGCACTGGCACTAGACAAGTTGTCTGGGGACTGACTCTTTTCCAGATTCCAGCCATGTCTTTCCATGTTCTGTACCAACAGCATATGGTGTCTTTGGCAGTAGCGCTTTCCCATTAACCTTTGGTGGGTCATCAAGTACTCTGACAGAAATCTGTCTTCTTTTGGGAAACCTTGTAGGCTCTGATCATCAAGCTCATTGTGGATGTTAACCATATCCTGGTACTGGGAGTTATAGGCCAGAGCCAAGGGTAAAGAAGGAAGAAAGATATAGGTAATATAAAAGACAAAGAAAGAAGAGAGAGAGGGATACAGAGAGAGAGAGAGAGAGAGAGAGAGAGAGAGAGAGAGGGAGGAGAAGATTAAGGTTAGTGTTCATCATACCCTCTCCAGGGTCCTTTGATTCAGGTGTTCCCTCTAGGGACCTGATGAAGGTTCAACCTTTTAGTTTGTGTTTTAGGATATAGGATTTTATGGTATCAGTTCCATTTGGGTCTAGTTTTGTGTTCCCCCCCCCACCTTTACCCTCCCCTCCTGTCCCACTCTTCCTATTATCTGGTCTTCAAGATGCCTATTAGGTATGTCAGCATCTCAGGCAGATTCAGGTTAGGAGCACAGATGAATGAGACCCTGTATGATTGTCTTTCTGTGAGTGGGTGAGTTCACTGAGAATGATCTGTTCCAAGTTCAACCATTTTTCTTCGAATTTCCTTGTAACATTTTTCTTTACTGCTGCATAGAATTCCATTGTGTAGATATACCACGTCTTGGTTATCCATTCGTCTAATGCTGGACATCTGGGTTGATTCTAGTTCTTAGTTATTATGAATTGAGCAGCTATAAATGTGTTTGAGCAAATCTGTCTGAACTGAGGCATGGAAATTTTAGGGTAAATGCCCAGTAAGGGAATAACTGGGTCTGTTGGTAACTCTATAGTCAACCTTTGTAGGAGTCTCCACATTGCTTTCCATAGTGATTGTACCATCTTGCGTTCCTACCAACAGTGAATGAGGGTTCCTATTTCTCCACATCCTCACCAGAATTTGTTTTCATTTGATTTTTTAAAATGTTTGCTATCCTTACTGGGGTAAGGTGGAATCTCATAGTTGTTTTAATTTGCATTTCCCTGATGATTAGGAATGTTGAACATTTTCTTAAGTGTGTTTGCCATTTGTGTTTCTTCCTCTGAGAACTCCCTGTTCATTTCTCTGCCCCATTTGGTGAGTGGGTTGTTTGACTTTTTATTGTTTAGGTTTTTGGGTTCTTTGTAGTTCCTAGAAATTAGGCCTCTGATGTCAGTAGTATAGCTGGCAAAATTTTTCTCCCATTCTGTGGGTAATCTACTGGCTCTGCTTATTGTATATTTGTCTATGAAAAAACTTTTCAGCTTCATGAGATCCTGATGGTTGAGTGATTGTTTAATTTGCTGAGCTACTGGGGTTTTATTCAGGAAGTCTTTCCCCACTCCTATATCGTGAAAAGTTCTTCCTATTTTTTCTTCCAGTAGTATCAGAGTTTCTGGTCTTATATTGAGGTCTTTGATCCATTTGGCACTTGATTTTTGTGCATGGCGAGATTTATAGATCTAGTTTCATTTTCCTGCATATGGTTATCCAGTTTGTCCAGCACCATTTGTTGAAGATGCTGTCATTTTTCCAGTTTACATTATTAGGGCCTTTGTCAAATATCAAGTAGCTGTAGTTACTTGATGCAAAGTCCAGGTCTGTACTCTGTTCCATTGGTCTATAATCCTGTTTTTATGCCAGTACCATGTTGTTTTTGTTACTATGGCTTTGTAATATAGCTTTAGATCAGGTATGGTGATGCCTCTACAGGTGTTTCTTTTGCTGAGGATATGCTTGGATATCCATGGCTTTCTGCCATTCTATATGAATTTTGAGATCTTTTTTTCTATCTCTGTGAAGAAAAATGTTGGGATTTTTATTGGTATTACATTAAATCTGTATATTGCTTTTGGTAAGATTACCATTTTCTCAATGTTAATTCTGCCTTTCCAGGATCATGGGAGGTCTTTTCATTTTCTCAAGTCCTCCTCAATTTCTTTCTTAAGTGTTTTTATGTTTTAATTGTATAGGTCTTTCACTTCTTTGGTTAATATTATTCCAAGGGTTTTTTTTTTTTTTTTGGTTGCTATTGAAAATGGGACAATGTTGCTAATTTCTTTCTCTGTGTCTTTGTCTTTTGCATGTAGAAAGGCAACTTTTTTGTGTATTCATTTTGTATCCTGCTACTTTGCTGAAGGAGTTAATTACCTTTAAGAGTTTTGAGATGGAGGTTCTTGGGTCACTTAAGTATAGACTCATATTATCTGCAAATAGGGCTAACTTAACTTCTTCCTTTCCAATTTGTATCCCTTTTATTTTTTTCTCCTGTCTTATTGCTTAAGCTAGGACTTCCAGCACTATGTTGAAGAGCAGAGGTGAGAGTGGACATCCCTGTCTTTTCCTGATCTCAATGGGAATTCCTTCAGTCTCTCCCAATTGAGTATTATTTGAGCTTTAGGAGCTTTATATATAGCCTTTATTACGTTGAGATATAATCCATCCATGCTTATTCTCTCTAATGTTTTAATCATGAAGTAATGTTGTATTTTGTCAAAGGCCTTTTCTGCATCTATTCAAATGATCATGTGGTTTTTGTGTTTAAGCTTATTTATGTGTTGTAGTACATTGACATATTTACATATGTTGAACCAACCTTACGATCCTGGGATAAAGGCTATTTGATCAAGGTGGATAATTCTTTTGATGTGTTGTTGAATTTGGTTTGTGAGGATTTTGTTCAGGATCTTTGCATCTAAGGTGATCAGGGAAATAGGCCTATAGTTTTCTTTTCTTGTGGCATCTCTGCCTGGTTTTGGTATTAGGGTGACACTAGCTTCATAGAAGGAGCTGGGAAGCTTTCCCTGTTCTCCAATTGTGTGGCATAGTTTGAGAAAGATTTGTTTCAGTTCTTCCATTTTGATAGGTTTGATAGAATTCAGCTGAGAAGCCATCTGATCCTAAACTCTTCTTTTGAGAGGGGGAGGGGATATGATAGGGAGGTTTTTGATTACCCTTTTGATCTCTGTGTTTGTGATAGGTTTGCTTAGGAGGTTAATCTGCTCTGAGTTTAGCTTTGGTAGGAGGTATGTGTCCAGGAATTCATCCACTTCATCCATATTATCCAATTTTTTTGGAGTAGAGGTTTTTGAAATAAGTCCTGTTGATTCTCCCAATTTCACTTATGTCTCTTGAGATCTCTTCTTTTGTATTTCTAATTTTGTTAATTTGAAGCATTTCTCTTTTTGCTTGATCAAATTGGCCAGGGGTTTATCAATCTTGTTTAGTTTTTCAAAGAACCAGCTCCTTATTTCATCAATTTTCTTAAGTTCCAATTCATTAATTTCTGCTCTGATCTTAATTATTTCTTTCTGTCTGGAGCTTTTTGGGTTGGATTCTTCTTGTTTTTCCAATGCCTTTAGGTGGATGGTTAGACTATTGATTTGAGATCTCTCTATCTTTGTTATGAAGGCATTTAGTAATATGAATTTTCCCCTAAGGATTGCCTTCATTGTGTCCCATAAGTTTTGGTATGATATGTTCTCATTGTCATTCAACTTTAGAAATTTTGCAATTTCATTTTTTATTTCATCCACTACCCATTTATTGTTTCAAAGTGTGTTGTTCAGTTTCCTGGAGCCGGTGGGATTCCTGGTACATCTTTTGTTGTTAATTTCTAGCAATATAGCATTGTGATCTGATAGCATGTGGGAAATTATATTGATCTTTGTAAATATATGGAAGCAGGCTTTATGGCCCAGTATATTATCTATTTTAGAGAAGGTTCCATGGGCTGCTGAGAAGAATGTGTAGTCTGTGGGTTTTGGGTAGAATGTTCTGTAGATGTATGTTAGGCCTAATTGATCTATGGTGTTGTTGAGCTCTCTTGTTTCCCTATTAATTTTCTGTTTGAATGATCCATCTATTTTTAATAGAGGAGTATTGAAGTCCCTGACTATGATGGTGCTGGTAGTTATTTCTGTTTTGTTGTCAAGTAGGTTTTATTTTATGAATTGCAGTGTACCTGTGTTTGGTGCATAATGAGTTAAGATTGTGATATCCTCTTGTTGGATAATTCCCTTGATAAGTAAGAAGTGACCTTCTTTATCTTTTTTGATTACATTTTATCTGATGTTAGTATGGCTACACCTGCTTGTTTCTTATTTTTGTTTGCTTGGAATATCATTTTCTACCCTTTCACCCTGAGGAGGTGTCTGTCTTTATTGGTGAGGTGGGTTTCTTAAAGACAGCAGATTGAGGGGTCTAATTTTCTGATCTACCCTGTTAGCTTATGTGTCTTGATGGGTGAATTAAGACCGTTAATGTTTAGGGCAATAACTGTGAAGTTTGATTTAATACCTCCCAGATTGTGGTGGTTTATGTGGTTTGGTGTTTTCTTGGACTTTGTAGTTTTTTGTGCCTTCTCTGAGTTTGGTTATTGTGATCTGCTTCTTGTAGGCACTTGAGGTTGGTCGTTTGATTCTTCTGTGTGGAGAATTCTCTGCAGTACTCTCTGTAGGTTTGGCTTTGTTTTCATTTAGTTGTAAAGATGACTTTTATCATGGAAAGTTTTTCTTTCAGCATCTATTATGAGGGATACTTTTGCTGGGTAGAGTAGTTTGGGTTGGAAGCCATAACTTCTTAGACTTTGCAGTGTTCCATTCCAGGCCCTTCTGGCTTTGAGTGTTTCCATTGAGAAGTCTGAAGTAATTCTGATAGGGTTGCCTTTGTATGTAATGTGTTATTTCTCAGTAGCTGCTTTTAGGACTTTCTCTTTGTTATTGATATTTAGAGTCTTAATGATAATATGTCTTGGAGAATTTCTCCTTTGGTCCAGTCTTTTTGGAGTTCTGTTAGCATCTTGTAACTATATGGGATTTTCTTTTGAGAGTGTGGGAAAATTTTCTTTGATGATTTGTTGAATAAATTCTCCATGTCTTTAGTCAGAATTTCTTCCCTTTGTGGTATTCACACGATCTTAATGTTGGGGTATTTAAGGGTATAACAAAGTTCCATCATGTTCTGTTCATAAGAATTTTTTAACTTATTGAAGCTTTTGGACTCATGAACTGTTTCTTCTGTTTTGTCTTCCAGATCTGAGTTTCTATTCTCCACATGGCTGACTCTATTCTTGAGAGCTTCTGTAGAGTTTTGGACTTGTTCAATTTGGTTTGTATTTTCTACTGCCTTTTTATAAATAGTTTCCATCCCTCTGTTGAGTTCCCTTTTCACGTCATTTTCTGAATTTTTTATGCTTCTTGGAATTCATCCCTGCATTCATTTATGTCTTCATTGAGTTTAGCCAGCTGATTATTGAGGTGCTCTTTTTTTTTTTTAATCACTCTTCTTCTGACCATTTAACTGTCTTTGGAACCCTTCCTGGTTCTTTTCTATTAGGTCTAATCTAGTGAGGACAGCATTCATGCAATTATTGGAACTTCACTGATTTTTCTGCAAGTTCTGCTAATTACTTGGCCAGGGTTGCATAGCTTGTATCTTCATTTTGGGATTCTGATCCTATTGTCTCTTCTATGTTTTGATTAGACACCTCCATTGTGGGACTGGGAAACCTTGTTGGATTTACTTGCATTTGATTTTGCACTGTGGTCTGCCCATCACAGTATAGAAGTCTTATTCAATTCAGGAGGAAGTTATAGTTTACCCTTGAAGTGTCTTCAGTGATTATTCCCTTTTATGTTTGCTTTGACTAGGCTTATGTTGGCAATGGGGCCTTTCTGCTCAGTGGGAAGCAGTCTGTGAGGCTCTGGTGGGGGCCTGAGGACCAGATGAAGGGGTTCATTGGTTGATGATTCAGGGTATGCAACTGTGTGGTCAGGTGGCCCAAGGGCCAGAGGGTAGGGGGGAATGGGACAAAGCAGACTGATGTTGCACTGGGGCAGCATAGGAGGGAGGATGGGATTGTGTAGTGGTTCTGCAATGCTGAAGGGTGAGGGGATGGGACAGCAGGGTCTGTTGGGAACATGTAGCAGGGGGTTGATGGGACTGTCAGGTCCTGTGACATGGCAGGACTGGGATATGGGACTGCTGAGGGTCAGGTGACATGTGTGTGTGTGGGGGGGGGTGCGTTGGTGTGGTGGGAAAGGGCAGGGAAACCAAGGGAGGGAGGGAGAATGCTAGCCTTGGTCTGGGTAGCCTGCAGGAAGTGCAGGAGGACCTTGTCTTTGCACTGAAGTAGCGGCTGGGACAGCAGTTGCAAGGAGGTCCCCAGTGGTGGGAAAACTGAAAGAGGGAGGGGGGTATGCTAGCCTGGTGACGTGGGTCTGAGTAGCCTGCTGGAAATTCAGGAGGACCTGGTCCATGCATGGGGGGTGGTGGGTGGGATGGTGTTTGTGTGTGGATGTCCATAGTGGTGGGAAAGCTAAGGGAGTGAGGGAAGGGGAATACTAGCCTGCTTACCTGGGCCCACTTAGTCTGCAGGTAGTGCAGGAGGAACCTGGTGGTGCAGTGGCTGGGATGGCTGCTTGAGGTTATTGGGGGAGTGGTGGGCTACTGGAGAGTGTAGGAATTAGCGGATTCCCTACTTTGCTTCTCCGTGCCCTCCCACTGGAGGTCTGCTAGGATCTACAAACCCCTAAGAACCCCAAAGTTCTTACCTTTCCTACCTACAAGGTGAGGTGTGGTTAGGTGGATGCCATCTTGATTCTAAGCCAACATTTTTTTTAAGGTGTGAGCCACCACACCCCAGCAATTTTATTTTATTTTTATTTGTTTGAGAGAAGGGAGGGAGAGAGAGAGAGAAAGAGAGAGAGAGAGAGAGAGAGAGAGAGAGAGAGAGAGGGAGAAAATGGGCATGCCAGGGCCTCCAGCCATTGCAAATGAACTCCAGATACATGTGCCACCTTGTACAACTGGTTTACATGGGACCTGGGAAATCAAACCTAGGTCCTTTGACTCTTCAGGCAAGCGCCTTAACCACTAAGCAATCTCCCCAGCCCTGAAATTAACTTTTTATAGAAGTTAATTACCAGAGACAACTCTGGACCCATATCAGCCCACAGATGGTACCAGAGGAACATACCTTACTGTGGTGGTTTGATTCAGGTGCTCCCCATAAACATAGCTGTTCTGAATGTTATGTTTCCAACTGATAGAGATTTGGGAATTAATGCCTCCTGGAGGCAGTGTATTGTTGGGGGCGGGCTCATGGGTGTTACAGCCAGTCTTCCCTTGCCAGTGTTTAGCACGCTCTCTTGTCACTATTGTCCACCTTATGTTGGCCAGGGGGTTATGTCCACCCTGTGCTCATGCCATTGTTGTCACCTGCCATCACGGAGCTTCCCTTCGAGTGTGTAAGCCAAAATAAACCCCCTGGTCTCAAAAGCTGCTCTCGGTTGGGTGATTTTTGCCAGCTATACAAACCTGACTGCAACACTTACTAATTAGTCCTTACCTCCACTAATTTCCCTATAGGTTTGCCTTCCTGCAACTTGCTGTTCATGTAAACTCATTCTTTTTCCATTTTCCTATGACTTCTCTGAAAATATATCATTGTTTGTTAAGTGTTTTATGAGCCTAAGTTCTAACCTTTACTTGGTTTGCTTATCCCTGTATAACACTATGTGTATGCATGATGCATGCGTTAAATCACTTCTGGTTATTTTTCTGTTGTTAATCTGTTCTTTGTTAGTCTCATTCACAAGGCCTTAATCAGGGAACACAAGATGGGTAGAGCTCATGAATTTCATTGAGAAACTTTAGAGAATAGCTTTGTCCCTGCTATTATAGGTCTGTAAGAAGCATGGAATGGGATGTTTAAAGGGCTTTCTCCTTCTAAAATCATTCTTACTAGAGGTGCCAGGAGTATTATGAGCAATTTGGTACACATTATTAGTTAAACTTAAGTCATAATCTGCTTTTTATTCATCAGGATAGATTTAAGTATATAACTATAGAATAACCCAAGCTCACTTGTACTCTGACATGCTTCTTACCTAGGCTGTCAGCTTGCCTACAGTTATACTTAATCTACCACCTTCAAGAGCCATTCTCACTGAGGAACCCTTTATGGTGAAGCCACTTATTTATAAAATTATTCTCTGACTTCCAGGAATAAAATTTGGCCTCACTACTTAGGTTGTGGCCTCAAGAATGCATCACAGGCTCTATCTTGATGAGCTCCCCAGTACATGATGGGATATATTGATGGTTAGTGTGGAGAAATCTAAGGCGGGAATTCTATGAAGCATCTTTAGAGAACAGAGAATAGCTTTCCCCTGTTAGAGAGGAATCATGAGGTGTGTAGGTGTGTGTGTGTGTGAGCTGCAGAAAGGAGGGCCCAGAAGGGAGGATGGGTGTGGAGGCCCTCTTAGGCCTCCAAAGTTATCTGTATTGTGACCAAGGTTGGCAGTTGCTGGTCTTCACCAGGCAGGGACACTTGGATGGGGGCAACTTTGATAGTTGTGAACTTGCCTGATTACCTGGGGATGCTCTGAAAGGACATGAAGAATAACTGAGCATAGGAACTTGCATGAGGGATGTAAGTCTTGAGGTCCTAGAAGAGAAAGTGGCAGTCCCTTCTCCTGTTCCTTCCTAAACAGGCTCTGGAGAGCAAATCATCAGTAGGAATGTTAACCCCAGGTGGCCTGGAAGCTCTGCTTGCTTGTCCATCTTTCTGGAGGTGAAAGTGAGTTTTATCTTTTTTAGCATAGTCACTTAGGTGCTCTTCCACCCATCCTAATGTCCAGAAGCTCCTGGGAACAACTTCATTGTTTTAAGAGTATTTCCATTTTCTTGACACCAGTGACACCTCTTTTGTTTACTTGCTGGGGATTGAACCAAGGTTCTTGCACATGCTAGGTAAGTGTCTACCACTGAGCTCTAGCTCTGGCCCTGATTTAAGGTTTAAAAATAGAAACTTAACAAAACATGTGTTTGCTGATGGCTGGCAAATGTGTTTGATGATGGGTAAAACCCTGTCAGAAAAGCTATACCCACATACATATCATTCAAGATTGACATTAACTACTGACTCAACCTCAACCCTATTTTCAGTCCAGAAAGTAGTTGTTGAATCCTCCTAGTTTGAGGTTGGAACAGAGACCACAGAGCCCACCTCTGGGGAGTTTATAATACTGCAGACCTGCAGCACTTTCCCAAGCCCTAAAGCCAATACCTTGCTTATCCAAAGGACCACCTGACAGTTGAGCTAGCTCAGCCATGGCAAGAATGAAGATAATCAAATTTGCTATTGGCTATTCCTGTCCCCCACCATGCAATCTGATACACATACATTTGCTATCACACACACACAGACTTGCACACTCACACATGTACCATGCTCATTCATATTGCTCACACTCTCCATCTTTGGCACACACATACAACAGAGTGTGAGATAGAGATCCTCAAATGAAACCAAAGTGGCAATGTGATTTAGGGGATGCTAATTTATCATGGCTTCGGTATCTTAATCTGCAAAGAATAATGTGTCCATTTATAGGTATATCAGTTACCTTCTCATTGTTGGGACAAAGTACCTGACAAAGATCAGTTTAAGGAAGGCAGGGTTTATTTTATCTTACAGTTCCTGGTTATAGTTCACTAGAGTGGGGAAGGCAGGACGGTAGGAGTTTGAGATAGCTGGTCACATTCAGTCTTCAGTCAAGAAGCAGAGAATGATGAATGCTGTTGCTCACCTAACTCTTTTGTTTTTATATAGGACCTGAGCCCAAGGAACAGTAATGCCCACAGTGAGGTGGGTCTTCCCACCTAAATGAACCTAATCAAAATAATCCCTCCCAGGAATGTTCAGAGGCTAACCTAATCTACATGATCCTTCACAGGTGAGTTTAGATCCTGTCAAATTGACAGTCATGATAAACTGTCCCAGTAGGATTTGCTATGGTTTGGATCTTGAAAGTCCTACAAATACCCATGTTTGAAAGTTTGGTCACCAGATATAGCAGACAGCTTTAGGTTTGCTAAGATGAACTTCCAGACCAGGCACAGTTATGGAGGAAGGGATATTTATTGAAGCTTATAGATCCAGAGGAAGTTCCATAATGGCAGAAGAAGCTGACCTGCTTCCATAGGTCCAAGCAGAGAGATAGAAGCCCCAAGCTAAGCCAAAAGCCACACAGCACACTTCAGAAACTCCACAAGGAATGCAGACACTTTGCACATATTTAGATTGGAATCTCAAACCACCACACCTGAGGGCTGAACCCTAAGATCCACCTCCTTCAGCCAGGTGGCTGCAGATCCAAACTACAAACTAATAAAATACTGAATATATTAGGGGCCATCTATTCAAACTACCATATCCTGCCCCTAGCCCCCAATAGATTCACAGCCATCACACATTATAAATTGTATTCGGTCCAGTTTCAAAGGTCCCCACAATCTTGACCAACTTAAGGTAGTTACAGAGTATCAAGCCTTCTCTGAGACTTAAGGTTGTCTCTTAGCTATGAGTCCTGTAAAATTAAACAAGTTATATACTTTCTACATATAAAGGTAGAGTAAACATTTTCAACTGGTATAAGGCATAGTAAGGAGAGACTAAAACAATGCAAACTCAACCACCATCAAGCAATCATCAAATTTCTACAGTTCAAGTCCATTATAACCAGAGACTGTCAGACTCTAGATTTTCCAATTCTGCCCCTCCAGCTGGGCAGAGAAGCAAGGGCACACTTCCATCTTAGGCCAACAGTGCACTCCATGGTAGCCCTTATACAGTCCTGGTATATCTAAAACATCTTTGGTTCTCCATGCAAACCATGGTCCATCTTCCAAAGGCTATTCAGCCTATCAGGGTCATAATGCCCTGCCTCCTGCTGCATCTCAGTAGCAGCTTCTGGAACCATGTGCAATTCATGAGCATGCCACACATTTTTAATGCTTCCAAAACTAAGGCCTGCTGTGCAGGACACAGCCATAATCTTAATTCAGGGATGAAATAAATCATAAGAAAAGCAAGTCCCTTCTCCACTCAACTGTTTCCCAAAAGACTTTGAATTTCTATCATAGTCCTTCCTCAGGCATCCTCTACATTGTTTTAATGTAAAGCAGTTGGGCCATCTTCCTTAAAATTGCTAATGCGTTGACAATAGCAGCTTCAGTAACCTAAAACCAGTCTCAGTGTCTGTAATTTTAACGTGCTTGAGGTTTTCCAACTTAAAGTGTTAAATCTTTATGTCCAGTATCTTTAGACAAACACATCAGTCCATTACAGATTTAACCTTGATCAAACTCTCTGGGCCTGAGCAACAGAATGCAGCCAGCCCTTATGCCAGTATCCCAGTTCTAAAAAAGTCCTCTGTAGTCTTTTCTTCCCCTTAGAAATCTCATAAGCTAAGCCTCCAAGCTCATAAGCTGGGCCTCCAAATACAATTCTTGCTGCATTTAGCATTCTCAAACTGTCATCAGAATAGTTTGTAAAACTTGGCTTACCAAGATCCAGAAGGCATCTTCAGTTGCAAGCACCAAATCCATTCCTATTCCTACAAAACAAAAGTTCTAAAAGACAAAAATCCATATGGTCAGGTTCATCTCACCCCACTCCTGGTACCAACTTCTGTAGCAGACAGCTTTAGGTTTGCTAAGATGAACTTCCAGACCAGGCACAGTTATGGAGGAAGGGATATTTATTGAAGCTTATAGTATCAGGAGAAGTTACATAATGGCAGAAGAAGCTGACCTGCTTTCACAGGTCCAAGAAGAGAGAGAGAGAGACAGAGACAGAGACAGAGACAGAGAGAGAATCCCCAAGCCAAGCCAAAAGCCAGACATCACACTTCAGGAACTCCAAGAGGAACTTAGGTACTTTGCATGTATTTAGATTGGAACCTCAAATCTACCACCACACCTGAGGGTGGAACCCTAAGATCTCCAGTAAGGGGGCTGCAAATCCAGACTACAAACTAATAAAACACTGGATATATTGGGGGCCATGTATTCAAACTACCACATCAGCCTATGGAACTGCTGGGAGATGGTATCTTGTAGAGGTGGGGCCTAGTTGGAGGAAGTTCGGCAGTAATTGGGGCGCTGCCTGTGAAGGTGGTATTGGAACTCCACCCCTCCCTTTCTCTCTCTCTTTGTTTCCTGGCCACTGTAAGATGAATAGACTTCTTCCACCACAGTGTCCCTGCATGTTATACTGTGCATTACATTCCAGAGAAATAGGACCAAATGATCATAGACTGAAACTTCTGAAACTGTGAGAAAAAATAAACATTGACCCTTTAAGTTGATGTCAGGTAGTTTGTCACAGTGTTTGAAAGATGATTAACAAAGGATTTTTGTGAGGAGAGGGTTAAAAAAAAATGAGTCAACATTGGCAGTGTGCTACTAAATACACATGTAATGTATCACCGAATAGATACACAGCGAAGGAAGGACGTTTGATCCTTCCTACCCTATCTATCGCCAAAATGTTTAGTCAACCTAGACAAGTATTACTCTTCAGATGCATGCTAATTTTCCTATCAACACCTACCACTGGCTTTTAACACAAGGAAAGTGCTGCCCTTCTCCCTCCGTATTGCTCACATGGAACATGCCTTCTGGATCTTTGACCCTTGGCCTCCAGCTGAGTGAACCTTCTCTGACGACTGTGTTTGCTGTGTGTGATCTTTCTCACATTGCCATGTTTCTTGATAGCTGCAGAAAAGGCATTTGGAAAGTGACAGATTGGGTTATCATAGTAAGTCATTAAAAACACCTCAATTTCTGAGACCTGATGTCTCTTTCTAGGCCTCTAAGTGTGTAGTCTTGAAGGCTAAAAGGTGACATTATGTTTCTTCTTTCTCTTATGAGGATTTGGGCCCACTGGGGTCACATCCCTTCCCCCCATGCCAGCCAGTATGCTTTTAGCTGCTGTGAGTAATAGAAAACACAACCAGAAGTGACACAAGCCTAAGGATCCCTATTATCCTACTTACAGGCTGTGTGGAGGAGGCAAGTCATTAAGACCCAAGGGCACCCCACTGTCCATTTTCCTCTTCTGCATTTTGATGATGTTTCTTTAAGATCATGAGAGGCCCACAGTGGTCCAAAACACTGCTATGGTTTGCATAGGAAGTGTCCCCCGCAAGTTCATGTATTGGAGGCTGGGTTCCCAGGTAAGAGTGTTAGTGTGGGAGGTGTTGGAAACATCAACAGGTGAGGCCTAGATGGAAAAATTAGGTGCTACAGGCACACCCTGAAAAGAAGTTCCTTCTTCCTGGCCACTTCTTTGTGTTTTCCCAGCTTCTTGGTTGCCATGAGGTAAGCCAACTCTGCCCCACGCTCCTTCACCTGTGATAGTCTGTCTTGCCTCAGGCCCAAAGTAATAGGCATGGCTGTTCACGGACTCTGAAACTGTTAGCCAAAATAAATCTTTCCTCCTTTTAAACTGTTTCTCTCTGGAGTTTGTATTTTGTCACTGTAACAAAGGTCTGACTAATTAATAGGTGCCATATTCTGACATTTCTTCAAGGGAAGGATGTGTTTAGGAGGGAAATCTTTCAATAGACTTCTTTGCTTCCCCAGGTGAGGGTTAGTTCATATGCTTTTCCCAGATGAAAGGGGGAGCTACAAAGTGTAGAACTGATGCTTTCATCTCTGAAGGGGATAATGAGCTCTTCTTTAAGCAGAGGGATCACTCAGGGGGATGTTTATAGGTAGGCAGCCATAGGCATTTGCCATATTTTCCTGGTGTCTCCAAACATCAAGTCAGAGTCTTTGAGAATGGTGTCCTACAAGTTCAACAAGTCCTTGTCTACTCTCAGCTGTTTTTGTTGGAAGCTATTGCTAGAATGTAGAGGTTCCTGATTCTAGCTCATGGGGTATCATCTCTTGTCACCATCTCCTAATTTCACCCTACTGAGCCTATGGAGTCAGAGGCATAGCTGCCAGTCTGTCAGCTGACTGGTAGCTCCAGTACTTGTTCTGTTCTTCCCACTTTATTCTGGAAAATCTGTCTTCCTGTTGTACCTGAATCCAAGAAGCTTCACCCCAATCAATATTATGAGACCTGCTTTCAGATCAGGGTGTACCTGGCTCGATGACCTCATTTTTAGGCCAACCTTAGTAGCATCTGACAGTACCTTGTCGTATTTCTTTATTTTGTAGCATTATGTATGAATCTTGGAGACGACAACTGTCACATGAAACTTTTCTAGGGGAAACAACAAATACATGTCTATTCACCCCAGATAAGGCACAGACAACAGACCAAAACACAGTTCCATTAAAAACAGCATTGGTGAACCAATGAGTTACCTGGGTTAGTTACAGAGTAGGGTGAGGGGTTGCTTATAGGAGCATGGGTGACTGAAATGTGGCTGTATCACCAAAAAGCCGGCCCCAGCATTGGTGATGACCCAGGGAAGCTGCATCTCTGGAGCTCATTGCATAACTTGCAGGCAGCCAGGCTGCTAGGATTGTCTCCTCACATGATTTTTTTTTTTTTTTTTGCTCTTATATAACCTTAATGAGGGTCTTGAAACTTTTTCTCCAAATTTACTGATCTCCTGAGTCTCCTTTCTTTCCCAAGGAGTTAATATTTCAGTTCAGAGGAAATTGCTACACAATGCTGGTCAGTCTGTCCCTCAGTAGTTTACTGCTCCTATAACCTTGGGCAGTGGCCCTTTGGCCTTTTAAGTTTGAACTTTTCCAGACTTGTTGACCTCTTGACTCCCTCCTCCATTTGGGAAGAAATATTTCAATTTGGAGTAATTTGCTTTACAGCAATTCATAATGACAGCTCTTACTTCTGGGAGTGCTCTCTGGAGGGTGTACCAGTGGGATCCTCCTCCTTCAGGGGAGCCTGTCTGTGCACCTGGCCATGCTGGGATTCAGGCTCATCAGTTATTAGCACATCTAATAGCTGAAAGCAGTAACCTGATTGTGATGGACCAAGTAGAGGTTTTATTTTGTCTTGCAAGACGAAGTGTGCAGGAAGATAGTCTACAACTGATACAATGTGTCCACCTTGGTACCTGTACTCAGGCTTCATCTTTCAGCTTTATCATACAAGAGGGGTTGGCAAAGAACCTTTGTCCTCATGATTGCAAAAGGTCTGTTGTGCCTAGAGGAATCACATTTTGTTCCAGGAAGGAAAAGTGGAAGATAAGAAAAAGTCTATGCCTTCCCTACCACCCTTCCTCTCTCACTTCATCCCTTTCTAAAGTAAGGTCTAGTATAATCAGTTCCTTTGAGTTGAACATTGTGAACCTATCCCTTCAGGTTAGGCATGATCTGAGAAAAAGGGCAGTATACTTGAGCCATGGAAGCCCCCTATTGTCCATATTCCTTCCAGGGACTCAATTCCCACTTTGGGAGGATGCTTTGTGTAAGGAAAGTGTAAGAGAACAGCAAAAGGGGACACCGGACTTGATCTCTACAGATAGACAGTTTATTAGAGAAAACAGCAACAGGCCTCAGTTTTCCCGTGGGATGAAGGCTGAAGCACTGGGCCAGGCTAGGGTGTAAGCTTATAAGGAGGATCCTAACAAAAACAGACTGGACCAGGTACAGTTGATAAGAAAATTGTAGCTGTTTGTGTCTTTGTTCGGAATAGGCTTTTTCAGCCAGGAATGTCTAAGGGAGGATACTCAGATGGTCTCTGGTCCTTCAAGGCCAGCTAGGCTAAGGGGAGTACATCAGTCAGGGAAGGTGCCAAACTTCTGTATTGCCTGCAAGCTTTAGGGATAGCTATTAACTCTTTAGTTTCTTTTAGTTTTCAGGGAAGGCTATTAACCCTGCATTCCAGACCCTGGAAGGATAAAAGAAATTGGAGAGAATTGGGAGTGAGTGGGACATTTTGGGGAGGACTGCATGGGCTAGGACTGGGGATAAAGATTCATGTTCCAACTGCTTCAAGCTGAGGGGAGGCAGTAGATCTCTCAGGGTGTCCCATGCAGTCCTGTGGCAGTTGGATGTTCAGGGCTGATATTCAGTGGCCATGAAGAATTCAGTGACTCATTGTGCAGTGAAGGCATGTATTCTGTCCAGGAGGAATTCAGTGAAACATCTGAGTATTCAAGGATCAAAAAAGAGGGTGAACATTATCATAATCAGGGGAATAAGGTACATGTAGGAGACAGGATAGGTTTAACTCGAAGGGAGTAGAGCTATGAGATTTTTAAACTTATAGCAATAGATATCTTAGTTGGTCACAGAGAGATGTCAGGTTACATGTAGAGAAATAATATTATTGGCCACTAAAAAGGCTAATACAGCCCAAAATATTGTTGGCTGTGGATTTGTAACATTTACATCTCCACAATCATTGTAGAGCATCATTGAAGTCTTAGTCACACAGGTGTAACTTTTGGGAGTTTCAGTTTTCGTTTGCCAAACTTTATCTTGCAGTTTGTGCACATAGTAGGCTATTATCCCTTGTTGATCTTATGAACAGGCAAGGAGCAGTTCTTCAGGAGAATGATAGTTATCAGAGTCATTAGGAAAGAAACACCTAGATCATGTCACATCTATTAGCAATTATGATCTGGTTATTCATGTATGAGTTTTCTTGAATGTGACATGACATTTACAGGTGACATGGACATTATATTTAAGGTAGAAGATAATAATATAGGAAATGGGTAAGGAAGTAGTTGTTAACTTGGATGGGAGGTTAATCGGAATTTGTGGAAATATAAACATTTGGTATAGGAGATTATTATTGAAGTAATATTTGAAATATCTTAAATTATTTTAAATTCAGATATGATAGAGATTGAGAAATTAACGAATTTTGGAATTTAGGTTTAAAGAGTTTGTGTGTGTGTGTGTGTGTGTGTGTGTGTGTGTGTGTGTTAGGCTTTAATATAGAAGGTTTATGCTCTTTACTTACTTGGTCCAAAGATCAAGAAGTCTTATCTATAGGAGAAGTAATGAAAGTATGTTAGGCTGAAAGGCTAAAGCTTTGATTAGTCTTGACAATTTATTATCAGTTGTTTATTTTATAAACATAATGGCATTATGTTTTATAGTATTACATTGGTTATATAATACAATGAAATATGTTTTATATAATTAGACCCAGTTTTACTTATTAGAATAAGTTTATAGCAAATAAATAAAAGTCTTACCCAATAGGAAAACATATAACGTTTAAGAAACCTATTGTAAACAGGTGTCCTATGTAACAAAATAAAAACTTAGTGTTGCCATCAGGTTTGCATTGCTGGTAGAAATCACCCAAATTCAGGCCAGTGGTGGCCATTATCTAAAGAATATTGTGGCCAAATTTGCATAGAGAGTCAGAGTAATTTGGCAGGCAGGAGCTCAGAAAGTTTGAGCTCCTTTAAATTAGCCTTGAGACATGCCAATTGAGTGTTTTTTGGAGCAGATAATTTAGAGCTCATTTTGGAGGACAAGTCTAGAGTGGCCAATCCTGCCACCAGGGACGTCTTCCAGGCTTAGGGAGGGCAAAAGAAACCCAAGGTTTAGGAGGGAGCGTCATCACACTCATAAGGCTTGGGGTGTCCAGTGGAACAACACATGGGAGGCTCCCGGAGTCTCTGATCATCCATGAACTGGAAAGTGAGAAATTCCTGGAGTTTCTGAGGTCTGCGGTGGGGCGCCTTCTGCTAAAGACTGAGAACGAAGACCTTGTCCTGATGTTGTAATTTGATGAGGACGTGGATGCAGTGGATTGCATGGCAAGAGGCCTCTAGTCTGGAGTTCTAGTCTGGGGAAAGAAGAGAGGGAGATATGACCCGGATGATTACCCAAAGGTCTGTCGGAGACTTCGCTGAGCTCAGAGAGGGATTTTGGACATTCATCAGGGAGTAGCCCTGACCAGAACTCCTCAGCCTCCACAAATGAGCTGCAGAGCTCATGCAACCCCAGGCTCAGGGTGAGAGGGAGAAGAGAAGGAGAAAGCTGCCAGCTGTCAAGCTGGGTTTACACAGAGCACCAGTAAAGCTCCCTGAGCCACGAGGCTGGACAGAACTTGCACCGCTCACGTAGAGAAAAGTCAAAAAAGACCAGAGGTCTCAGGTCAGACTGGTGACCGTTTAGTCCAAATAGTGAGCTCTGTGAGTGTCTTTGTTCCTGAGGGAATGATACACTGGCAAGGAGGTGGGGAGAAGGAGAGAAGAAGGGGGGCGTGAAGTCTGAAAGCCCCCGGGGGGTATCCAAGTCATGGCACCAGAAATGTAAGAGAAAAGCAAAAGAGGACACTGAACATGATCTTTACAGACAAGATGGTTTTACTTAGAGAAAACAGTGAGGGGCCTCAGCTCTCCTGCGGGATAAAGGTTGAAGCACTGGGCCAGCCTGGGTATAAGCTTATAAGGAGGATCCTAAGAAAAACAGATTGGACCAGGTGCAGTTGATAAGAAAATTGTAGCTGTTTGTGTCCTTGTTCAGAATAGGCTCCTTTAGCCAGGAATGTCTAAGGGAGGATACTCAGATGGTCTCTGGTCCTTCAAGGCCAGCTAGGCTAAGGGGAGTACATCAGTCAGGGAAGGTGCCAAACTTCTGTATTGCCTGCAAGATTTAGGGATAGCTATCAACTCTTTAGTTCCCTTTAGTTTTCATGGAAGGCTATTAACCCTTCACTTTGTAAATCTCCCAAATTTCCCAGTGTGCTGGTATGTATTTGCATAGGGGCATTGCTGTGGGAGCTCTACCTTCTTAAAAGGATAAGCATGTTTTTCCTTCCTTCTCTCCTCTCTTCGTTAATTTTTCACTCCACAAATACTTATTGAGTCCCTAGTTTATGTCAGGCATTATGATAGGCACTTATGGATACCACATACTAATCCCCCCACCCTCTGTTGACCAAATGCCAAATTTGGCCCTTGGATGCCAAGTGAGAATAGTGACTCTGGTGAGCACTGTCCCTTTGGAAGCAGCCGCGCATGGGGAGGGGGTGTGCCTGAGGCTTGGAGTTACGGGGCTTTGTGGAAATGTGTGTGAAAAGTCTCATCCTTGGGAGAGGTTACTCTGAGAGGGAAGACACAGACCCGAAATGTCAGAAAGGACTGACACCCTCCTCCTCCTCAGTCGATGACTTTGCACATATGTGTGGAAGCCTGCTCCTCCTGTTTCAGATGGCTGGGCAAGCGCCAGCACACCTGCAGCATAAGGCTTGTCCCCAGCTCTCATTCCCATCTTGCAGGCATCTTGCTGGTGACAGGGATGGACACACCCTAGCTGGGCAGGTCAGACCTATGGAGGATTGTGGCAGGAGACTTGTCTGTCTGTGTCTTTGTCTCTACTGTTTTTGGAAAGATCTTAGCCTGTAGATGAGAAGGCAGTGCATGATATCTAGTCCCCCATGAAAGGAAGTATCTGCTGGAGAACTCCGAGTTAATCAGAAATAACATTTCCTACCTCTAATATCCACTTACATGGATCTAGCAAGTTATACATTTCAAATTGATACTATATACTTCATCTCATTTGATCTTTATAAGAATTTTACTGTAAAATCTGTTTCATATTACATATTTAAATATTTATGACTCTTTTTACTACTATCTAATAAGGACAGTAAAATGTCCACAGGCACTGACTATCAATATCTCAGGAACATTAGTTCTGTATTTACCTCATGATGCAGTTCTTTTATCTTGGGGAGGCAGCACTAGGGATTGACCCCAAGGCCTTGTAAGTTCCTCCTCTTCGACCTAGTTCTCCCCTGACCCTCACACGTTTCTGTTATTAGACAGCATCTTTATCCCTCATAATGTTTCTTTGATGTCCTACTGTAACTCATTTTGTTTCTTCTTCTTTTTTTTTTAAAGGTTATTTATTTATTTATTTATTTATGAGTGACAGACAGAGAGAGAAAGAGGCAGATAGAAACAGGGAGAGAGAATGGGTGTGCCAGGGCCTCCAGCCACTGCAAACGAATTCCAGATGCGTGTGCCCCCCTGTGCATCTGGCTAACGTGGGTCCTGGGGAGTCAAGCCTCGAACCGGGGTCCTTAGGCTTCACAGGCAAGCGCTTAACCGCTAAGCCATCTCTCCAGCCCCGTTTTTTCTTTTTAAGACTTTTTCTCCCCTGAGGTATTGGGGATTAAACCCAATGCTTTATATACTGTAAGCTGCTTGATTTTTTAAAATATAATTTTATTGAGGCATAATTGGCATAGTAAAGTGCATATAGTTAAAAGTGACAGTTTCTACATTTTGATATATGTTAAAATCCAAGAGACCATCACTGTAGTCAAGAAAACAAGCATATTTGCTTTAAGCTGTCTTTATTATTTTCAATCAAAAGAAACTTAACTAAGATGGTACTTGACTGTCATTTTCTGATTCTTTTTTTTTTTTTCTTCGAGGTAGGGTTTCACTCTAGCTCAGGCTGTCCTGGAATTTAGTCTCAAGGTAGCCTCAACTCATGGTGATCCTCCTACCTCTGCCTCCCAAGTGCTGGGATTAAAGGCATGCACCACCATGCCCAGCTCATTTACCGATTCTTGAATATGCTCTTGGAAGTTTTCTTCCTGGTTATGTACCTAGAGGCAGGTGATCACTTTGGCTGTCAGTTTCAGAAGCGATGCGCCGTTCTCTGTGTCACTGGCTCCTGCTGCTGTTTCGGTGAGTTCTGTCCATGTCATGGGGTTGTTGAAGGAGCATGGCTTAGAGTTGGAGGGCACAAGTCCCTGCCTTACTCTGTTTCAGATACATGACTGGTCAATAACAATACCTCATGAGGTTGTTTAGAATACCATAAAACCTCATTCTGTAACAGGACATTAAAATGAAAGTTTCTATATAGACATCAAGTCTTAACACACTTGCCATTGTAAAGACAACCACATGGCAACTTTACAAAGAAACTGTTTCCAAACTGGTTCAAGGCCTTTTGAACTCCCTCCCTATTTAAAGATAGTAAAAAGGGTTGAGAGAGGGCCAAAGAATGTGTGAGAGAGTCATTTCTTGGGAGAGAACTATTGCCCCAATGTATAGCCTCCCCAGACCCCCAGTGGGAGCAGGTGGCTTCAAGGGGTCTATTCAGAGAGCCTGTGTGTGTCTCTGCAGCTGGGAAGACAGCTGCCTTGGAGGTGCTTGAGGAAGAAAAGAGGTCTAAGGGATAATGGGTTGTCTGCACTACCAGTAGCAGATAGTTAGCCTTCTGTATTCATGGGTTTTGTATCCATAGATTCAACCAGTAGTGGATCTTTGGGGAAAATATTTACATCTATACTGTATACATACAGATTTTCTTGCCACTATTTCTTTAAAATACAGTATGATGACTTCTCACGTAGCACCATCATTGCACTAGTTATTGCATATTAATTAGTACATATGTTAAAGATGAAATAGAGTATACAGAATGTGCTTAGCTCACATGTGGATACCAACTACAAAATCCAAGGATTTTGGTATGTGCAGGAAGTCTGAAAACCCACCCCTGTGGACTATAAGGGACAACTACATAAAGGGATCCTAGTGATCCAAGGTGAGCTTAACAAAGCCAGAAATGGCTTGAGCCTTGTTGTATCATCCGTGGCTCTGGAGAAGGCAAGGGGAATGCCGAGACGCTGTCAAGGCCAATGAGTGACCACGATTAATCACCTGAGGAACTTAAGACAGGGCCCAGATGATGGGAGTGTGGTTCATCAGTGCAGGCCAACACTGTGGCCTCCAGTGAGCCTAAGGTATCACCTGGGGAATGTCACTTTGAATATCCACCTACACTGGGCTATAAAAGAAAGCTCATGCTTCAGGCCACAGATGAACTTTGCCTCTCCTCCTTCCCTTTTTACCTTCTCATTCACTGGCCTGCCCAAATGAGCACAGTCTCTATGTTCCTATGAGGGCTTTGGAAAGAGTGTCATCTGTCAAAGTGTCTGAACTGAGAGATGACAACTAAGAGTGAGCAGTGAAGTCCTGAGACAAACTGTGTTTTCATCCTCTATGGGGAGGTAAAATTTACTGCTACCTCTTAAATGGAGAGTGCAAGATAAAATAAGAATTTTTAATTATGTTTATCATGCAGGTGATAGTCTTTTAAAATATTTTGTTTATCTTTTATTTGTTAACTTATTTATGAAAGAGGAGAGAGAGTGAGAGAGGGAGAGAGTGAGAGAGAGAGAGGAAGATAGAGAGAATGGGCATGGAACCCGGCATGGTGGGGCACACCTTTAACCCCAGAACTTTGGAGGCAGAGGTAGGATGATTGCCTTGAGTTTGAGGCCACCCTGAGGCTACAGAGTGAATTCCAGGTAAGCTTGGGCTAGAGTGAGAACCTACCTCAAAAACGAAAAACAAAAAACAAGGGAGAGAGAGGGAGAGAGAGAGAGAGAGGAGAGAGAGAGAGAGAGAGAGAGAGAGAGAGAGAGAGGGAGAATGGACATGCCAGGGCCTCCAGGTACTGCAAATAAACTCCAGACACATGTGCCACCTTGTGCATCTAGCTTACATGGGTCCTGGGGAATATAACCTGGGTCCTTAGGCTTTGTAGGCAAGTGACTTAACAGCTAAGCCATGTCTCCAGCCCACAAGTGACACTCTTAAATTGTAAAACATTTTACCAGTCTTACTGTGATCAATACATCTATTATCACTATGTCTTCCCTTGCCCACTAGGGCTGCTGTTTTCCACTGAGAATTGCGCTGAATCCCCAGGAGGGTTTTAAAAAGCCCAGAGCAAGGATTTGGATTCTGGTGTTTGTATTGGTCTGCCAAGAATTTGCCTCTGGAGTTCCCAGCTGGTTTGAGGATCACAGGTGAGAAATTGCTGCTCCTAAAGCCCTGGTTTTTAACCTTGCTTACCCTTGGAGTAAACTTGGAAAACTGAACAATTCCTTATACTTGGGCTCCCCTAGAAGAAACCTGCTTTAATCAGAGTGACCTGTCATCACTGATTGAACATTCTCCAGAGGATCTGGGTGAGGTACTGATTAGTCTGTGTTTTGCCTAATTGAAGATTGACACTTTGACTTTTGCCTTATATATTTTTTTATAATGTTTTGACTTTTTTTTTGTTGTTTTGAGGTAGGGTCACTCTGGTCCAGGCTGACCTGGAATTCACTATGTAGTCTCAGGGTGGCTTTGAATTTACCGCAATCCTCCTACCTCTGCCTCCCAAGTACTGGGATTAAAGGTGTGCACCACCACTCCCAGCTGAATTTTTTTTTTAATTTTGGTTTTTCTAGGTAGGGTCTCACTCTAGCCCAGGCTGACCTGGAATTCACTCTGTATTCTCAGGGTGGCCTCAAACTCACCATAATCTTCCTATCTCTGCCTCTCTAGTGCCGGAATTAAAGGTGTGCACCACCATGCACGGCTCCTGAATTTTTTTAAAAAAATATTTTTATTTATTTGCAAGGAGAGAGAGAGAGACAGAGAGAGAGAGAGAGAGAGAGAGAGAGAGAGAGAAAGGTAGAAGAAAGACAGGCAAAGAGAATGGGCCCACCAGAACCTCTAGCTGCTGAAAATTGACTCCAGATGCCTATACCACTTTGTGTACCTGGCTTTACGTTGGTACTGGGGAATCAAATTGGGGTTGTTAGGCTTTGCAGGCAGGTGCCTTAACCACTGAGCAATCTCTCCAGCATGCATTTTAAGTTTTTAACAAGCATATGCAGAAATCCATCGTGCCTTTGTTCTTCTCATTGGTGGTGTTTATTTTAATATGTCCCCTACTTCTCTAAATCCTAAAGATTGGAACTGTTCACTTTTCATCACTCCTCTTATCATTAAAAAATTTCTGGGCTGGAGAAATGACTCAGTGGGTAGAGTACTTACTACATAAACAAGAGTACCTGGTTTCAGAACTATAGTACCCACATAAAATGCGTTTTTACATGGCAGCACACAATTGTAATCTGAGCACTGGGGAAGCCCACACAGGAGAACCCCTGGGGCTCACTAGCTACCTAGTCTAGGTTTATAGTTGAGTTCTAGGTTAAGTGAGAGGCCCTGTCTCAAAGAAGGTGGAGAACAATTAAAGAAGACACTTGACATCAATCTGGCTGCTACATGCACACACACACATGTATATCCACAAGCACATGTGCCCACACACATGTGTAGATAGTGTGTATACAGACACACTACATATACAATTTTTTTCTTTACTTGTTTAATCAAATATAACTCACTCCAAATTCTGCAAAATTTCTTACAAGAGATTTATTTAATTTATTACAGCAGAATGTTTAAAAAGCTTTACACTATACCTTATACTTCATAACCTCTAATTTTTCTTTCTTATAACCCAGAAAAGCCTACCAATTCACTTCTCCTTCTGGTATGCAATTCCAGGCACGTGTATGTGGTTAAATGATCTTCATTCATGTGTCCTGATAAATCAATAGAAGCCAGTACTGTGGGTTTGTAATGTCCCAGACATTGTGAGAATTATTTCCACTTTATGTATCAGGATGCCAGTGCTTAGAAAATGACTGATTTTATAAATAAAACTTACATAAGTAAGATTTACGGGTCTCCTTCTGTCCAGATGTATATTGACCATTGACGATTAGTTAACAAATAGAAGGGATGGTTAATTTTGAGTAGACCAGTAGTCTGCTTTTCCTTAATTCTTCAATCAGCCTTCCTAAACTCACCTCAGCCCAGAGACCCTGTTTATTATAGATTGATTTTTGCTATAAATTTTGTTATTCCTAGGATTCCATTTATATGCAGTGTTATAAAAATCTATCTGGAAACTGAGAATTTCTTCCTTTCAGGCATCCTCATTTTATATATGAAACAGAAGCTCTGCTTGAATGTAATTTCCCTTCCCTGTTACTGACTTGTGAGGAGACCTAAGCCCACTCTCTTTACAAACAACAAAATCTCTCTAGACATTGAAGGCCACATTCAGTTTCATCTCTCACAGGGCCTCCCCAACTGTGACTTTAATTTTCTTCACTTTACTATTTTTTATGTATTGTTAAATTATGCATTTTCTATATGAACATAACCTTATTAAGATCTACAAAGTTTCTTTTGAGTTGTTTTTTTTTTTTCTCATTATTCCCATTTCTGTTCTTGTAGGATTGAAGGGTCATCTTTTCTGAATCCAGGGTTCTCATTTTCTTTGTGTGTTTTTCCCTTTATTTCTTCTATTTTATTCCTCTGTGGATTTATTCATATATAATTGACCATTTTCTGTTCTTTCTATGAGTTAGCTGGTCCTGAAATCTTTTGGCTATAAGATTTTATTATTTTGCTACTTTATAATATTTATTTGTTTATATGAAATTTACTAGTTTTCAAAATGCATGAAAGTTTAAAAGGTTTCCCAGTGAACACCCATACACTCACAGTTCAGATTCCAGCCCTGACATTTTGGTATACTTGATCATAAAACTATCCTCTTATCCAGTCCTCTTTTTCCATCCATCAAACCACTTTCTTTTGGGAGGAAATTAAATTTAAATGGAGACATTTGTATCCATTACCTTTAAACCACTTTGGTGGCATAATATTAGAGTTTAGTATTTATTTATGGTTGTTTCATTCTTTTAAGGTAAAATTTATGTAGAATAAAATATATAAATTTTGTTTTCCACTTACTATTTTGATGAATAACTCTAAGTTGAAACCTTTACCAAGATATTAAATAGTACCCTGGGCTTCTTATTGTTCTTTCATTCTAAAACTTGTTGTGATCACTGTTCCCAAAGGTGAGCATAGTTCTGACTTAAATTTTTTTTTTTTTTGCTTTTGTGCTATGGATGGAACTCAGCCTCACAGGTTTTAAGCGCATGCTCTACCACTGAGTGACACTTTCAGCAAGCTCCTCAGTGTCAATTTTCATTCATTGTATATTAGTTCAAACATCAGATAGTAACTACATGTCATACTTTTAAGACTTCTTTTTGGTTGTTTGTTTTTTCAAGGTACGGTCTCACTCTCCAGGCTGACCTGGAATTAACTATGTAGTCTCAGGGTGGCCTTGAACTCACGGTGATCCTCCTACCTCTGCATCCCAGTGGGATTAAAGGCGTGTGCCACCGTGCCCCACTATAAGACTTCTTTTACTTGGTATGATTTTGAGATTTTTCCATGTTGTTACAAAGTTTGGTAGTGTTATTTCTCAAATCTGAAACATCTCCCATAGGGTCATTGTTTTTATGTTTCAATAAAACTTATTTGTTACAAAAACAAATACATGCTTAATTTGGCCCATGAACCGTAATGATCTAGAGTCTACATTTCCAACCCTTTTTGCACAATATATCAGTCTTCCTCCATTTTTTCAGGCACATGTTTTAAATGCTTGTTCCCAGATGGTACTGGTATGTAGAAGGCCATGGAGCCTTCAGGAGTTAGGGCATAGTTGGTAGAAGTAGGTCATTAGGTGTAGGCCTTTGAAGGTCATACTGAGTCCTTAGATCCTGCCACTGACTGCTTCCTGGTCCATTGCGATGTGGACAGCCTCTACAACATACTTCGCAACCAAGGGATCAAGCTGCTTCTCTGTGTCTTCTCCACCACAATGGACTGAAACCAGGAGCTGAAACAGACCTGCCCTCCTCTAAGATGTTTCGTTTCTGCCAGGCATTGTGGCTTTCACAGTGCAAAGGTAACCACTTGAAGAAGTTTGTTTCTGTGTTTTGTGAAGTGCCATTTTGTCATGTGCATATACTACTATTTGTCCATTTACTTGTTGTTGGATACTTGGCATGTTTCACTTTTTGGCAATTATGAATAAACTGTGATAAACATTCTTAATAAAAGTATTTTAAATAGACAAATATTTCTTCTCTTGGCAAAATGCCTGGGACCTGAATCATTGAGTCACCATGATACCTTTTTAATTTATTTTATCACTTTCTGTTGCTTTCTCTGTTTTTTCCATTATCTTTTTCTTTGCATTAAACCTGAAATCTACTGTCTTCCTAACTCCCAGGCTTAGTGGTAAGCACTGTCTGTCTTCACTGGGGACATGTTGTAGTTCTCTTCTCATTGCTGGGACAAAGCACCTGACTAAAAGCGGTTGCTGGGAGGAAAGTTTCTATATGGTTTGCAGTGTTGAGGGGAAGCTCCATTATGGCAGATGAAAGCATGACATGAGCACAAACTAGGCATCACCTTTGCCACAGCAGATGGAAAACAGCAGCAGGAGAGTGAGTCAAACTCTGTCAAGGCATTGCTGCTATAACACCCCTAAGCTTTCCCTTCCAAATACCCTTTTCAGTAAGACTTCACTTCTTAAATTGCCATCAGCTGGGGACCAAGCATCATGATACTAGTTTATGGGGGACATCCACTCCAAACAATCATAGGTATACATACACATTGGTACTGGGGAATTGAACCTGGGTCTTTTGGCTTTGCTGGCAAGTGCCTTAACTGCTAAGCCATCTCTCCAACCCTTTGAGCTACATTTTATTTAATGAACTATCTGCAGATATTCAAAAAATTCCCCCAGTAGTACTAATATATTTCTCCTGTGTTCTTTCTCTCACATTTGTATTTCATATATCTATTACACACATTATCTCACATAATAAATTATTCTTATGTAAGAAATACCCATCTCTCTTATGGTATCATGTTCTGAGTCAATGTTGACTATTATAATAGCTCCCTATTTCCACAGTAGTGTGTGTGACAAAGCTTCCCAAGAATTATTCTGGCTCATGGATATATGGGTTGCTGGGCAGTGCTGCTCCAAAAGTGTCAATCCTGGCTCCACAGTAGAAGAAGCAGCCATTCTTTCTCATAATGAGGGGAGAAATGCAAGAGAAAAAAGAGAAAGCCTCATGCCTCTTTGGGATGTGGCTCCAGATTGTCCCACTGTCACTCTTGCTCCTATTTTCATGGTCAACTCAAATCATATAATCAATCTCAAAGTTGGTGGGATGGGAAATATAAACTCCATCTACTACAGATAATTTGTAAAATTGGGCCCATTCCCCAAACCAAGATTCTATACATATGTAAAACAATTCTGGTTGTATGGGAGACTTCACCCCAGCTGCACCTGCTCTAATTGTGTCTTTTTAAAAATTATGTCATATTATTTATTTTTCTTCTATTTGTTCTTTATTTCTCAATTACAGGCATATGTAGTATGGATACATCCTGAGTTGGTACCATCCTTTCCCTTGTCCCTGTGCCCCCTATGCTAGGGGTCCTCCTCAGTGGGTTTTCAGGTTTCCCCCATGGGGTTGTAGGATATGCATTGTAGGAGCAGCAGTCAGTTGTTAGAGGAAGGCAATGCCTCTGAGTATGGTGTCCCAGCCTATGGCTCTTACAATCTTTCTGTTCCCTCTTCCACAAAGTTCCCTGAGCTGTGGTGGGTGAGTTTTAAGTCTACTTCAGTGATGAGCTCTTAGGAGCCTCTGGATCTCTGCTTTGATAGGTGTTGAGTATCCTCAGCATTTGTCTCCTTCACCCTGGGGCTGATTATCAGGCTCACCATGGAAGCAGCACTCCTGCTCAGCTCCCCAATTCCTCTGTGGTTTCACCTGGGTCTTGGCTGAAGTGAGAGAGGTGGTTTTTCTCCTCGTGTCTCACTACCTTCTGAAAAAGACAAAAACCAGACTTTCGGCCAAGATGGCGAATGCCTAGCTGCACTGCAAATCCTGGGGAAAGAAAGGCAAGACATTAAGTGTTCACTGGGTCTTTTAGGGAGAGAAATCTCCAATAGATTGTCAGAGGGAGGGCACGGGGGGGGGTACAGAGAATCGCATATCCCCTCGCGGGGGGATAGCCCACCCCTCCCCCCACACTGCGTGTGGAAGCTTAGACTGCTCCACACACTTGCCCACTTACTGCTCCAGCCACCGTGCATTCAGTGAGTCCTGGAAACAACAGGGAACCTCTGATTCCCTCAGGAGCAGGTAGCCCACCCCTCCCCATATCCACAGCGAAGCTGCGCGCAGATCGATCCCTGCATGTGGAAGCTTAGACTGCTCCACCCACTCCTGCCGCTGCACGTTCAGCAAGCCCAGTCCCACAGCAACTGCCACACAAGCTCAGACTGTGTCTCTCACTTGCGCCAGCTCAGGTGCCATCCCCTACCTGTCTGCCACGCCAGCTGTCCACCATTGTCCTGTGGTGGGGGAGCACAGACTGCTTCCGGGTCTCAGTGTTCCCAGCCAGAGTTTGGGCTGCTTCAGTGCTTGGTGCCTCAGTGTCCCTCCTAGCTTGAATGAAGGCAGCTTTGGCACATTACCGCTTGAGAACTCAGGCAACTTTGGTGCCCCAGCCAGGCAGTAGATAGGCAGCTTTGGCAAGTGAGAGCCAAAGCCCAGGCTGCTTGGCAACTGCCCCAGGCTGCCTCAGATTCGCATTGTGCTTGAGCCCAGGCTGATCCACCCACCTACGTGCCCATACACTGTCATGGGCAGACCACAGTGCAAAAGAAATAACATGAAAAATCAAATGCAAGAAAATCCAGTTAGATCACCCAGTCCTACAATGAATACATCAAACCAAAACATAGAAGAGTCATTAGGATCAGAACATCAAATTGAAGTTATGAGCAATGCAACCCTGACCAACCTACTGGTAGAACTTGCAGGAAGCAACAAAGGACCGATAATCGTGTGGATGCTGCCATCACTAAACTAGAACTAATAGATAAGAAATTAGAAGGAGCTCAAAGAGAGTTAAGAGATTTGAGGGGAAGTGAAAAAAAGAAGACCTTAAAAATCAGCTGGCCATGCTAAATGAAGACATAAAGAAATGCAAGGATGAATTCCAAGAATCATCAAGAAAATCAGAAAATGATGTGAAAAGGGAGCTTGACAGAGGGATGGAAATTATACATAGAAAAGTAGTAGAAAATGCAAACTTAATTGAACAAGTCCAAAACTCTCTAGAAGCTCTCAAGAATAGAGTCAGCCAAGTGGAGGATAGAAACTCAGATCTGGAAGACAAGGTGGAAGAAACAGTTAGAGAGTTCAAAAATTTCAGTAAGTTCAAAAGTTCCTGTGAACAGAACATGAGGGAATTGTGGGATACACTTAAATGTCCTAATATCAGGATCATTGGAATACCAGAAGGAGAAAAATTCAGACCAAAGGCATGGAGAACTTATTTAACAAAATAATTGAAGAAAACTTCCCCAGTCTCTTAAAAGAAAGGCCCATCAATATACAAGAAGCTAACAGAACTCCAAATAGACTGGACCAAAGGAGAAACTCTCCAAGACATATTGTCATTAAGACTCTAAACATTGACACCAAAGAGAAAATCCTAAAAGCAGCTAGGGAAAAACAGCACACCACTTTCAAAGGTAACCCCATCAGAATTACTTCAGACTTCTCAATGGAAACCCTGAAATCTAGAAGGGCCTGGAATGAAACACTGCAAAGTCTGAGAACCTATGGCTTCCAACCCAAACTACTCTACCTAGCAAAAGTATCCCTCATAATAGATGGTGAAAGAAAAACTTTCCATGACAAAACTCAGCTTTACAATCATATGAACACAAAACCAAACCTACAGAGAGTATTTCAGGAAATTCTCCACAGAGAAGAAACAAATAATCAAACTCAAATGCCTACAAGAAGCAGATCACAATAACCAAACTCAGAGTAGACACAAAAAACTTCAAAGTCCATGAAAACACCAACCAACATCTACCATCACAATATGGCAGGGATCAAATCAAATCTCACAGTCATTACCCTAAATATTAATGGCCTTAATTCACCCATCAAGAGACACAAGCTAACTGGATGGATCAAAAAATTAGACCCCTCAATCTGTTGCCTTCAAGAAACCCACCTCACCACTAAAGACAGACACCTGCTCAGGGTGAAAGGGTGGAAAACAATATTCCAAGCAAATGGGAATAAGAAACAAGAAGGCGTAGCTATATTAATATTGGATAAAATTGACTTCAAACCAAAAATAATAAAAAAAGACAAAGAAGGCCACTTCCTAATTATCAAGGGAAGGATCCATCAAGAGGATATTACAATCATAAATCTGTATGCACCAAACACAGGGGCACCACAGTTCATAAAACAAAACCTACTTGACAATAAGACAGAAATAACCACCAACACCATCATAGCTGGGGACTTCAATACACCATTATCAGTAATAGAGAGATCATCCAAACAGAAACTCAACAGGGAAGTAAGAGAGTTCAACAGAACCATAGATCACTTAGACCTAATGGACATTTACAGAACTTTCCATCCAAATCCACAGATTACACATTCTTTTCAGCAGCCCATGAACATTCTCTAAAATAGACCATATACTGCATCACAAAGACTGCCTCCACATATTCAGGATGATTGACATAATTCCCTGCATGATATCAGATCACAATGCTCTATTGCTAGAAATCAACAACAAAAGAGCCACCAAGAATCCCAACGGCACCTGGAAACTGAACAGCACACTTTTAAACAATAAATGGATAGTGGATGAAATAAAAATGAATTTGCAAAATTTCTGGAATTGAATGACAATGAGAACACATTGTACCAAAACTTATGGGACACAATGAAGGCGGTCCTCAGGGGAAAATTCATACCACTCAATGCCTTCATAAAAAAGACAGAGAGATCCCATATCAATAACCTAACCATCCACCTAAAGGCACTGGAAAAACAAGAAAAATCAAACCCAAAGAGCTCCAGAAGGAAAGAAATAATTAAAATCAGAGCAGAAATTAATGAATTGGAAACCAAGGAAACAATTAAGACAATAGACAAAACAAAGAGCTGGTTCTTTGAAAAAATAAACAAGATTGACAAACCCCTGGCCAATTTGATCAAGCAAAAAAAGGAGAAGCTTCAAATTAACAAAATTCAAAATGAAAAAGGAGAGATCACAACAGACATAAGTGAAATTGGGAGAATTATCAGGACTTATTTCAAAAACCTCTACGCCACAAAACTGGATAATGTGGAGGAGATGGATAAATTACTGGATGCATACCATCTATCAAAGCTAAACTCAGAGCAGATTAATCACCTCAATGAACCCATCACACTCATGGAGATTGAAAAAGTAATAAAAAACCTCCCCCAAAAGAAGAGTCCAGGACAAGATGGCTTCTCAGCTAAATTCTATCAAACCTTCATGGAAGAACAAACCAATCTTCTTAAACTGTGCCACACAATTGGTGAACAGGGAAGCTACCCAACTCCTTTTCTGAAGCTAGGATCACCCTAATTCCCAAACCAGGCAGAGATGCCACAAGAAAAGAAAACTACCGGCCTGTTTCCCTGATGAACTTAGATGCAAAGATCCTGAACAAAATCCTCGCAAACTGAATCCAACAACACATCAAAAGCATTATCCACCTTGATCAAGTGGGATTCATCCCAGGAACACAGGGGTGGTTCAACATACGGAAATCTGTCAATGTAATACACCACATAAACAAGGTTAAACATAAAAACCACATGACCATTTCAATAGATGCAGAAAAGGCCTTTGACAAGATACAACATTACTTCATGATCAAAACATTGGAGAGAATTGGCATGGTTGGTTCATATCTTAACATAATAAAGGCAATATACAAAGCTCCAAAGGCCCGAATAATACTTAATGGAGAGAGACTGGAGGAACTCCCATTAAGATCAGGAACAAGACAGGGTTGTCCACTCTCACCTCTGCTTTTCAATATAGTACTGGAAGTCCTAGCTCAAGCAATAAGACAGGAGAAGAAAATAAAAGGGATACAATTTGGAAAGGAAGAAGTTAAGTTAGCTCTATTCGCTGATGACATTATTGTATATGTAAGAGACCCGGGAGACTCCATCCCAAAACTCCTGAAGGTGATTAACTCCTATAGCAAAGTAGCAGGATACAAAATCAACACACAAAAATCAGTTGCCCTTCTATATGCAAATGACAAAGATACAGAGAAAGAAATAAGGGACATAGTCCCATTTTCAATAGCAACAACAACAAAAAATCCTTGGAATAACTTTAACCAAGGAAGTGAAAGATCCATGCAATGAAAACATAAAAACACTCAAAAAAGAAATTGAGGAGGACTTGAGAAAATGGAAAGACCTCCCATGCTCCTGGATAGGCAGAATTAACATTGTGAAGATGACAATCCTACCAAAGGCAATATACAGATTTAATGCAATTCCAATTAAAATCCTTACAGTGTTCTTCACAGAGATAGAAAAAATGATCTCAATTTTTATATGGAAAGGCAGAAGGTCTTGCATATCCAAACATATGCTCAGCAAAAGAAATACCTCTGGAGGCATCACCATACCTGATCTAAAGCTATATTACAAAGCCATAGTAATAAAAGCAGCATGGTACTGGCATAAAAACAGGAGTATAGACCAATGGAATAGACTTGAGGACCTGGACTTTGGGTCAAGCAACTATAGCTACTTGATATTCGACAAAGGCCCGAACAATATAAGCTGGAAAAAAGACAGCATCTTCAACAAATGGTGCTGGACAAACTGGATAACCATATGCAGGAAACTGAAACTTGATCCACACATTTCACCATGCACTACACTCAAGTCCAAATGGATCAAAGACCTCAATATAAGACCAGAAACTCAAATACTACTGGAAGAAAATTTAGGAAGTACTTTCCACGATATGGGAATGGAAAAAGACTTCCTGAACAAAACCCCAGTAGCTCACGATCTTAAACAGTCACTCAACCAATGGGATCACATGAAGCTGAAGAGTTTCTTTACAGACAAGCATACAATAAGCAAAGCCAATAGATTACCCACAGAATGGGAGAAAATATTTGCGGGTTATCCAACTGATAGAGGCCTAATCTCTAGAATCTATAAAGAACCCAAAAATCTAAACAGTAAGAAGTCAAACACCCCACTCACAAAATGGGGCAAAGAGCTAAACAGGCAGTTCACAGAGGAAGAAATACAAATGGCAAACACACGCTTAAGAAAATGTTCATCATCCCTAATCATCAGAGAAATGCAAATTAAAACAACTATGAGATTCCACTTTACCCCAATAAGGATAGCAAACATCAAAAAATCAAATGAAAATAAATGATGACGAGGATGTGGAGAAGTAGGAACACTCATCCACTGTTGGTGGGAATGTAGGATGGTACAACCACTTTGGAAAGCAATATGGAGACTCCTGAAAAAGCTGACTATAGAGATACCAACAGACCCAGTTATTCCCTTATTGGGCATCTACCCAAAAACCTTCAAACGACAGGCCAGAGAGATTTGCTCAACCATGAGTGGCTCAATTTATAATAGCTGAGAGCTGGAATCAACCCAGATGTCCATCACTAGAAGAATGGGTAACTAAGTTGTGGTATATCTACACAATGGAATTCTATACAGCAGTAAGAAAAAAATGACACAATGAAATTTGAGGAAAAATGGTTGAACCTGGAACAGATCATTCTCAGTGAACTTACCCAATCACAGAAAAAAAATTGCCACATATTCTCACTCTTCTGCAGCACTGAACCTGAATCTACCCAAGATACCTTACATACCCCGCAAGCATCTCATGGACTAGACAGTAGGATGGATGGGGAGGGAGGGGAGGGCATCAAAGGGGTGGGAAACACAAAGGTAGACCCAAATAGCAATGGTACCATAAAATTCTACTTCCTAAAAGGCAGACCAAATGGCTGAACCTTCACCAGGCCCATACAGGGAACACCTGAACCACAAGACACTGGAGAGGGTGGGATCAAGACTAACCTTAATCTTCTACATCTTTCCTCCCTCCCTCCCCCCCCTCTTCTCTCTAACTCTTATATGTTAGTTATCTTTTTCCTCATTTTCTTAATGGGCACTGACCTGTAACTCCCAGTACCAGCATGGGGCTATAATCCACAATGAGCTTTTGATCAGAGAGACCTACAAGGTTTCCTAAAAGACAGACAGATTTCTGTCAGAGTACTTAATGACCCACCAAAGGTTAGTGGTAAGACCCTACTGCTGTAGACACCTTATGTGGTAGACATGTAAAATGGAATGGCATGGCTAGAAGTTGGAAGAGAGTCAGTCCCCAGACAGTCAGCGCGTCTAGTGCCAGAAGGTGCTACATGGGTGACTGGGGGAAAATGACCAATATCTGTCCAAGCAACTCATGGTCTAACCTACTTAGCAGCAAATAACATGTTGTGATGCCCACACAAGTGCAATAGTGGCACACAGCCATGGTAGGGAACCAACTGCTCCTGATTTGACGACTGATCCCCTCAGTGGCATGGGACCCATAGCTGGAGCTGGGAAACAAGTCAGAACCATATCCAAACATAAGCCCACTCTCCAATATCAAGCTACCATCAATCGTGGGCTACAAGAGGGCCTATACCTATTAAATTCTCTATAAAAAAAAAAGTAAGGGTTATCTGATTTGTCCTGGTGCTAACTTACTCTCCGTTGGAGAATTTGCTTCTCTTTTTCAAATAGATGCAGATCCTAAGGAGAGAGCCACCCCATCATACCTCAAAAGGGCCCCGGCTGAAACTAAGAAAAATTGGTGAAACGAGCAAGGGTGCTGTTTTCCTCATGAATCGGATACCAGCAGAAGGGGGAAGGAGATCAACACAGAGAAAAGTCAACTCCTACCAAATCAGAGAGCCAGAGCCTCAGATGTCCCCAACACCTCATCACTGAAGCAGACCAAAAATGAACGCAACATGGCTCAGGGAAATTTTGCGGAAGAGGGGGCGGAAAGAATGTCAGAGCCACATGTTGGGTCATGATATGCAGAGACATTTAGCTTACCCATAACTGTGGGCTAACTCCACAATGCATGACCCATATGCCTCAACAAGGAGGGGCCAAGGGGAGGGGGTAGGTCACGCATGAGCCTAACAATGGTACCAAACTGACTGTATTTGCTGAATACAAAACTAATTAATAAAAAAAAAAAAGAATGACTTATTTATGGCAGGAGAGATGGCTCAAGTGGTTAAGGGCACTTGTTTGTAAAGTCTGACAGCCTGGGTTTTATTCCCTAGGACTCTCATAAAGCCAGATGCACAAAGTGGTGCATGCATCTGGAGTCCCTTTGAAGAGGCAGTAGGCCCTGCTATACTCATCCATTCTCTCTGTTTATGTTAAATAATAAATAAATCTTTTTTAAAATAGAAAAAAATAAATAAAAAATGAAAAATGCAAAAACAGAGTCTCCAATGTAGAATGAAGTTAGCATAGGTTAAGTGGGATAAGCCTTATTAATTTAGGGAGAATTTGATGGATGTAATCCTTCTTTTAGCCAAAGACTAATGGGAACTTGACATTGGAGAGCAAAATCTTTGTCTCCATTGGATTCTGACCTGGCTCCCAGTTTCAAATCTGGGTTCCTTTCCACTGAGCGGACCTTTTAGCCAATCAGAAAGCTATTGGTTACCCACCAAGGCTGTGTGATACTGTTGCACTTGTGTATACACTTGTTAGGGGGTTTACTTCCCAGTATCTTAGACCCCTGTTGCTCTGACTATTGTTGGCCACTTTCCACTAGTATCTTATGTAGCACTTTCCAGCCCTACATGGGCTGTCTGGGGACTGGCACCCTTCTAGATTCTAGCCAGGTCACTCCGTGTTCTGTGCTGGCAGCATATCGTGTCTTCAGCAATAGGGGCTCACCTTTTACCTCAGGTTGGCAATCAAGTGCTTTGACAGAAGCTTGTCTTGTTTTGGAGGACTCATAGTTCTTTCTGATCAACAGCTCATTGTGGGTAGCAACAAATTTCTGGTACCAGGAGTTACAGGTCAGAGCCAAAAAAAATTTTAAGATTAGGTTTCATCCCACACTCTCCAGGGCCCTTCTTTTTAAGTGCTTACCCTGTGCTCCCATTGTGGGTTCAATCGTTTAGTTTAGCTTTATGGATAAAGGTTTTTATGTGTCTTTCACTGACGTGGTAATATGCTAATCAGCACTTTCAGATTGCAAGGAACTGAGCAAGGCAGAGGGAATCCAAGACATCCCAAGAAGATTGTGAGGAAGATGAGGAGATCATTTCAGCTGCTATAGTTCTGACTTCCCAGACTGGAAATGTAGTTCTCATTATCATACATGGCTTCCTGACCACTAGGGCCTGGTCACCTGGTCATGCGGCTGGTCCCTCCTCTAACATGGCACGTGTCAGTGATTCCTTCTCTGTTTCCACTTGCTTCTGCTATCCCACTGTACATCTTCATTTCTGTTCTGTGAATGCTGCCTTCTTTGGGCTTCTCATGACTACACTGGCTGTGAAAGAGAATCTAATTGGTTCAGTTAGTCACCAGCAAGTATAAGCCATCCCTTTTGGGTAGAGATTGACAGATGTTATAGGGCTGTTTTTGAGTCAGGTGCCCCAGACATCAGGGGATGATTGATACCACATGCAAACTATTGCATAGTAAATGTAATGTGGCCTCACAAGCTAAAGGCTACATAGTTCTTGAATCAACCATTCCAGACATATACTTAGCCAATTTCTTCCTTTGTTTGTTACAGTTTATTTCACATTATACTCTACAAATCAGCCCACTTTTCTGCCTGTCACATTGCTGAAACTGTTGGTCCATCTTGCAACATAACTCAAGAGGAATTTCCCAGAGGAGGCAAGCCTTGAGCTGCAAGGGGAGCATCTCTACTGTATAAAGAAGTCTTTATACTTCCTCATATTTCTTGGCACTAGCAAACACTGGAGCGCTGGTTATACTCGTCATTAGGAGAGAGGTCCATAAATCAATAGAAAAATACCGAAAGAATGTAAACTGGCAACTGAAAGAAAAAATAGTCTGATTTTTAAAAATACTTCATTTACTGAGAGAGAAACAAGATATGGGCACACAAGGGCCTTCTGCCTCTGCACACAAACTCCAGACACATGCACCAGTTTGTGTATCTGCCTTTATATGAGTACTGGGGAATTGAGCCCAGGCTGTTAGGCTTTGCATGAAAGCACTTTTAACTACTGAACCATTTCTCTAGTCACCCCAAATAGTCTTAATACATAAAAGGATGTTCAAGTTTACTTTTAGTAAATTAATCTAGGTGAGTATCTTTTGGAGAAACCAACAATTCTGATCTTGGATGTGTCTTTTTTATGGCAGTGTTTCTCTTAACTTTTATGCCTAAATCATGTATTCAAGTATCTTTAATAAATCCCAATTCTATTTGAAAAAATCAAACTATATTAAATATATAATTGTATATACTTATATATTATATAATTTTTATATAGTAAAGCAAGAACAAGAATAAGGGAAATATTCATGGATACCACAACCATACATTTTTCTTACTCATTATACTAGCAAAACTCTAATTCTCTGGCTGTTAAGAATTCACAAAAGGGGTTGGAAAGATGGCTTAATGATTAGGGCACTTGCCTGCAAAGCCAAAGGACTCAGGTTAGATTCCCCAGGACCCATGTAAGCCAGATGCACAAGGTGGCATATGCATCTGGAGTTCATTTTCAGTGGCTGAAGGCCCTGGTGTGCCCAATCTCTCTCTATCTCTCTTAAATAAATAAATAAATAAATAAATAAATAAATAAAATAAAAGAATCCACAAAGATCAGGACTGGCCCACAGGTTAGCTTTACATATCATTGTATTTATTGATGCTAGAAGGCACTGGAGCAATGATTATAGAAGTGATTAGAAAGTCCTCAAGGGGTGGGGAAAATATGACCCAGTAGTTTTATATCGAGCTAACCTGTGCAAAAGTGAATAAACAGCTGACAAATGTTTTTGAATAAGATTATAGTCATTGCCGCCACATGTAGCCATTCACTGCATAGATCGCAACATAAGTAGTGCACTCCAGAAATATGCAGTGCACAACTTCAACAATTGTATGTAATAGTCCCCAATACAGAAGATTTTGAAAAACTATGGAAGGAAGAAATGTAATCATCTGCAAGATGAAAAAGCTATGACAGAAGGACTGACAGTGGAGATGTAATTTATCTAAAGTCAGGAATAAAATAATATGGCAGGGGCAATCGTGGCAGAGGCACATATATAAGTGATAACGAAAGGAACTGTAGAGAAAAACAAGGCCTAGGATGGGATGCTAACAAACTATGTTGTCAAAGCTAGTATCACCTTGAAACAAAAATTGTATAAAGACCCAACAAAAAAAGAAAACTATAGGCCAATCTCCCTGATGAACATAGATGCAAAAATCATCAATGAAATACATGCAAACTGGCCTGGCGTGGTGGCTCACACCTTTAATCCCAGCACTTGGGAGGCAGAGGTAGGAGGATCGCCATGAGTTCGAGGCCACCCTGAGACTACATAGTGAATTCCAGGTCAGCCTGAGCTAGAGTGAGACCCTATCTTGAAAAACAACAACAAAAAAAAAAAAAAAAAAAAAAAAGAAAAAGAAAAAAGAAAAGAAATACATGCAAATTGAATTTAAGAACACATCAAAAAGACCATTCACTATAATCAAGTTGGCTCCATTCCAGAGATGCAGGGATCATTCAACATATGTAAATCAATAAATCACATAAATTGTCTCAAGAACAGAAATCACATGATTATCTCCATAGATATCGAAAGGCTTTTTGATAAAATCCAACATTTCTTCATGATAAAAACCCCGAAGGAACTGGGAATAGAAGGACTATAGCTTAATACATTCAAGGCTGTATATGACAAGCTACAGGCGAAGCTGAGAGCATTCCCACTGAAATGAAGAACAAGCCACAGGGGCCGCTGTTTTCACACTTCCTTGGTATAATGTCTCAATCAGCTGGGACGGTAAGACAAGGGAAGGAAATAAAGGTGATACAAATAGTAAAGAATGAAGTCGAAGTATCCTTATTTGCAAATGGTAGGATTCTATAAAAGCCCCCAAAGATGCCACCAGGAAACAATTGATCTGACACAGTACAGGGCAGGATACACAATGTACATACAAAATCAGTAGCCTTCCTATATACCAACAGCATACTGACAATGAAATCAGAAAACAATCCCTTTCACATGACTTATCTCTCCCTTAGACACAGAAGTCTGATTTTTTTTTGCCCTAATTCCTTTCATAGCCATCTCTCCAGCTTCCCATCTGCTCATGGGCCTCATCTTTAATTTCCTTAAAAAAAAAATAAGACAGGGCCGGAGAGACGGCTTAGCAGTTAAAATGCTTGCCTAAAAAGCCTAAGGACCCAGGGTCGATTCCCCAGTATACATGTAAACCAGGTGCACAAGGTGGCACATGGGTCTGTAGTCTGTTTGCAGTGGCTGGAGGCCCTGACATGCCCATGGTCTGTCTATTATTCTGCTTCTTTCTCTTTCTTTTTAATAAATAAGTAAATAAATAAATAAACCAGAGGAACAGAGATAACCTTTGTCAGAGAAGAGAAGTGTTGTTCATGTGAGTCACATAGGTTACAGTTGTCTCCTACCCCCATGTCATCTCCACCTCCATTCCCTGGTCATGCTATGCTGACTCTAAAATTCTGAACCCCTTCTTGTAGGTGTCTGCAGCCACCTTCTTGGTTGTTACATTTTCTGCAATTGCTTATCTCTGCTTCTTATTTTCCCTGAGAGTAGTGAAGTCTCTCTCTTACCACACTGAGCCCAGCCTGCTTTGCCTCAGTTCTTTCTAAAACTTGTCCTTTGTAAGGTGATGAGCCTAATGAAGGCCTTTCATCTTTTTCAAGAATGAGTCACCATCTTAGTCACTGGTCTTCCTGGCTTACTTTCTTTTTTTTTTTGAATCCATTTTCATTAGTAGATAGAGTAATCTATGACCCCAAGCTAGGTGTTTATTAAAATCCTTCAGAGTCTCCCTTTGCATGGTACTTTCTTTATTTTTTGTTAGTATTGAATGTATATTTATCTGTTTATGGTAAGTAAATTGCATTCAACTTTACAACAATTTATTTGTTTGAGAGGGGGGAGGGGGAGAGAGAGAGAGGCATAGAGAGAGAGAACAGGCATGCCAGGGCCTACAGTCGCTGCAAATGAACTCCAGATACATGTACCGCCTTGTCCATCTGGCTTACGTGGGTACTGGGAAATCGAAGCTGGATCCTTAGGCTTTATAGGCGAGTGCCTTAACCACTAAGCAATCTCTGTAGCCCCATTCAACTTTTTATTTGTCTTCCAAAGCATGTACATTTATTATCATTGGCTCTTTTTTTTAAGTAGAAACTTTGTATGGACACATCATGTGTTGGCACCATTATTTCCCTCCTCCCTGACCACATTCCACTGAGGGCCCTCCTCAGTGGGATTGCTGGTATTCACCATGAGGTTGTGGGTTATGAGTTGTGAGAGCAGCAGTCAGTCATTGTGGGGGGGGGGGCAATTCCTCTGGATATTCCCTCCCACCCTGTGGCTCTTACAATCTCCCCCCACCCTTCTGCAAAATTCCCTGAGCCATGGTGGGTGTGTTTTAAGTCTACTGTAGTGTTGAGCTCTCAGCAGCTTCTGGATTTCTGCGTTGGTACATTTTGAGTATCCTCAGTGTCTGTTTCTATCTCCCTGGAGCAGGTTGTCAAGCTCGTCATGTTAGCAGCATTCTTGCTCTTCCCGCCAATTCCTCTGTGGTTTCACCTGGGTCCTTGCTGATACGTGAAGGGTGGTTCATCTCCTGGGAGGAAGTCAGCTATCTTTTCTTGCATTGTTGATAAATTTTGGTTGTCCTCAGCTCTTGTTGCCTTCTGACAAAGAAAGACAGATTCTCCAAAGGAGGGTGAGATCAGCATAGGTTAAAGGGGATAAACATTGCTAATTTAGAGAGATTTTGATGGGAATAGCCTCTCTTTTGGCCAAAAACTAGTGGAAGCTTCTCACTGGAGTCCATGTTCTTGGTCTCCATAGGATTCTGACTTGGTTCCCAGTTCCAGATATGTGATCCTTTCCACTGAGTGGATCCCTTAGCCATTGGGGGCTGGAGAAATGACTTAGTGGTTAAGGCACTTTCCTGAAAAGCCTATGGACCCATATTTGACTCTCCAGGTCCCACATAAGCCAGATACACAAGATGATGCAAGCGTACAAGGTCACATATGTGCACAAGGTGGTGCACCTATCTGGAGCTAGTATTTACACAATGGAATTCTACTCAGCAGTAAGGAAAACTGACATAATGAAATTTGTAGGAAAATGGAAGGACTTAGATCACACTATGCTTGGTACATACTGCACCCCTTACCAAAGCACATAGCCTAGCTTCTGACTACCCACAGCTCCTACAATTTAGCTACTACAAACCCCTCGATATCTCCCTGTACATATGTGCTCACACCTATCCCTCTGCTTAGAATGTTCTTTCTTATTCACCATGTTGATGCCTGCCATACAACCATTTCTTTGGTCTGGTATCAGTGACTTCAAGAACTGACCTTTAAAAAATTTAACTTTTTTTGTGTGTGTATGAGTGCACACATGCACATGTGTGTGGTATATACATGTATCCTGATGTGATGCACCATGTGCTTGCCTCAGGTTTCCTGTGAGCTCACGTGTGGTGGCTCAAGAACATCAGGTGTCCCCCTCCATTACTCACCTTCCTGATTTTTCCTTAGATGGAGACTCTTACTGATTCCAGTGCCTGCCTTTTGCAAGCCCCAGTGATTCTCCATTCTCCACTCCCCACAGGACTGGGGTTACAGATGTCTATGGCCATGGCCAGCTATTTATGTGGGTCCTGAAATTTTGAACTCAGGTGGTCTCAGGCCCCCTCAGGTTCTCAAAATTGTGCCAGAAGTGTACGTAACCACAGAGCAATCTCTCCAGTTCAAGGGCTCACCTTTTAAACTAGATCTTGGCATGGTGCTCAGGTTGTTTATCACATCAAACAAGTATCAGTGGTCAATGTTCATGGAATGAATTCTCTGATCCAGGCTCTCTGACAAGTATAATCATCTCATTAATGTCTCTCTAGAAAGTCACATGTTATAACCCAAACTCAGGCCCTCAAATAGCAGAATTCATGAGCTTGTTAGTGCTTCTTTATCTGTAGTGTGGCCTTGAGGCCATGTGTGCTGTGTGCTTCCCAGCTACCAGGCTGTTCACAACACCCACACCAGTCCTCTAAACAGACCCCTGCTCTTCCTGACCTGAGGAAGAGCTCCTCTGTCACTAGGTGCAGATGCTGCATAGGAAAGCCACAGATACACTCAAAAACCCAAGAGATCAAAAGCACATTTTATTCACATTCTGAGCTCCTTTCTGAATCCTAAATCATATTTTATCATTTGAATTTTGAAAGAATTAATAAATTACATTTATGTTTCAAGACTCTTTGGGGATCCTGATTCAGATTTTTTAAAAAGAATGAAGCCTTGTAAAGTTTTACATTTCATCTCCACATTAAAATAGTCTGGAATGACCTTGAGTTGTTCAATAGTCTTATATGTAGGTGGTTTTTCCACTGTGGAGGTGAGGAAACAGAGGCATACCAGGGCTTCACACACCCTCACACAGCTGGCAGGTGATAGAGGTGCCTGATTTCAACTGGTCTCAGGCTTCCAACTGCAGCTTCATCACCCTCACACTCATTATTCAGAGTAGAGTGTGGGCCTCTTGCTTCCATAGGCCTCTGTCTCATGTGGTCTTCACTACTAAGTTGTGAAGAGCCAGTCAGGTCATATGACCTCACTTTACAGTTGGAAGCCCTGAGGCGCCGAGAGATGAGGACTCTCTCCTGTGAGTGTTGAGTGCAGGTCACAGCATCTTTCTCTGGGGATGTGTGTGAGGATGACTTGGCATTATTCTAAGCCCAGATCTTGGCTAGTAGCAAATGCTCAAGTATTTCAGAGAAAGATGTGGGGGTTCTTTGTTGGGTGCTTAACTTCTAGCTGTTGTGTTGTTAGGGAAAACACAGTTGGTCTTATGGGAAAGCAAATCTGTAAATTATATGTCATTTTTGTCAATGAACATAGTGAGCATACACAGACTTATTTCAAAGAAAATATGTCAAAAGTTTACAGCTACCTACTGTAATTAACATTCCTGGTACAAATCATGTGAAATGCCTTAACAACCTTTAGAAGCAGTTCACCTCCTGATGTGTTTTGGGAGATTCTGTATATGGCCCAAATCTAGATATTCAGTTTGATTGCAATGGCACACCAATTCTCTCTCTCTCTCTCCCTCCCTCCAAAATAAAAAAAAAAAATAGATATTCAGTATGGAGATTTCATGGAGGTATAAGTACTGACAAACTTGGTGTTTATCTTAGCCAACTTCTCTAAAATGGCCTCTTAGAATTATATACAGTGGTGATCATATAGATATTATAAGGGATGCTGTCCTGCTCATAGCCTCCTTTTCTTTTTTGGTTTTTTTGAACTACAGTCTTGTTCTAGTCCATGCTGACCTGGAATTCACAATGTAGTCTCAGGCTGGCCTTACACTGATAGCAATACTTCTGCCTCCTGAGTGCTGGGATTAAAGGTATGCACACCCAGCCTGTTTTCTTTTTCTTTTCTTTTTTTAAAAAATGCATTTTGTGTATTCATTTATTAGAAAGAGAGAATGAAAGAGGGAAAGAGAGAGAAAGAGGTAGATAGAGAATGGGCCCAGGGCTTCTATCCACTGTGAATGAACTTCAGATGCATGTGCCACCTTGTACATCTGGCTTAATTTGGGTACTGGGGAATGGAACCTAGGTCCTTTGGCTTTCCAGGCAATGACTTAACCACTAAGCCATCTCTCCAGCCCTAGGCCTCCATTTCTATGAATTATTTTCCCCCACCAATAGCCAGTGTTGAAGGGTGGGTAGGACCCAGAAGGTGTTGTTTGCACCAGGCTTTCCCTGCTCCTCTTCATTGGACCCATGATGCCTGACTAAAGTACAGCCAATCCCCTGGTTTTCCAGCATCCAGTCATATTTTCTCTTCTGAGAATTTGAAAGGGAGACACAGAAGGCAAAGTAGCCCTTAATGGTCCAGCTAAAATAGTCACAGGTATCCAGCTCAAAGAGAAATAGAGAAAGAAAGGTGTGGGAAAGACCATGCAGCTCTGGAGAGACAAAATAAGGTTCGTTTCCCATGGGGTATTTCTGTGCATCTTCACACTCGTTTGCTTGAGTAGGTTTCTGTCCTTTGAAGCCCATCGATCTCTGAGAGAATTGTGTTATCCATAGGATGCTAGCTGTGAGAGTGTGGATTGACTTATACTTGGCATGTTAATTGATGTAAATGGTATATATTGTTTAGAATTTTCTTTAGGAGAAGCCTGGCTGTGCTCTTCTTAACAAGATACATGAAATCTCCAGAGTAGCTGCTGCCTCAATTTGGGTTCAGCCATGTGACAGAGACACTTCATACTACTTCACTGAGCCACCTGTCAGCCTTATTATACAGCAAAGATCTGGTTAGTGGTAATACCTGTCTAACTTCTGAGTGACCCAGATTGTTGGGTTCCTGCTCTGGCTGCACTTTCAGAGGGGAAAATCAGCCAGTTTTATTATATCCTTTGAGTTCCAGCTGCACATAATCTGATGGGAGAAACAGTTGGTAGACTGACCAAGAAGATTTAATTTTTGCATTCTTACCACGGCTCATTAGAACCCCCCACATCCTCTGTTCTGCAGAGGCATCAGAAGGTGGGAAGAGTTCTGGAAGAAGGCCATTGTCTATTTCCACTTGGTTTCATTAGCTGGGGGACACAGGTAAAGTCATTTGCTGTCTTCAGCCTGTGTTTCTCCATCTATAGAAAGAGTGTTAGTAATGTCTGTGTGGTTCAACTCACAGGACGGTCATGAGATCCAATGAGAAAGTAGGTGGGAGAGAGACTTCCAAGTTAAGAAGGATAGGATAAGAATCTGTGTGGAATGCCAGCTGGGCTGTGGTGGAGAGCTTGTCTTCCTGTAGCACAAGTCCTAACCTGCCCTGACTTGCAACAACTCCAAGATTCTCTTGTTCTCTTAACCCTTTCACTTCTGCACCTCTCTCTGAATGGGATAAAGTGGTGCTTCTTTGGACTGCTTAGTAAGGAGATTCTCTCTGTTGGCTTTTCTTTTCTTTATTTTGAGACAGTGTTTATGTAGCCCAGGTTGGTTTTGAACTCCAAGTACTCCTGCCTCTACTTTCTGAGTGCCTGGATTGTAGGTGTACATCACCATGCCCAGCAAATATTCTTAATTAGTAGCAAATTTGTATACATTTTTTTTGTCAGCTTGAATCACAGTGATTGGACAGCACCAGCACCTTGTCTAAAGAAGATAGACCAGAAGACTGCAATGGCTAGAGGCTTCCTGCTCATATATATATATATATATCACTAGAACCCCTCATTCCCACCCCTCAGAAAGTGTGACTTCCTTGGTTAGGGTACTACCGGACAGTATTTACAGTTCCAAAGGGACTACTGATCATGCATGAGCCTTTGATTTACAGATAAGGACATGGATTTCTCTCAGATAATTCTTTCATTTAACTTTCTGTCCATCTCCAGCTGGAGCTTTGGTTAACAACTATCTGAAACATAAAGTGGAAAAACCTTTGAACAGCTTCTCTCTCTCTCTTTTCCACTCCCCTCAAATCCCTATAATTGGGGCCTCGAGTTGCCTACCAGCTATGTCAACAACTTGAGCTGATGCTGGTTAGGAACCGTAGAAGAGAAAAAACATGTGACACTTGTCTTTCTGTGATTGTGTGTGTTCACAGAGTATGATTTGTTCCAAGTCTGTCCATTTTCCTAGAAATTTCTTTGTATCATTTTTGCTTACTGCTGAGTAGAAGTCCATTATGTAAATGTATCACAATTTCATTATCCATTCGTCCAATGATGGGCACTTAGGTTGATTCCAGTTCTTAGCTATTAAAATTGAGCAGCTATGAACATGGTTAAGCAAATATTTCTGTAGTGAAGCATAGAGTATTTAGGGTAAATGCCCAGTAAAGGAATAACTGGGTCTGTTGGTAGTTATGTATTCATCAATTTCAGGAATCTCCATATTGATTTCCTTAGTAGTTTTATAGTTTGCTTTCCCACTAACAGTGAATGAGGGCTCCTCTTTTCTCACACCCTCAACAACATGTGTTGTTGTCTGATTTTTTTTTTTTTTTAATGATTGCCATCCTTATTGGAGTAAGGAGAGACTTCATAGTTGTTTTAATTTGCATTTCCCTGATGGTTGGGGATGTTGAAGATTTTCTCTTTTTTTCTGTGTTTTTTTTTTCTCAATTTTGATTAACATTTTCCATGATTATAAAAAATATCCCATGGTATACCCTCCCTCCCCCCATATTCCCCTTTGAAATTTCATTCTCCATCAAATCCCCTCCCCATCTCAATCAGTCTCTTTTATTTTGATGTCATGAGCTTTTCCTCCTCTGATGATGGTCTTGTGTAGGTAGTGTCAGGCACTGTGAGGTCATAGATATCCAGGCCATTTTATGGCTGGAGGGAGCACGTTGTAAGGAGTCCTACCCTTCCTTTGGCTCTTACATTCTTTCCGCCACCCCTTCCGCATTAGACCCTGAGCCTTGGAAGGTGTGATCCAGATGTTACTCAGTACTCCAGTCACTTCTTTCCAGCAGTATGATACCTTATAAGTCATTCCAAGGTCACTGCCATCTGAAAAGAGAAGATTTTCTACCCAAAGTGAGAGTAGCGTTAATATAAGGTTATAAATATTAAGAAAAGTGCTTACTGGGCAGTTTGATAAGCATAGTATATACATTTTCCACACATCAGCAGATGTTACACCCCTAGGGCTCATGACTACCCCTGTCTTAAGTTTTCAGTATCAGGGATGTATTCTCCCCCATGGAGCGGGCCTCCAGTCCAATTGGAGGGCAATTGGTTTCCACCATGACAGATGTGCCACTATTGCACCAGTTGGCTCATTTGGCTTGCAGTGTCCACTGTTGAGTATCTTCACTGGTGGTATCTCTGCCATTGAACTGCATGCAGAATGGCTTCTTCCAGCTTTCTGTCAGCTGGTCTACATGGAGGAGGTTATCAGCTCAGTTCCAGCAAGATTTCTCAGTGACCTTGCAACCCAAGTATATGGAGTCTTCAGCAATAGGGTCTTACCATCTATTCCTGGTGGAAAACCAAGGGCCTCTGCAATGGCCTATAATGTTTTGGGAGCATCAGGGACCTCCCTGGCCAACAACACACTGGAGGTATCCCATTCCTGGCACTGAAAATTTTCTACTAACAATCTATGGCTCCTGAGGGTTCCATTGTCCAAAACCGGAGGATTCCATAGGATTTATTTGCATCCTCTTAGGTTTTGATTAGACCTCCCTCCACCTTTCCTTTACTCAATCTGTTCCCCTGACCTCACTTTGGGTCTTTTCACCCCCGTTAATCTATTCTTCTACTTACATATATACAATACCAACCTATTAAGTCCCCTCCTCCTTTCCTTTCTCTTCCCTTTATATCTCCTTTTTAACTTACTGGCCCCTGCTACTGAGTTTTTTCCTTCTCACACAGAAGTCCAATCATCTGTACCTAGGATGCACATATGAGGGAGAACATGTGGCACTTGGCTTTCTGGGCCTGGGTTACCTCACTTAGTATAATCCTTTCCAGATTCATCCATTTTCCTGTAAATTTCATAACTTCATTTTTCTTTACCGCTGAGTAGAACTCCATTGTACAAATGTGCCACATCTTCACTATCCACTCATCAGTTGAGGAACATCTAGGCTGGTTCCATTTCCCAGCTATTATGAATTGAGTGGCAATAAACATGGTTGAGCATGTACTTCTAAGGAAATGGGATGAGTCCTTAGGATATACGCCTAGGAATGCCATATCTGGGTCATATGGTAGATCAATTTTTAGCTGTCTTAGGAACCTCCACACTGATTTCCACAATGGCTGGACCAGATTGCATTCCCACCAACAGTGTAGAAGGGTTTCTCTTTTTCCACATCCCTGCCAGCATTTACGATCATTTGTTTTCATGATGGTAGCCAATCTGACAGGAGTGAGATGGAATCTCAATGTAATTTTAATCTGCATTTCCCTGATGACTAGCGATGTACAACACTTTTTTTAGATGTTTACACGCCATCCATATTTCTTCTTTTGAGAACTCTCTATTTATCTCCATAGCCCATTTTTTAATTGGCTTGTTTTATTTATTATTATTTAACTTTTTGAGTTCTTTGTATATCCTAGATATTAATCCTCTATCAGATATATGGCTGGCAAAGATTTTTTTCCCATTCTGTAGGTTGCATCTTTGCTTTATTCACAGTGTCCTTTGCAGTACAAAATCTTTGTAATTTCATGAGGACCCAGTGGTTAATCTGTGGTTTTATTGCCTGAGCAATTGGGGTTATATTCAGAAAGTCTTTGCCAAGACCAATATGCTGAAGGGACTCCCCTACTTTTTCCTCTAGCAATTTCAGAGTTTCAGGTCTGTTGTTAAGGTCTTTATTCCATTTGGAATTAATTCTTGTGCATGGAGACAGAGAAGAATCTATTTTCATCCTTCTACAGATATATATCCAGTTTTCCCAGCACCATTTGCTGAAGAGGCTGTCTTTTCTCCAATGAGTATTTTTGGCATTTTTATTGAGTATCAGCTGGCTATAGCTACCTGGACTTATATCTGGGTCCTCTATTTTGTTCCATTGATCAACATGTCTGCTTTTGTGCCAGTACCATGCTGTTTTTGTTACTATGGCTCTGTAGTATAGGTTAAAATCACAGTATGGTGATACCACCTGCCTTAGTTTTGTTTCTCAGTATTATTTTAGATATTCAAGGTTTTTTGTGATTCCAAATGAATTTTTGGATCATTTTTTCTATTTCTGTGAAGAATGCCTTTGGAATTTTGATGGGGATTGCATTAAATGTGTAGATTGCTTTTGGTAAGATTGCCATTTTCACAATATTGATTCTTCTGATCTGGGAACAAGGGATGTTTTTCCATTTCCTGGTGTCTTCTGCTATTTCTCGCTTGAATGTTTTATAGTTTTCATTATAGAGATTCTTTACTTCCTTGGTTAGTTTTATTCCAAGGTACTTTATTTTCTTTGATGCAATTGTGAATGGGAGTGATTCCCTGATTTCATCCTCTGTGTGTTTGTTGGCAGCATATAGGAATGCTACTGATTTTTGTGTATTTATTTTGTATCCTACTACATGGCTATAGGTGTTTATCAGCTCTAACAGTTTGCTGGTAGAGTCTTTAGGGTCCTTTATATATACAATCATGTCATCTGCAAATAATGATAACTTGATCTCTTCCTTTCCAGTTTGTATCCCTTTTATGTGTGTCTCTTTCCTTATTGCTATGGCTAAGACTTCCAGTACTATATTAAATAAAAGTAGGGACAGTGGACACCCTTGTCTTGTTCCTGATTTTAGTGGAAAAGCTTCCAGTTTTTCCCCATTTAGTAATATATTGACTGTAGGCTTGTCATAAATAGCCTTTATTATATTGAGATATGTTCCTTCTAATCCCAGTCTCTGTAGGACTTTTGTCATGAAGCAATGTTGGATGTTGTCAAATGCTTTCTCTGCATCTAATGAGATGATCATGTGATTTTTGTCCTTCAATCCATTTATATAATGTATTACATTTATTGACTTGAATATGTTGAACCATCCCTGCATCTCTGAGATAAAGCCTACTTGGTCAGGGTGAATGATCTTTCTGATAGATTCTTGTATTCTGCTTGCCAATATTTTGTAGAGAATTTTTGCATCTATGTTCATGAGGGAGACTGGTCTGTGATTTTATTCTTTTGCTCTATCTTTGCCTGGTTTTGGTATCAAGGTGATGCTGGCTTCATAGAAGGAGTTTGGTAGGATTCCTTCTTTTTCTATTTTATGGAAAAGCTTAAGAAGCAATGGTGTTAGTTCTTCCCTGAAGGTCTGGTAAAATTCAGCAGTGAATCCATCTGGGCCTGGACTTTTTTTAGGTGGGAGATTTTTGATAACTGCTTGGATCTCCATGCTTGTTATAGGTCTATGTAAGTGATTAATCTCATCTTGATTTAATTTAGGTGGTCATATAAATCAAGGAAATCATCCATATCTTTTAGATTTTTATACTTTGTGGAGTATATGCTTTTATAGTGTGTCCCTATGATTTTTTGAATTTCTCTGGCATCTGTTGTGATGTTACCTTTTTCATCTCTAATTTTATTAATTTTTGTCTCTTCTCTCTTTCTTTTGGTCAGATTTGCTAAGGGTTTATCAATCTTGTTTTTCCTTTCAAAGAACCAACTATTTTTTTTTTTCATTGATTCTTTGGATTTTTTTTTGGTTTCTATTTCATTTGTTTCTGCCCTAATCCTTATTTTTTTTTCCTGTCTACTGATTTTTGGTTTGCCTTGTTCTTCTTTTTCCAAGGCTTTAAGGTGAAGCATTAGGTCATTTACTTGAGACCTTTCTAATTTCTTAATATAGGCACTAAAAGCTATAAATTTACCTCTTAGGGCTGCCTTCATTGTGTCCCATAGATTTTGGTATGTTGTGTTCTCATTATCGTTTGACTCTATAAATTTTTTCATTTCCTTCTTGATTTCTTCATTGACCCATTCATCATTTAGTAGTGTGTTGTTTAATTTCCATGATTTTGTGTATGCTCTATAGCCTTTCTTGCTATTGATTTGTAGTTTGATTCCACTGTGGTCAGATAGAATGCAAGGAATTATTTCAATTTTCCTGTATTTTTAAGATTTTCTTTGTGTCCTAATATATGGTCTATTTTAGAGAATGTTCCATGTGCCGCTGAAAAGAATGTATATCCTGCAGCATTTGGATGAAATGTCCTGTAGATATCTGTTAGGTCCATTCCTTCTATGACCTCATTTAGTCCAGATGCCTCTATGTTTATTTTTTCCCAGGATGGCCTGTCAATTGATGAGAGTGGGGTGTTGAAGTCACCCACTACCACTGTGTTTGGTGTTAACTGTGACCTTAGTTCTAATAGCATTTGTTGATGAATTTGGGGGCCCCCATGTTAGGTGCATGTATTTTTAGGATTGTAATGTCCTCCTATTGGAGGGTGCGTTTAATCAATATAAAGTGACTTTCCTTATCTTTCTTAACTAATGTTGGACTGGAGTCTACCTTGTCAGATATTAGGATAGCAACCCCTGCTTGTTTTCTAGGTCCATTTTCTTGAAACACCATTTTCAAAACTTTTCCCTAAGATAGTGTCCATCCTTTGTAGAAAGGTGGGTTTCTTGGAGGCAACAAATTGAAGGATCCTGCTTTTTAACCCAGTCTGCAAACCTATGCCTTTTGGTTGGGGCATTGAGGCTGTTGATATTAAGAGATATTATTGAAAGGTGTGTATTCATTTTTGCCATTTTTTGTAGTTCTTCAGCTTTTACCTTTGCTCTCTTGTGTTAATTAGTATTTGAGTACTGTTTGTTTTTTCCAGGTTCCTTATATGTGTGCTTTTCTTTTTCTTCAGCATTGAAGATTCTTCCAAGTATTTTCTGTAGAGCTGGTTTTGTCTTCAAATACTCCTTTAGCTTGCTTTTGTCATGGAATGTCCTTATTTCTCCGTCTATTTGAATGGATAGTTTTGCAGGATAAAGTAACCTTGGTTGACAGTTGTTATCTTTCAGGACTTGGAATACATCACTCCATGCCCTTCTGGCTTTTAAGGTTTGTGTTGAGTAATCTGATTGGTTTGCCTTTGTAGGTAACTTGATTTTTCTCTCTGACTTCCTTCAATATTTTTTCTTTGGTTTGTGTGTTTGGTAGTTTGATTATAATACGGTGAGGAGAGGTTCTTTCCAGGTTTTGTCTGGCTGGTGTTCTAAAGGATTCCTGTATCTGCACTGGCACCTCTTTCTGATTTGGGGGAAATTTTCTTCTATGATTTTGTTGAAGATGCCTACTATGCCTTTGGAGTGAAATTTTTCTTCTTCTACTATGCCCTGACTTCTTATGTTTGATCTTTTCATAGTGTCCCAAATATCTTGAAATTCCCACTCACACTTTTTTATTAGTTTGTCTTTCTCTTTGTTGGACTGTATTAGATCTTCCACCTGGTCTTCTAGCTTAGATATTCTGTCCTCTCCTTCATCCATTCTACTGGTGAGATTTTCTACAGAGTTTTTTATTTCATTAACTGTGATCTTCATTGCTATTAATTCTGAGTTGTTTTTCTTTATTATTTCTATTTCCTTATTTGTGTCTAGTATTGACCTCTTTATTTCATTAAATTGGTGTCCTGTGTTTTCTTTGATTCCTTTGATTTCCTCTTTCATTCCTTTGATTTCTTCTTTGACTTCTTTAAACATATTTATAATCATTCTTTTGAAATCTTTCTCATGCATTTTCTCTAACTCGTTCTCACTGGAGGTCATTTCTGATGCATTAATACTTTTTGGTGGATTTATATTGCCTTGATTTTTGGTGTTTCTTGTGTTATAATATTTTTGCATCCTGGATTATTTAATGATTGGATTTTCTAGTTAGCTGGGTATTTTTAGATGTATCAGTCAATCTTATGTTATATAACTTTAGGGTAGGAGCTTAGGGCATTAGGTATGGCTCTCAAGACTCTCAGAGTATCTACAAAAGTGACCCTAGATGTTGGGTTTGCCTACTATGAGAGTATTCAAGTAGGCTGAGTGGAACCAAACACAGATAGATTCTGAAATTTAATTAAACAATGTAAACTTTCAATGAAAAACAGCTCAGAGTATTTATCCAAGTGTAGGTATTATGACAGCCAGATTCTCTAACTGTCCCTTAGGGTGTGTGGTGCCCCACCCACAGCCTTAATCCTGACACCAAGGAGGTTAAGAGTTCTAATCTGTTGAGGGTTCCAAGTCAGCTTGCGACCAGGTGAGACCCTTCCCTGGTGTAATCCCAGTTACCTCTGCTCCTGCTTGGGTCCTGCTGTCGGTTCAATTTGGCATGGCCGGGTCCCTGGACCGCTCCTCTGTTCGTTGGATCTGGGCACTGCAGTGGGGGAGGGGAGGCTGCCGATGGTACTCTCGTTGTCTTGCTGTTCCACGTGTTCTTCTACCTTGTGATCTGGTCCTCCGTTGTTCACTGCCATTCTCCCTTCATGTTTCTTGAGTTTGTGGAGAGCTCTGGTGTGAGTGGAAAATCCCCTCACCTGGCTTTTCTTGTGGCTGAAGCCGAGCCTGGTGACTTTCTGGCTGCCGCCTCCACCATGGTCCTCAGACCTGCCGGAGCTGCTTCTTACAGCCTGTGTGGGCTCTGGATTCTCTGGATCTCTCCTACTTCTCCACTGCCATTTCAATTTGCTATACACCTCACTTGTTAATAAAAGTGTGTATTTTGCTGCATTTTTTTTTGGGGGGTGGGGTTTCTCCCCTAGGCTGCTTTGGCATGGTACCTACGCCACCATCTTAACTGGAAGTCCAAGATTTTCTTAAGTGTTGATAGCCATTTGTATTTCTTACTCTGAGAACTCCCTATTCAATTCTCTGCCCCATTTTTTGAGTGGGTTGTTTGATTTTTTATTGTTTCATTTTTTTCCAGTTCTTTGTAGGTTCTATATATTAGATCTCTGTCAGTATAGCTGGTGAAAATTTTCTCCCATTTTGTAGGTAATCTGTTGGCTCAGATTATGGTAGGTTTGTCTGTGCAAAAGCTTTTTAGCTTCACGAGATTCCATTGGTTGAGTGGTTGTTTAATTCCTGGGCTACTGGGGTTTTGTTCAGGAAATCTTTCCCCATTCCTATATCATGGAGAGTTCCTCCTATTTTTTCTTTGAGGAGTAGAAGAGTTTCAGGTCTTATATTGAGGTGTTTAATCTATTTTGAGTTGATTTTTGTGTACAGTGAGATGAGTGGGTCTATTTTCATCTTTCTAGACATGGTTATCCAATTTTTTCAGCACCATTTGTTGAAGATGCTGCCTTTTCTTTAGTCTGTTATTGACACCTTTGTCAAAGTTCACATAGCTGTAGTTCCTTGAACTAAGGTTTGAGTCTTTAATGCTGTTCCATTGGTCTATATTTCTGTTTTTTTTTTTTTTGAAATTTATTTATTTGAGAGGAAGAGAGGGAAAGATGCAGGGAGAGGGTGATGGAAAGAAAGAGAGAGAGAGAGAATGGATATACCAGGGCATCTACCCACTGCAAACAAACTTGAGATACATGTGCCACCTTATGAATATGGCTTACGTATGTACTGGGAAATCAAACCTGGGTCTTTAATAGGCAATTGCCTTAACTACTGAGCCATTTCTCCAACTCTATATTTCTGTTTTTATGATAGTACCATGCTGTTTTTGTTACTATGGCTTTGTAGTATAACTTTAGATTGGGTATGGTGATACCTCCGGAGGTGTTTCTTTTGCTGAGGATATGTTTGGATATCTGAGGTCTGTTCACATTCCACATGAATTTTGAGATCATTTCTTCTATCTCTGTGAATAATGATATTGGATTTTTTATTGGTATTGCATTAAATCTGTATCATACTTTTGACAGAGATGCCATTTTCATAAGATCAATTCTACCTGTCCAGAAGCATGGGAGGTTTTTTTAATTTTGTCATGTCCTCCTCAATTTCTTTCTTGATTATTTTTATGTTTTCATTATATAGGTCTTTCACATCTTCGGTAAGTATTATTCCAAGGTATTTAATTTTCTTGTTGCTGTTGAAAATGGGACAGCCTTGCTGATTTCTTTCTCTGCATATTTGTATTTTACATGTAAAAAGGCTACTGATTTTTGTGTGTTGATTTTGTATCCTGCCATTTTGCTGAAGCTCTTAATCACCTGTAGAATTTTTGAGATGGAGGCTTTAAGGTCACTTATGAATTGGATCATGACATATGCAAATAGGGGTAATTTGACTTCTTCCTTTCCAGTTTGTATCCTTTTATTCCTTTCTCCTGTCTTATTGCTTGGGCTAGGACTTATACTATTATGTTGAAGAGCAGTGGTGAGAGTGGTCACCCCTGTATTGTTCCTGATCTGAATGGGAACTCCTTGAGTCTTTCCCCATTAAGTATTATTTGTGATTTAGGTGCTTTATATATAGCCTTTATTATGTTGAAGTATATATCCTCCATGCCTATTTTCTCTAGCATTTTGATCATGAAGTCATGTTGTATATTGTTGAAGGCCCTCTCTGCATCTATTGACATGATCATGTGGTTTTTGAGAATATGTTTAATTTATATGGTTTATCATGTTGACATATTTCCTATGTTGAACCATGCCTGCATCCCTGGGTTGAAGCCTAGTTGATCAAGGTGGATAATACTTTTGATGTATTGTTGAACTTGGTTTGCTAGGATTTTCTTCAGGATCTTTGCATCTAAGTTCATGAGGGAGACTTGGTCTGTGATTTTATTTCTTTTGCTCTATCTTTGCCTGGTTTTGGTATCAAGGTGATGCTGGGTTCATAGAAGGAGTTTGGTAGGATTCCTTCTTTTTCTATTTTATGGAAAAGCTTAAGAAGCAATGGTGTTAGTTTTTCCCTCAAGGTCTGGTAAAATTCAGCAGTGAATCCATCTGGGCCTGGACTTTTTTTAGTTGGGAGATTTTTGATAACTGCTTGGATCTCCATGCTTGTTATAGGTCTATTTAAGTGATTAATCTCATCTTGATTTAATTTAGGTGGTCATATAAATCAAGGAAATCATCCATATCTTTTAGATTTTCATACTTTGTGGAGTATGTGCTTTGATAGTGTGTCCCTATGATTTTTTGAATTTCTCTGGCATCTGTTGTGATGTTACCTTTTTCATCTCTAATTTTATTAATTTTTGTCTCTTCTCTCTTTCTTTTGGTCAGATTTGCTAAGGGTTTATCAATCTTGTTTTTCCATTCAAAGAACCAACTATTTTTTTTTTTCATTGATTCTTTGGATTTTTTTTTTTTTTTTTTTTTGGTTTCTATTTCATTTGTTTCTGCCCTAATCCTTATTTTTTCTTCCCATCTACTGATTTTTGGTTTGCCTTGTTCTTCTTTTTCCAAGGCTTTAAGGTAAAGCATTAGGTCATTTACTTGAGACCTTTCTAATTTATTAATATAGGCACTAAGAGCTATAAATTTACCTCTTAGGGCTGCCTTCATTGTGTCCCATAGATTTTGGTATGTTGTGTTCTCATTATCGTTTGACTCTATAAATTTTTTGATTTCCTTCTTGATTTCTTCATTGACCCATTCATCATTTAGTAGTGTGTTGTTTAATTTCCATGATTTTGTGTATGCTCTATAGCCTTTCTTGCTATTGATTTGTAGTTTGATTCCACTGTGGTCAGATAGAATGCAAGGAATTATTTCAATTTTCCTGTATTTGTTAAGATTTGCTTTGTGTCCTAATATATGGTCTATTTTAGAGAATGTTCCATGTGCTGCTGAAAAGAATGTATATCCTGCAGCATTTGGATGAAATGTCCTGTAGATATCTGTTAGGTCCATTCCTTCTATGACCTCATTTAGTCCAGATGCCTCTATGTTTATTTTTTCCCAGGATGGCCTGTCAATTGATGAGAGTGGGGTGTTGAAGTCACCCACTACCACTGTGTTTGGTGTTATCTGTGACCTTAGTTCTAATAGCATTTGTTTGATGAATTTGGGGGCCCCCATGTTAGGTGCATGTATTTTTAGGATTGTAATGTCCTCCTATTAGAGGGTGTCTTTAATCAATATAAAGTGACTTTCCTTATCTTTCTTAACTAATGTTGGACTGGAGTCTACCTTGTCAGATATTAGGATAGCAACCCCTGCTTGTTTTCTAGGTCCATTTGCTTGAAACACCATTTTCAAAACTTTTCCCTAAGATAGTGTCCATCCTTTGTAGAAAGGTGGGTTTCTTGGAGGCAACAAATTGAAGGATCCTGCTTTTTAACCCAGTCTGGGAACCTGTGCCTTTTGGTTGGGGCATTGAGGCTGTTGATATTAAGAGATATTATTGAAAGGTGTGTATTCATTTTTGCCATTTTTTGTAGTTCTTCAGCTTTTACCTTTGCTCTCTTGTGTTAATTAGTATTTGAGTACTGTTTGTTTTTTCCAGGTTCCTTATATGTGTGCTTTTCTTTTTCTTCAGCATGGAGGATTCTTCCAAGTATTTTCTGTAGAGCTGGTTTTGTCTTCAAATACTCCTTTAACTTGCTTTTGTCATGGAATGTCCTTATTTCTCCGTCTATTTGAATGGATAGTTTTGCAGGATAAAGTAACCTTGGTTGACAGTTGTTATCTTTCAGGACTTGGAATACATCACTCCATGCCCTTCTGGCTTTTAAGGTTTGTGTTGAATAATCTGATAGGTTTGCCTTTGTAGGTAACTTGATTTTTCTCTCTGACTTCTTTCAATATTTTTTCTTTGGTTTGTGTGTTTGGTAGTTTGATTATAATACGGTGAGGAGAGGTTCTTTCCAGGTTTTGTCTGGCTGGTGTTCTAAAGGATTCCTGTATCTGCACTGGCACCTCTTTCTGATTTGGGGGAAATTTTCTTCTATGATTTTGTTGAAGATGCCTACTATGCCTTTGGAGTGAAATTTTTCTTCTTCTACTATGCCCTGAATTCTTATGTTTGATCTTTTCATAGTGTCCCAAATATCTTGAAATTCCCACTCATACTTTTCTATTAGTTTGTCTTTCTCTTTGTTGGACTGTATTAGATCTGCCACCTGGTCTTCTAGCTTAGATATTCTGTCCTCTCCTTCATCCATTCTACTGGTGAAATTTTCTACAGAGTTTTTTATTTCATTAACTGTGATCTTCATTGCTATTAGTTCTGAGTTGTTTTTCTTTATTATTTCTATTTCCTTATTTGTGTCTAGTATTGACCTCTTTATTTCATTAAATTGGTGTCCTGTGTTTTCTTTGATTCCTTCGATTTACTCTTTCATTCCTTTGATTTCTTCTTTGACTTCTTTAAACATATTTATAATCATTCTTTTGAAATCTTTCTCATGCATTTCCTCTAACTTGTTCTCACTGGAGGTCATTTCTGATGCATTAATACTTTTTGGTGGATGTATATTGTCTTGATTTTTGGTGTTTCTTGTGTTATAATATTTTTGCATCCTGGCTTATTTAATGATTGGATTTTCTAGTTAGCTGGGTATTATTAGATGTATCAGTCAATCTTATGTTATATAACTTTAGGGTAGGAGCTTAGGGCATTAGGTGTGGCTCTCAAGACTCTCAGAGTATCTACAAAAGTGACCCTAGGTGTTGGGTTTGCCTTTTATGGGAGTATTCAAATAGGCTGAGTGGAACCAAACACAGATAGATTCTGAAATTTAATTAAACAATGTAAACTTTCAATGAAAAACAGCTCAGAGTATTTATCCAAGTGTAGGTATTATGACAACCAGATCCTCTAACTGTCCCTTAGGGTGTGTGGTGCCCCACTCACAGCCTTAATCCTGACACCAAGGAGGTTAAGAGTTCTGATCTGTTGAGGGTTCCAAGTCAGCTTGTGACCAGGTGAGACCCGTCCCTGGTGTAATCCCAGTTACCTCTGCTCCTGCTTGGGTCCCGCTGTCGGTTCAATTTGGCATGGCTGGGTCCCTGGACCGCTGCTCTGTTCGCTGGAGCCGGGCACTGGTGGTGGGGGAGGGGAGGCTGCCGATGCTGCTATAGTTCCCTCGCTGTTCCACGTGGTCTTCTACCTTGTGATCTGGTCCTCCGTTGTTCACTGCCATTCTCCCTTCACGTTTCTTGAGTTTGCGGAAAGCTCTGATGTGAGTGGAAAATCCCCTCACCTGGCTTTTCCTGTGGCTGAAGCCGAGCCTGGTGACTTTCTGGCTGCCGCCTCCACCATGGTCCTCAGACCTGCCGGAGCTGCTTCTGCCAGCCTGTGTGGGCTCTGGATTCTCTGGATCTCTCCTACTTCTCCGCTGCCATTTCAATTTGCTATACACCTCACTTGTTAGTAAAAGTATGTATTTGGCTGCATTTTTTGGGGGGTTTTCTCCCCTAGGCTGCTTTGGCATGGTGCCTACGCCACCATCTTAACTGGAAGTCCAAGATTTTCTTAAGTGTGTGATAGCCATTTGTATTTCTTACTCTGAGAACTCCCTATTCAGTTCTCTGCCCCATTTTTTGAGTGGGTTGTTTGATTTTTTATTGTTTCATTTTTTTTTTCCAGTTCTTTGTAGGTTCTATATATTAGATCTCTGTCAGTATAGCTGGTGAAAATTTTCTCCCATTTTGTAGGTAATCTGTTGGCTCAGATTATGGTACGTTTGTCTGTGCAAAAGCTTTTTAGCTTCACGAGATTCCATTGGTTGAGTGGTTGTTTAATTCCTGGGCTACTGGGGTTTTGTTCAGGAAATCTTTCCCCATTCCTGTATCATGGAGAGTTCCTCCTATTTTTTCTTCGAGGAGTAGAAGAGTTTCAGGTCTTATATTGAGGTTTTTAGTCTATTTTGAGTTGATTTTTGTGTATAGTGAGATGAGTGGGTCTAGTTTCATCTTTCTAGACATGGTTATCCAATTTTTTCAGCACCATTTGTTGAAGATGCTGCCTTTTCTCTAGTCTGTTATTGACACCTTTGTCAAAGTTCACATAGCTGTAGTTCCTTGAACTAAGGTTTGAGTCTTTAATGCTGTTCCATTGGTCTATATTTCTGGTTTTTTTTTTTTTGAAATTTATTTATTTGAGAGGAAGAGAGGGAAAGATGCAGGGAGAGGGTGATGGAAAGAAAGAGAGAGAGAGAGAATGGATATGCCAGGGCATCTACCCACTGCAAACAAACTTGAGATACATGTGCCACCTTATGAATATGGCTTACATATGTATTGGGAAATCAAACCTGGGTCTTTAATAGGCAATTGGCTTAACTACTGAGCCATTTCTCCAGCTCTATATTTCTGTTTTTATGACAGTACCATGCTGTTTTTGTTACTATGGCTTTGTAGTATAACTTTAGATTGGGTATGGTGATACCTCCAGAGGTGTTTCTTTTGCTGAGGTTATGTTTGGATATCTGAGGTCTGTTCACATTCCATATGAATTTTGAGATCATTTCTTCTATCTCTGTGAATAATGATATTGGATTTTTTATTGGTATTGCATTAAATCTGTATCATACTTTTGACAGAGATGCCATTTTCATAATATCAATTCTACCTGTCCAGGAGCATGGGAGGTTTTTTTATTTTGTTATGTCCTCCTCAATTTCTTTCTTGATTATTTTTATGTTTTCATTATATAGGTCTTTCACATCTTTGGTAAGTATTATTCCAAGGTATTTAATTTTATTGTTGCTGTTGAAAATGGGACAGCCTTGCTGATTTCTTTCTCTGCATATTTGTATTTTACATGTAAAAAGGCTACTGATTTTTGTGTGTCGATTTTGTATCCTGACACTTTGCTGAAGCTCTTAATCACCTGTAGAATTTTTGAGATGGAGGCTTTAAGGTCACTTATGAATTGGATCATGACATATGCAAATAGGGGTAATTTGACTTCTTCCTTTCCAGTTTGTATCCTTTTATTCCTTTCTCCTGTCTTATTGCTTGGGCTAGGACTTATACTATTATGTTGAAGAGCAGTGGTGAGAGTGGTCACCCCTGTATTGTTCCTGATCTTAATGGGAACTCCTTGAGTCTTTCCCCATTAAGTATTATTTGTGATTTAGGTGCTTTATATATAGCCTTTATTATGTTGAGATATATACCCTCCATGCCTATTTTCTCTAGCATTTTGATCATGAAGTCATGTTGTATATTGTTGAAGGCCCTCTCTGCATCTATTGACACGATCATGTGGTTTTTGAGAATATGTTTAATTTATATGGTTTATCATGTTGACAGATTTCCTATGTTGAATGAACCATGCCTGCATCCCTGGGTTGAAGCCTAGTTGATCAAGGTGGATAATACTTTTGATGTATTGTTGAACTTGGTTTGCTAGGATTTTCTTCAGGATCTTTGCATCTAAGTTCATCAGGGATATAGGCCTACAATTTTCTTTTCTTGTATCTCTGTCTGGTTTTGGTATTATGGTGATGCTAGCTTCATAAAAGGAGTTGGGGAGCTTTCCTTGTTCTCTGATTATGTGAAACAGTTTGAGAAAAATTGTTTTCAGTTCTTCAATGAAGGTTTGATAAAATTTGGTTGAAGCCATCTGGTCCTGGACTTTTCTTTTGGGGGAGGTTTTTGATAACCTTTTCAATCTCAGTGGATGTGATAAGTTTGTTTAGGAGATTAATCTGCTTTGAGTTTCATTTTGGTAGGTGGTATGTGAAATTCTTCCATTTCTTCCAGATTATCCAATTTTGTGGAATAGTGATTTTGGATGTAAGTCTGCATGATTCTTCCAATTTCATTGATATCTGTTGTTACCTTTCCCTCTTTGTTTCTGATTGTGTTAATTTGAGCCTTTTTTTTTTTTTTTGCTTTATCAAAATGGCCAGGAGTTTATCAATCTTGTTTATTTTTTTTCAAAGGACCAGCTCTTTGTTTCATTAATTTTCTTAATGGCTTTCTTAGTTTCCAATTCATTAACTTCTATTCTGATCTTGATCATTTTTTTTTTCCATCTGGAGTTCTTAAGGTTGGATTATTCTTGTTTTTCAAACATCTTTATTTAGGTGGATGGTTAGGTTATTAATTTGAAATCTCTCTGTATTTGTTATGAAGGCATTTAATACTATGAGTTTTCACCTTAGTGTTGCTTTCATTGTGTCCCATAAATTTTGGTAAGTTGTATTCCCATTGTCATTCAATTCTAGAATTTTACAATTTATTTTTTGATTTCTTCCACAGCCCATTGATTATTTAAAAGTGTGTTCTTTAGTCTTCAGGAGCTGGTGGAATTCCTGACGAGGTTCTTGTTAATTTCCAGCTTTAAAGTATTGTGATCTGATATGATGGAGGAAGTTATATCAATTTGCCTGAATTTCTGGAGGCATGCTTTATGATATAATATATGCTTTATTTTGGAGAAGGTTCCATAGGGTGCTAAGAGGAATATATATTCTCTAGAATTGGGGTGGAAAATTCTGTTGATATCCATTATGTCCAGTTGATCTATGGCATTGTTGAGCTCTATTATTTCCCTATTGATTTTATGCTTGGATGAACTGTATGTTGATAAGAGTGGAGTACTGAAGACCCCAACTATGATGGTGTTGGTATTTTTTTCTGTTTTGTTGTCAAGTAGGTTTTGTTTTATAAACTGTGGTGTATTTGTGTTTGGTACATATAGATTTAGAATTGTGATGTCCTCCTATTGGTTCATTCCCTTGATGAGTAAGAATTGGCCTTCTTTGTCCTTTTTGATTACTTTTGATTTGATGTTTATTTTATCAGACATTAATATGACAACACTCACTTACTTGTTTCTTATTTCTATTTTCTTGGAAGATCATTTTCCATCTTTTCACTCTGAGGAGGTCTTTAGTGGTGAGGTGGATTTATTGAAGAGAGCAAATTGAAGGGTCCTAATTTCTGATCCACCCTGTTAATTTGTGTCTTTTTTTTTTTTTTTTTTTTTTTGAGGTAAGGTCTCACTCTAGCTCAGGCTGACCTGGAACTCACTATGTAGTCTCAGGGTAGTCTCAAACTCACGGTGATCCTCAAGTGCTGGGATTAAAGGCATGCACCATCATGCCCGGAAACTTGGGTCTTTTAATGGGTGAGTTAAGACCTTTAATATTTAAGGTTATAGTTGTGAGGTTTGATTTAATCCCTGACATATTGGGGTGCTTTATGTGGTTTGGTATTTTCTTGATCTTTGCACTTTTTTGAGCATGGGCTAGTTTTGGCTATTGTGATCTTCTTGTAGACTCTTGACATTGGTTGTTTAATTCTTTGCTTGGAGAATTCCCTGAAGTATTCTCTGTAGGTTTGGCTTTGTGTTTAAATAATCCGAGCTGGCTTTTATCATGGAAAGTTTTTCTTTCACCATCTAATATGAGGGTTACTTTCACTGGGTACAGTACTTTGGATTAGAAGCCATCATTTTTTAGATTTTGAAGTGCCCCATTCCAGATCCTTCTGCCTTCCAGGGTTTCCACTGAGAAACCTGAGGCAATTCTGATCAGATTGCCTCTGTATGTAATGTTTTATTTCTCTCTTGCTGCTTCGAGCACTCTCCCTTTGTTTTTGTTGTTTCGAGTTTTAACAATGATGTGCCTTGGAGAATTTCTTCTTTGGTCCAGTCTGTTTGGAGTTCTGTTACCTTCTTCTATCTGAATGGGACTCTCTCTTTTGAGAGAGTGGGAAAATGTTCACTGATAATTTTGTTGAATAAGTTCTCCATACCTTTGGTCTGAATTTCTTCCCCTTCTGGTATACCCATGATCTGAATGTTAGGATGTTTTAGGGTATCCCACAGTTCTGTTCATAAGATTTTTTGAATTTATCAAAAATTTTGGACTTTTGAACTGTTTCTTTTGTTTTGTCTTCCATCTCTGAGGTTCTGTCCTACACATGATTAACTCTGTTCTGGGCTGGTGGTTACTACCAAAGGTGTTATTGGATGACTGGGATCTCTTTGACCTGGTATCAGCTGTGTCTTACTTGTGGCTCCAAGGCCATAGCACTTGGCCTTGCCTCTCCTAGTGTACCTAGATGGACAAGTTATGGTGGACTCACTAGTTCCCCCTGGCAGGTGATTGCCTGGTATTCCTGTGTTCCCTTTCTGGGGCTAAGGTGATGCCCTATGTAGTTACTGGGAGTGGAGTGAGGCACTGGAGAGAAGGTGGGGGTTGCTGGGTTCCATGGCCCAGGTGGGATCAGGGAGTTGGCTGGTATGGGGGAGACAAGGGCACTGGCCAAGGGATGCGTACAAGGGTGTCTGTAGGCAGCACAGGGTTTTGGTGGGTCTGCAATGAGGGGGAGTGAGGTAGCCTGCAGGTCAGCCCACAAAGGAGGTGAGACAGGGAAATGTGGATAGGCAGCAGAAGAGCCTGTGGGAATGCAGGAGACAGAGGAGCGTGGCAGGAAATGGGAGGGTAAGTAGGTCATAGCCTCAGTCAGAAAGCCTGCAGGAATGTGACAGGGGGCAGGGGAGTGCCTGTGGGCTGTGGGCACATTTGGTGGCTCCTGTGGGAGTGCAGTAGGAGACAGGGGAGCATGAGTGGGCTGCACATAGTGGGTGGGGGTCTGATTGCAGCTCAGCAGGAGACAGAGGAGCATGTGGGCCTTGGAAGGAAGGAAGCAGCAGTTGGGGGAAGACAGAGAGGTATGTGGGCCTCAAACTTGCAGTGTAGGTTAGTGTGATCTTGAACTCCTGACCTTCCTCCTTTTGCCACCCAAGTGCTGGGATCACAGTTTATGTCCCTCTTCAGGGATGAGTTTGAAGTCTTCAATTCATTACTATCATTAATTTTGACACTGTCCTGGAATCTCAAGCATCTTTTAAAAAATATTTTATTTTTATTTATTTGAGATAAAGAGAAAGAGAGAGAGGAGAGAGAGAATGGGCACTCCAGGGCCTCTAGCTGCTGCAAATGAAGCCCAGATGCATGTGCCATTTTGTGTGTCTGGCTTACATGGGTCCTGGGAAATTGAACCTGGGTCCTTTGGTTTTGCAGGCAAGTGCCTTAACCACTAAGTCATCTTTCCAGCCCTTAGACATCTTTTATATCCTCCTTATCTCCAAGGTAAACTTTAGAATTGGGAAGAAATTTCTTGTAATCATGTTTCTTGCTTCAGTCCTCTTTATTATTTTTATTTTTCCATAGCCACACTGCTAGCTTGCATTTTAACCTTCAAAACGGTCTCTTGCTCTCTGCTTGATTTGTTTTGTTTTGCTTTGATTTTTTTTTTTTTGAGTGAATATCTCACTAAGCAACCAGGCTGATGTTGAACTCATGATCCTCTTAACTCTGCTTTGTAAGTGCAGGGCTTAGAGGCATGCTCTACTCTGCCCTGCTCCTAGTGCTGTTTTACCTGAACAACCAGGCATGCTGGGAGAAGCACCTCAGCTTCTCAGCCTGACTGCTTGCACCTCCCATGATTTGGTTTTGCTTTGCTTTTCTGCCAACTCATCAGATGTGCTGGCACTTCCCAAACACACTCAATATCACACCCTTTTGCTCCAGGCTCCTCTTTGATCTTCCTGTTCCTTTGCTGCCTATATAATCCATGCAGCCTTTAAAGTCTTGCTCAAATTTGGCTGCTTTCCATAAGTCTTTTGAGACTCTCCCCCTACTCAAGGACTTTTCTTTGAATTCCCGTAGAACTTATTTGTGCTTTACTTTGGGAACATACTGAGTTCTGCACAGACTCTGATCTCCATGGGGACCCTGTTTTATATATCTTTGTGCCTCTCCACATGATACCTGGCATGGCTTCTTTGCTATGCCAGGTGTATAGTAAATATTTATTGCATGAATGAATGTATGGTTGAATTTCAAACACTTACATGGCTTTTGTGACATCACTCAGCTTGTCTGACTGGTCAGAGTTGGAAGAGAGTCCTTGTTTGTGACATCAGCATTCTGCACCATTCCAAGATACCCATTTTGCTTAAAGATCATTCACAAATAGTTCACTTAAACAATAACAACAACAAACAAACAAACTAGTGCTGGACTGGAGAGATGGCTCAGTGGTTAAGGTGCTGGCCTGAAAAACTTAAGGACTGGGGTTCAATTCCCTAGGACCCATGTAATGTCAGATGCACAATGTGGCACATGCATTTATGGTTTGCTTGTAGTGGCTAGAGGCTCTGGCATACCCATTCTCTCTCTCTCCTTGCAAATAAATGAATAAATAAATAAATAAACTATTTTAAAAACTAGTAGTAATTTAGAAAAAAATCAGTAAGACAAATACTAAACAATTTGAGGGACAAAAAGAGTCTTTCTTGTAAGTAGCTCCACCAAAATAAAGAAATCAAATCCCAATAGCTCCCCCACCTCAATAATAAGACTTTTGGAGAGCTACATTTTCTCTCATCCCTGGGAGGTTCTGGAAAATTCTGGAGGTAGGGGAAGGAGGGAATAAGAACAAGCTATTTCCAGAAGATGGGGTGCCTCAGGCTTTCTACAAGAACCAGTTCTCCTTGGGTGACTGTGGTGGTTGCACACTTCTGACAATGGGCTGTAGACTTGGTGTAGCCTTGCTTTGTCAGGGCTACGTGGTTTGTTCTTGATTATCGTCTTATTAAACTTCTGAACGTTAAAGCTTTGTTAGTTGACTGTATTAAGTTTAATCTGAATTCCACACATCTCATTTAAGCTACACAGTTAATTGCCTAAGGGGTAATTGAAAATGAAGCATGAAATGTGTGGCGAGCCAAGGCGGCTATACAGACCTAAAATTCTGCGTTTCTGATTAACTCTGTGAGCTCAGCACTCATTAATGGTTTTCCCTTTGATTACCAGCATTTGGCTCAGGCCAGTGAGTTAGGTCCAAGTGTGCGCTTTTTGGAATCACCACCCCCTCCCTCTCTGTTCTCCCGTTTCTTTCCTTTTTCTGTTCCCAGAACAGTGGTTTTCTCGAACTATCACTATCTTAAGAAATTCACTCTTTTGAAACGGACCCTAGAAAAGCAATCCCTTGGCCTGTCTGACTTTGTGCTGATGAGTGGAACTCAGCAGACACACAGTAGCACTGGCTTCCTCTGAAGGTCCTGCCCCCTTCTCATCAGGTCCCTGCCCTCCTGTGGACAGAGATGACTCCTGACTGTGCAGGGAACACGTAGCCCCGCCTCTTTTTCCAGCTCTGTCCTGTGTGGGGGCTGGGGGTGTGAGAAAGTTCCTGTAAGCATTCTTTGTCATATCGGTTAGTATTTAACCACCTAGCAGGACATTGCATTCATTTATTCTTTTCCTCCCATTTATTCTTTATTCTCCTAATCAAAGTGGGAAAGTAAATCCTTATTGATTCTATACCCTTTGAAGAAAGGTCTTGCACTGCAATTGTCTTTCTGTAGAGATGGCCTGTGAGCCCAGTGGGACCTAGAAGGTAGGAGAATACAGTCATGAAAGTGGCAGAGGGGTGAGTGCACCCACTGTGTGCTCCTGACTCACCCACACAGTATTGGGTCGTGTGTTATTGAGTGCTCATTTATGTGGCTAGGGAAGGGGTGTGAGGTGAGGTACCACAGGGCTACAGGTTGGCGCTGGACTCTGGCCCTTGTCCTGTCACTGGGTGTGTGTCACCTTTTGGGAAGTTGTTCATGCTTTCTGTGCATCACGCTTACCAGTGCTGAGATGATCTTGAGGGACCTTTTGACTGTGAGAGACTGTGCTCTTTAAGGAGGCCTTTGACTTGTGTCTGGTACTCAAGCCATGTGTAAATACAATGCATGGCACCGACAACCTAGGCCAAGAAACAAAATTGTGGAGCAAGTATTCATAGAACCCAGTTGTGGCCTGGTGCCACCTGAGTTAGCACCAGCCCAGCTGAGCTTCACCCATCATGGCCCAGTTTAGTTCACTCCTAACTGTGATGGGTTCTGTTGGCTGTACTAGAGGTTGGTTATTTATAGATTTATAGATCTGTAGGTTATATTCCCTCTTGTTTTTTGGGCATACATACATGCTAAAAGCATTAAAAATCTGTGCTTGTTTGTAACTGGGAAATGGTGATTAGATTAATAGCTCTTCTCCACTAGGCTGAACTCAGAGAAAGTAAAAAAAACAAGTCTAATTAAGCAGGTGCATCTTGGTCTACCTGGATTCTAAATAAATTTACCTCCTAACTTGAGTGGGCTACAAGGTTAATTAGCAATCAGGAAGTGGGGCTCCATGAGCGCATGGATACCTGTCTGTGTTTGAGAAGGGGGATAGTGCATTCCATGTCAGGCTTTTCCATTCGTCAGGGAAGGACCAGCCAGGCATGGTGTGCGCTACGCATGCACATGAGGAGGTTCAGTGAGGAAGACTCGCTTTCTGTGGGTGACAGTGGCTTACAAATGCACAGCTGAATGAAGAGAGTGACAGGAAATGTGGACGGATATTCAGGGACTCTGGGTGATGATATCATGAGGATAATAGTGTGACTTGGCTTGCCCTACATTTTGCACTATTTTGAATTATTCATCCAACAACTTTTCCTTTAGTCTATATTTCAAAAAACTTTAGTTAAATACATATGATGCTGATTTTGCCATTTTTAACTATATAGTTCCATGCATTAAGCACAAATTGTTTTGTTCTGTTATCACTACTATCATCAGAGCCCCTTTCATTTTGTAACACCAAATTCTTCTAATCATTGAGCAGTAATTCCCTATTCTCCCTTCCTGTGCTTCTGGAAAGCACCACCCTACTTTCTGTCCCTACTAATCTGATCAGCATGATTCTTCATGTTAGGTGAACCACATAGAATTTATTGGTTTTTTTTTTGTGTGATTGACTTATTTTACTTAGTGCAATGGCCTTAAGGTTCATTCATACTCTATCTTGTGTCAGAATCTTCTTATTTAAGGCAGCATAATATTCCATTGTACATATATACCTGACTTTAATTATCCATCTGTTTATGGACTTGCATTGCTTGGTTATTATGAACAATGCTACCATGAACATAAGTGTTCAATGTTTGTTCATCCCTGCTTTTAATTCTTTTGGGTATAGACCCAGAAGTGGAATTTCTAGATAATATGATAATTTTACTTTTTTGTGTATGGAATTGCCCATATGTTTTTCATAGTGGTTGCATCATTTTATAGTCCCAATAATATCACACATCCCCATCAACAATAATTTCCTCTCCCTTTTCCCCTCCCTCCTTCTTTCATTCCTTCCTTTTCCCCATCCTAATGGCCTGCAAGTTATGTAGTGTGCTTCACAGAGATGCAGCTTCCGTGAGTCGTCATCTGTGCTGGAGTGGGCTTTTCGGTGAGGCAGCTGCCTTGGAATCACCCATATGCCTGTAAGCAACCTCTCTCCCTCCTCAGTAAGTAATCCCAATAAACTTACTGGTACACCAAAACTGGCTTTGGTGCGGTCATGCTTTGGTTTGTCATCTGAGCCCTACATAGGGTGAATGGACTTGTGTTTGTGTCTTTCCAGGGAAATGTTTCACATGACATACATCAGTCATGGTTACATGTGCCAAATCTAAGTGCATAATATGAGAGGTAATGTTAAGTCATTTGAATATTCAATTTAATCTAATTTACCAAATATTTTTTAAGAATTTTAGGCAGCGTTGGTGCTTTAAGGAATAAAAAGAAAATTGTAAGGAATAATCATTAGGTTGGAAGATATGAGAAGTCAAATTCAACCAATAAGAGAATCAGAGAACACTGGTTATTATATACCAACTTAGGATCATGACGCTGTTCACTTTCATTTATTATCTAAAACCTTTTTTTGTTTTTTTGAGACAAAGTCTGGCTACATAGTCCAGGCTGGCCTTGAATTTGCAATCCTCTTGCCTCGGCCACTTGAATGAGGAGATTATGACTATGGGATCACAGGTGTGCAGCAGAACATATGGCTTGTCCTTTAAAACTTCTTTCCCTTCTGTTTTGAAGGTGTGGTAACTTTGTAAGACTTCCTACTTCACACAGAAGGACATTGCTTTGGAAAAGAAATGGAGCTGGTTTACTCGGAACCTCCACACCACTTTACCATGGTCATTGATTGCCCCACTGTGTGCCGTTTAAATACTGGGTCTGAAAGCAGAGCTGTTTCTCATGCTGACCCTGCAGGTGGGCACAGAACTTACCTGGCCATTGTTTGTTCTGTCGCTGCTTTCTTTTCTTTCCTAATGTTTTCTTTTACAAGGTGCTCAAGGTTAAGGATAGCTAATTTGTCCAGAGTGGCTCCTTCTGAGGGCTGCTTTCCCTGGCCATGGAGCAGAGACTCAATAATGATACAACTTTATCTTTTAAAGCAAATGTCCTTTACTATCAGCGGTACCTAAAACCTTTCCAGGGTTAATTAATACAGCCACACAGTGGAAATGAGAAATGGCAGTGGAGGGGAAGGGAGGCTGCGGGGAACTGCCAGCAATGGAGAGATGACACGTCTTCCATTCTGAAAGCACTCTAGCCAGTCAGCAGCAGGATAGACTTCTGGAGCCAATTTAACCTCCTGTTAAAAAGGCAAAAGGAGATCTACTGAGGTGCCAGTGTGTTCAGGTCTCTTCTGGTGTTACATTATGATTGTAATGTCACAGGCTAACCTCACATCTGTCTGCACCCAGGCTTTGTGTTAAAGGTTTCATATTAGGGGTTTCCAGCCTCATACATCTACAGTTGGGTGGCTCTAGCTTCTGGGGGCTCTCCTGAGGATTTTTGTGTTCAGCAGCATCCTAGGATGTATTCACCAGATACCAGAAGCACCCCCATTCTCTAAATTGTGGCAACTCAAAATATCTGCCAAATATCTGTCAAGGTGTCGTCAAATGTCCTTTGGGTGGAAGCCGACCACTATTGTAGATGGATTGCCTAATTCGATCCCACAACACAGCATGAGAAGCACTTTGGTCATTACCCTTGGACCACAGAGAACCCTGGAAGGAAAAGGATTTGATGGCTTGCCTAGGGTCATAGCATTTTCAGCCATGAGTGTCCCAATCCAAAAGCTAAGTGATCTATTGTGATAAATTTGTGTGCTCTTCTTGTAAGAGATAACCATTCTAGCAGTAATGTGTCATTGTGGCTCACCAAATTCTAGTCACATATTTTGCCGTGATCATAAAGTGAGAACGTGAGGACACCATGCGCACCCCACTGCTGGAGGACAGACTCTGTAGGGAACCTGATTCATGCTGTCTGTGTATCTAGAAGAATAGATGTCAAAATACCGATATACATAGACAACAACATAGCAAATGCATACACCACTACTTGTAACATTTTTTTGTTGTGCTTGCCTTGAAATGTAATTTAATTAAAAGGGGAAGTATTATAATGATTTCTCATTTCTATTCTACTCTCTTCCTTCCCAATAGTCACCACTGGCCTGAATTTGGTTTATTGTGCTCAGAAATATTTTCATGTCTGATTGCTTACATGTGTTCCAAATAATATATTGTAATTTGATGTGGTTATAAATGTTATTTCAACATTATTATGATGAAATTATCTTTCTATGTTCTTTGCTTCACAGTAAAAATTATTTTGAGGTGATTGCAGACTTAGATAGGGGAGAGTGAATTCTGTATCTGCTTTCTTTTACTGTTACCTGCTTTGCATATTTGTCAAAGCCAAGAAACCAACCAAAGTATTATTACTACTAACTAAGCTTCAGAGTCTATTGATTTTTTAAAGTTTTTTTTTTTCCAGTAATTTTCCTTTCTTGTTCTGGGATCCAGTCCAGAAACAAACCACATTACATTTAGCTTCCTTCTCATTTTTTAAAAATAAAGAGCACATTCATTGAGATATATTATAAATTCCTTAATTTACTCAATAGTGTTTAGTATTTTTACAATCGGCTTTAGAACATTGTTATTATCATCAACCTACAAAGAAATTCTGTTCTTATTAGTGATCATATTCCATTTCCCCTTTGTCTGAGGCAACTGCTATTCTAGTTTCTATCTCTATAAATTTGCCTAGTTGGGGCTTTTAATATAAAGCAAACCATCAATATGCGGCCCTTTGCAACTGTCCTTTTTTCACTTATCATGATGTTTTCAGGGTTTATCCACTTGTGGGTAAAGTATTGCATGGAGTGTGTGACTCACGCACTCCATGGTAGACGGGGCGATGCTGGTTGGTGTTACAGATACTGATGCTGTGGCTACTCAAGTGCAGGTGCTTGCATGAATATGTGTTTTCACTCTCCTTGGGTACAAAAACAGGAGTGGGATTGCTGGGTCTCATGGAATGTAATGTTTAACCTCTAGAGAAAGTGTCAGCTTTCTTTCGCTTCATGCCATTTGACTTGTCTACAAGTTCAGTGTCTCCATATCCTTGTGAATATTTGTTATCTGTCTTTTTGATGAGAAGTATCCTAATGCACTTGGAGTGGCATTTTATTTTAATTTGGATTTGCATTTTCCTGATGGCAATCACTAACAATCTTATCATGTGCTTATTGCCACTTAGGTATCTTCTTTGGAGAAATATCCATTAAATTTGTTTGTCCAGGAAGCTGGCTCAGTGGGTAAGATGCTTGCTACACAAGCATAAATACCTTAATCAATGTTCTTATGAAATGCTGGGGCTAGTGGTATGCACCTGTAATCCTGGAGCTCGGCAAAGACAGAGAATCCTTGAGGCTCACTGGGTAGCTAGTCCAGCTGACAGTGAGCTCTATGTTCAACGAGAGACCCTCACTCCAAGAATAGGAGGAGAGCAATTGAGGAAGGCACCTGGTATTGACCTCTGGCCACCACACCTAAATGTACTTGTACCTGCACACAGTATGAGCATGCGTACACACACACACACACAAAACATTCTTTAAATTTTCCTATAATCATTATGCATATATTAATTTTAAAAACTATTTTATTTGTATTTATTTGAGAGAGAGAGAAAGAAGAGAGAGGGAGAGAATGGGTATGCTAGGACTTCTAGCCACTGCAAACGAACTCCAGATGCATGCACCACCTTGTACATCTGGCTTTTGTGGGTCCTTGGAAATTGAACCTGAGTCCTTTAGCTTTGCAAGTGAGCACCTTAACTGTTAAGCTAGCTCTCCAGCCCCATATGTGATTTTTGATGCATGAAATTTGTGATTTGGTCAAATCAGAAAAAATACCATGTAAGTCACCACATTTCCTTATGGTGAATGTTAAAAATCTTCACCACCAACTGTTTTGAAGTTTACCATATATGACTATAAAACTATACACTGTGGATGTTCACAGTGAAGTAACACACCAGGATGAATTCCTCTTCTCTACTTATCATTCTATACTATTTTCCAAAGTCTTTGTCTCCTTTTGCCCTCTCATTCCTGTCCTCCCCAGTTCTATTCTACTCTTTGCTTCAATGAGATCCATTTTTTGAGATTACACAGGTAAGTGATATCAATGCAGTTTTTGTCTGAGTTATTTTACTTAGTCTTCCAGGTCTCCCCATGCTATTGCAAATGATAGAATTTTCTTCTTAAATGGTTGAATAGTATTCATATTTCCTTTATCCATTTATTCATTGTTGGAAATTTAGATTGATTCCAAATCTTGACTCTTGTGAGCAGTGTTGTAATAAATATGTGAGTACAGATGTCCCTTTGACATAGTGATTAGCCTTGGATATGTACCTTTAGATGGATTGCTAGATCCAAAACCTTTTCATTTTCATGATGTCTGAAGTACTTACTTTTTATTCTTTTTCTCAGTATTGTTTCTGAGATACATTCAGGTACGTTTAACTCTTTTGCATGTGTATTATTGTGTGCATATGAATGTGGAGGCCAGAGGTTGACATGGGATGTCTTTCTTAGTTACTTTCCAGCTAGAGCTTACCAACTTGGCAGGACTATCTGTCCGGTTTTCCTCAGAACCCCTACTTGCTGCTTCTCCAGTGCAAAAATTACAGACATGTGCTACTATGCCCAACATTTTGTGTAAGAACTGGGGATCTTAACTTGGGTCTGCATGCTTGTGTGGTAAGTATTTTATTGAGCCATCTCCTCAGCCCTGATTTAACTCTTAAAAACTTAAAAGCTGTGCAGTATTCCATTGCATACATTTAAAAACTATTTTTATATTGTTCCTTCTGTTGATGGACCTTAGGTTGTTTCTAGTGTCTATGCTATTTTAAACACAGTTGTGCATGACTCCATGAGTACATCAGGGAGTTTCTTTAGCCTATTCACTTATGAGTAGAATTGCTTGGGTCTTAGATATGAGTATCACCAGTTTAATTTCATGTATCTAAATTGCCCTCTAAAGTTGACAAATGAGTTTATATTCTTATTTCAGTAATACTTTTGAGAATTTCATCTTACCAACCTTTGCTACAACAGACTTTTATTTTTTGAAAGTTTCATTGGATACAAAATGGTGTCTCGTATTGTTACCTTTGTTTGCATCTACTCCATTACTAGTGGAATTCATTTTTCCATAGGCCATTTTGTAGGTCATTGCTGTGATAACCTTGGCCTACTCTTCAAGTGGGTGTTTTTTACCCTTTATTACTATTATATAAAAGTTGTTGGGTACTCATATTGTCATCAACAATTAGTGTTTATTTTGGTTACAACTGGATATTGGTAATTTTTTTTAAATTTTGAGACAGAGTGAGAAAGAGAGAGAGAGAGAGAGAGAGAGACAGAATGGGCATGCCGGGGTCTTCAGTTGCTATAAACAAACTCCAGACATGTGTGTGCCCTTGTGCACACTTGTGACATTGCACACTTGCATCACTGTGCATCTGGCTTATGTGGGACCTGGAGATTTGAACATGAGTTCTTAGGCTTCATAGGCAAGTGCCTTAACTGCTAAGCCATGTCTCCAGCTCCAATACTGGTAATTTTTAATTTTGTATCATGACTGTATTATCTAGCTGGAAGTTTGCTTTTTATATTTTTATCTTTTTTTATGAATGACAGCCAGACTGAGAGAGAGAGAATTGGCACTCCAGGGCCTCCAGCCACTGAAGTTGAACTCCAGACACATATGCAACCTTGTGCACATGTGTGACCTTGTGCACTTGCGTGACCTTGTGCACTTGCATCACCTTGTGTGTCTGGCTTACATGGGACCAGGATAGTTGAACATGGATCCTTAGGCTTCACAAGCAAGCACCTTAACTGCTGAGTCATCTCTCCAGCCCTAATTTTTATTTATTTATGTGAGAGTGTGAGAGCTAGCACGTGCAAGAGAGAGAGAGAGAGAGAGAGAGAGAGAGAGAGAGAGAATTGTCATGCCAGGGCCTCCAGCCACTGTAATCAAACTCCAGTCATGTGTGCCACCTTGTGCTAATCTGTGACCTTGCGTGCTTGCATCACCTTGTGTACTTGGCTTATGTGGGATCTGAAGAGTTGAACATGAGTCCTTAGGCTTCGCAGGCAGGTGTCTTAACTGCTAAGCCCTTTATTTTTTCTTACATTGTTTCAGTGTCTTTTATTTTTAATGAATATATCAAATGCCTAATTTCTTTTTCAATTTTTTCCTAATGTCTTTTAAAAATTCTCTTGGGGCTGGAGAGATAGCTTAGTGTTTAAGATGCTTACCCGTGAAGCCTAAGGATCCATGTTTGACTCTCTAGATCCCATAACACACAAAGGTGAGGCAAGCACAAGGTCGCACATGCCCTCTAGGTGGTGCAATCATCTGGAGTTTGATTGCAGTGGCTGAGACCCTGGCATAACAATTCTCTCTCTTTCTCACTAAATAAATAAATAAAAATTCTCTTGTGTGTATATGGTGTATGTGTTTGTGTCTGTGGGTATGGGTGCAAGTGTACTACAGCATGCTTGTGGAGGTCAGGGGAAAGCCTTGAATATTGGTCCTCACCTTCCACCTTGAAACAGGGTCTCTATGTTGTTTGTAGCTGCTTATGCCAGGCTAGCTAGCCCATGAACTTCTAGGAATTCTCCTGCTTCTGCCTCCATTTCGCTGTAGGAGCACTGGAATTACCACTGTATGTCACATGTGCAGCTTCACATGGGTTCTGGGAGCCAAAGCTCAAGTTCTCACACTTGTGCAGTATGTTACTCAAAGACCTACCTACTCAGGCTTGATGCCACTTTTTATAGGTTCATGCTTTTTGATGTGTTGGGGAGCTTTCAAAAATAATCTTTCTCTTTTCTGAAATAATTTTTCTCCTCACATTTTCTTCAAATTCTCAAGTTAAACTCTTCAATATTTAGGGATTTAGTAACCCTGATATTAACTTATGAGTTTTGTATGAGATGAAGAAAATTTCCTGTAGCAGACAGCTTCAGGTTCACTGAGATGAACTTCCAGACCAGGCACAGTTATGGAGGAAGGAATATTTATTGAAGCTTACAGATTCAGGGGAAGTTTCATAATGCCAGACGATGCTGGCCTGCTTTTGCAGGCCCAAGCACACAGAGAGAGAAGCACAAGCCAAAAGCCACACAGCACAGCACACTTCAGGAACTCCAGCTAGGCACACTTTGCATATCTTTAGATTGTAATCTCAAACCCACCCCCACACTTTAAGATCTGCCCAGTGACACTGTCTCCAGCCAGGTGGCTGCAGATGCAAACTACAAACTAGTTAAACACTGAATATATTGGGGGCCATCTATTCAAACTACCACATTCTGCCCCTGGCCCCCAGTAGTTCATAACCATCACACATTGTAAACTGTACTCAGTCCACTTTCAAAGGTCTCCACAGTCTTGACTAATTTAAGATAGTAAGTCCTGTAAACTCAAAGAAGGTAAATATGTTCAACATATAAAAGCACAGAGTAAACATTTTCAACTAGTATAATACATAGCAAGGAGAGACTAAAACAATGCAAACTCAACCACCACCAAACAAACATCAAATTCTGCAGTTCAAGTTCAATATAACCAGAGAATGACAGTCTCCAGATTTTCCAATTCTGCCCATCCAGCTGGGCAGAGTAGCCAGGGAACACTTCCATCTTAGGCCAACAGTGTGCTCTATGGTACCCCTTGCATAGCCCTGGTATATCCAAAATGTCTTCAGGTCTTCATGCAAACCACGGTCCATCTTCCAAAGGCTCTTTCAGCCTATCAGGGCATCAGGCCCTGCCTTATGCCACATCTCAGCAGTGGCTCCTGGAACCATGTGCAATTCATGACCACTCCTTGCATTTTTCATGCTTCTGAAACCAATACCAGGTATGCAGGACACAGCCATATCCTTAATTCAGGGACAAAATAAATTGTAACCTTGAAAAGCAGGTTCCTTCTCCAGTCAACTCTTTCCAAAAGAGTTTGCATTTCTATGATAGTCTTTCCTCAGGCATCCTTTCGATTGTTTTAATGTAAAGCAATTGGTCCATCTTCCTTAAGATTGCTAATGTGTTTGACAATAGCAGATTCAGTAACCTAAAACTAGTCTCAGCACCTGCAATTTTAACTTGCTTGAGGTTTTCCAGCTTAAAAATCTTAAATCTCTCAATCCAATTATCTTTAGCCAAGCACATCAGTCTGCTACAAATTTAACCTTGATTAAACTCTCTGTGCCTGGAAAGCAGAATGTAGCCAGCCCTTATGCCAGTAGCCCAGTTCCAACAAAGTCCTCTGCAGTCTTTCCTTCCCCTTAGAAAGCTCTTAAGTCAAGCCTCGAAGTTCAATACTGTCTGCACTTAGCATTCTCAAACTCTCATCAGAATAGTCCATAAAACTTGTCTTACTACTCCAGAAGACATCTTCGGTTGCAAGCACCAAGTCCATGCCCATTCCTCCAAAACAAAGGTTCCAAAAGACCAACATCCACATGGTCAGGTTCATCTCAGCCCACTCCTCAGTACCAACTTCTGTAATAGACAGCTTCAGGTTTGCTAAGATGAACTTTTAGACCAGGCATAGTTATGGAGGAAGGGATATATATTGAAGCTCACAGATCCAGGGAAAGTTCCATAATGGCAGATGAAGCTGGCCTGCTTTCACAGGACCAAACACACACACACACACACACACACACACACACACACACACACACAGAGAGAGAGAGAGAGAGAGAGAGAGAGAGAGAGAGAGAGCCCAAGCCAAAAGCCACACAGCACAGTACACTTCAGGAACTCCAGCTAGGTACACTTTGTCTATCTTTAGATTGAAATCTCAAACCTACCATCATGTCTTAAGATCTGCCCTGTGACGCTGCCTCCAGCCAGGTGGATGCAGATACAAACTACAAACTAGTAAAACACTGAATATATTTGAATGATCTGAAAAATTAATGTTTAACTTCTTGCTTCTGTAAATCAGCTTGCTTAACAATAGCACTGCCATTTTGCCTAACTCTAACTCAGACCTAAGATGGATGCCTTTCCCCTCTTGCAACGTGGCTTCTGAGTAACCCGGGACCCTCCGATAATATAAGATGGATGTCTTCCCCCTCTGGGAACGTGGCCTCTGAGTAACCCAGGACTCTCTGAGAAGATAAAATGTTCCAGGGACTAGCTAACCGCAGGGTCCCGACCCCACTCCATCTGTTGCCTAAGATAACTGCCCAGGTGGCTCTGACTAATCCTGTTGAAGGTCACCTATATGTAACCAACTGAAATGTTTATCTATAAACCCCTCCCCTGCTGTGTGGTTTTTTTGTCTACCAACCCCTCCCTGCTGTGTGTTTTTTTGCTTTAAAAATGCTCTGTAACCATCGGTCGGGGTCCGTCATCTCATTAAATGCTTGGACCCTGGCGCGCCGGCTAAATAAATCCTCTTGCTATTTGCATCGACTCTCGGCTCTGGTGGTCTGTGGGCGGACAGAGTACTGGAGGGATCTGTTAGGGTCCTACATATTGGGGGCCATCTATTCAAACTACCATACTTCCTTTTTACTTGAATGGAGAAACTCATAGTTCTGGTGCTATTTCCTTTATTATTGATCTCCTCATTGATTTATGATGATAAATAACTCTGTGTGGTAGTTTTCTAATTCATTTGACTCTCTTTGACCAATACAACACTAATTACTACATAATCCTTCATATATAATAGAGTAAGAATCCTCTACTTCATTCTTCTTCTAAATTGCCTTAGCCATTCTTGGCTATTTGCTTATGAAATTATAGCATAAAGTCATTTTAAACTATAGTTTAAATTGTATATAATAAAAATAAATTTTTGGGGAATTCAATTAAAATTGCATTTAATTTATTTTGAGAACTGAAACCTTTGGTTTTGAACCTTCCTATCTATGAATATGGTATCTCTTCCTATGTTTCAAGTCTTCCTCTCATGCGACTCTCCTTGCTTCTCAACCTCTTTCTCTGATATGGTTACTTCCCCAATGTCTCCTTTATTGTTGCTTTCAGTCTGTTTCACTCTCTAAGTCATCTTCACACAGATGAGCAGCTGTGATTTTCTCTAAGGTTTGGAACCTGCATTTCAAGTGACAGCTCTGGCCTAAGACTTACTGACCAAGCCAGGGCCCAGAACAGGAGAGGTTTCTTTGTTTAGGTAAATTCTCATCCTAAAAGTCTTGAAGACATTCAGTCTTATTTGCAGATCCCATAGGTCAACATTATTCACATGTGACATGTCTGTCCTTCCATCATTCATAGACCCCTTTTAGATCTTTAGCTCCTCTGAAAGTACACTGATTTCTCTGAATGTTTTTATCCTTTCTACCAAGTCAGAATTGCTTTCCTGAGAGCATCCCAATCCTCATGAGCCTCCTTCAAACTTTCTTATAGAATCACCCTCATCTTTTCTAAACTTCTGAAACATAAAACTTTAAGACACATGTATAATTATGCCCAAAGTTGCTTTCCTAGTTTTAAAATGACAGGATCCCATGTTTGTTCCTCAAAGTGTCAAACTCCTGTCCTGACAATAGCATTCTTTTCACTGTCCAAAAGTCAGTGCAGAATAGGGATTTCTTTAGCAGCTTCCCTTATCTTCTAGGGGTACAGAATACCAAACAAGCCAGATGCTGTGTTTTTATTCGAGTAAGATTTCTGCTTTCTAAATAGCTGAAGTCTCCCATGACTGCTGTCTGTTTTCTTTATGGTCTGCTTCAGAAATGAATCATGCATTCCCCCATATATCCACATAGGAACGCTGAAAAGTGTGGAGGAGGCGATTTGCAGCTACATGGGAAACAAACTTCCACTTTCACGTGCAGGATGTTGAGCAAATATTTCACACAGGAAGAGACAGAAAGGAAGAAACCAGAGGGAATTACTCATACGCTCCAGCATCCACATTCACATTCACATCAACTCCTCCTCACTCTTCGTAGGCCACAGAACGTCTCTTTAAGCACAGGGTCCAAGTCTTTATGAAAAATCATAGCTACTTGTACAAAGGCACGGTTTGTCCCATACCAGCCACATCCCATTCTTACACCTCATTTTCACATAAGCAGTGACACACGCTTGGCGTTACCAAATTATTATCAGAGATGCCATATGGATGTGGCGGAAAAAAAGTTATTCTCTGTGTGAAGCCAAGGGGTCATTTCTTTTTTTTTCTTTCTTTGGGGTAGAAGAAGGGGAGAAATATTCTTTTCTTTCTTACTTGCTGATTGGTAGCTTCTGGAACCATTTTATCCAGTCACTTGATACCTTCATGTCAGCTCTTTTAGACAACCATTTCACAGTAACTAAGTTAATGCTTTGATCTGGATAGGCTACTGCTCATTGGGGGTTGTCTGACCTTTCCATACCCCACCCATGAACTGGGTAAATATCTTTAGTAAAGTGGGAGACTTAAAAAAAATCCCCGATTGTCCCTACAAGAGGAACACTTTTCTTTGTGTTAATGTTTCTTGATATTGGCACTGTTGGCCTTTCATGCTAGTTAACTCTGCACTATGAAGTGCTATCTTGGTCCCTGGAGCAGGTTTAGCAACATTCTTGGCCTGTACTTCATAGAGACCAGCACCATCTCCCTCTTCTCTAGCTGTGACCATCAAGAATATCTCTAGATATATCTTTAGATATTACCAGATGGCCTCTGGAGGATTAGATGACCTCCTGTTAAGACCCACTGCTTCCCATTATTTTAACCATCAAAGAAATGAGTGTATGTAATCAGTTAAACTGGTTTTATATAGTTTCAAACAGTGTACTAAAATGAATTTATTAGTTAATGAAATGATTAATTTATGTTCAAGAAGGGCTTTGGAGTCCAAATCAGAAATAGTTTACAAGGCCCATGATATCAGGACAGTGATCTATTTGTATCCCATTATTTAATGATGTGACTTGGCTGATATTATCCAGTTTATTATCATAAGCTGAAGGAGAGCTCTTTGCATGCCAAAATGAGGATATACAGTAGATTTAGTGGTATATTTATTACACATATTTCAACAAGTAGCTGCCTGCTTCCATATATTACCTGTGTTATATGAAGGTCAATCATAAGACCTCACAAAAAGATGTATCTCTTTTTATGCACTCATAACTCAGAAATAGTGCTGAATGGATTTGAAGAGGCTTTTCTTCCAAAAAATAAAACAAAGCAGCATAGGGCTCAGATCTGCTTGGGGTTTGGATGCTGAGAACGTGTTTTCTGCCTGGGGGAGTACTGATGTGAACTCAGAAACTACCTACAAAGGCAAGAAGGCCACAACTTTGTCTTCATTGCTGTGTCTGGCATTGTCAGCCAGAGAGTTCTGGGGTAATATGAATATTTTGAGGTAGCATGTTGCTTAAACAAGAAGGTCATTTTTTATGTGACGGGGAGGGAGGGAGAGAATTGGCACACCAGGGCCTCCAGCCACTGAAATTGAACTCTAGACATGTGTGCCCCCTTGCGTGCAAGTGCAACATTGCAGACTTGTGTACACTGTGCATCTAGCTTATGTGGGACCTGGGGGACATGAGTCCTTAGGCTTCACAGGCAAGTGCTGAACTAAAATACTTTGGGCATAGTGTGTATAGTAGTTTGAATGTTCCCCAATTCACTCAAATGTTTTTTTTTAATTTTGTTTGTTTATTTATTTATTTGAGAGGGACAGAGCGAGAAAGAGGCAGAGAGGGAGAGAGAGAGAGAATGGGTGCCCCAGGGCCTCCGGCCACTGCAAACGAACTCCAGACGCATGCACTCTCTTGTGCATCGGGCTAACATGGGTGCTGGGGAATTGAGCCTCGAACCAGGGTCCTTAGGCTTCACAGGCAAGCGCTTAACCGCTAAGCCATCTCTCCAGCCCTCAAATGTTTTTTTTTTCCTCATTTATTCATTTTATTTTATTTTTAAAATATTTTTTATTGACAACTTCCATAATTCAAATGTTTTTATTAAAACTTGGATTTTCAGCTGCCTGGCTGGAGGAGGTATCAGTGGGGGTGGATCTGATTTCTAGCCATGTATGCAGAAAGCAGCGGGTGCTCTGGATGCTTGCTGTGGATCCTTGCTGTAGTGCTTGCTTGTGTGTGGTGCTAGGTGTTGTTTTTTCTCTCTCTGATTGGATCTGTGAAAGGGAGGCAGTCTCTGTCACCATTATGGAACTTACACTGGATCTGTAAGCCTCAAAGAAATCCTATTCCTCCCGTAAACTGTATCTGTTTGGAAGTTCATCTCAGAAGTGTGGAGCTAAGACTGTGTTAAGTGTATAGTATTGTGATAGTTTGAATAGATGGCCCCCAATATATTCAGTTCTTTATTGTTTGTAGTTTGCATTCTGTAGCCACCTGGCTGGAGGCAATGTCACTGGGTGGATCTGGTGGTGGGTTTCAGATTTCAATCTAAAGATATGCAAAGTGTGCCTAGCTGGAGTTCTGAAGTGTGCTGTGGCTTTTGGCTTTTGGCTTGTACTTCTCTCTCTCTGCTTGGTCCTGTGAAGGCAGGCCAGCTTCTTCTGCCATTATGGAACTTCCCTTGGGTCTGTAAGCTTCAATAAATATCCCTTCCTCCATAACTGTGCCTGGTCTGGAAGTTCATCTCAGTGAACCTAAATCTGTCTGCTACAAGTATTAAAATTAATTTCCTCTATTCCATTTAAAATTGTCTTATGGTGGCTATCAGTTGTGTTGTGGTTCATACTGTATTTCTGTGGGACAGTGCTTCTGGCCCCTGCTGTGGCTGTATCCCTGTGCTTTCTGCCACAGTTTTCTGAGTGAACCCTCAGCCCATTCTGCTCACCCATGAAGCAACACTATAAAGAAGAGAAAGGATAACAGAAACTGCCAAGTGCTTCCTTTCAGCCTGAGTTGAATGCAGCATTAAAAACTCAAAAGACAGGTTTATAAGGTGACCAGTTCCAGGAACAAGGAAGGGCTCCATCATCCCTCACTCTCTGCTCTGCCTCCTTCTTCTCCCCAGCCTTCCCTTTCATCAACAGATACCTGAAACATTGAAAACAGTCCAAGAGCAAATCTGTGCAGGGCCCAAGAAATCCAGAGTTGAGTGAGACCTACTGTTACAGAAGTTACCCTGAGAGAGAATGATACTGTTGCTGAGGGTGTGGTAACAAGGTGCCAAAGATCAGGTGGCTTAAGCAGTACAACTTTCCCCTTATAGTTCTGGCAGTTAAAAGATCAAGGTGTTGTGAGGGTTGGTGTCATCTCTCTCTGGCTTGCAGATAGCTGTCTTCTCCCTGTGTCTTCATATTGTCTTTCCTCTGTGCACATCTCTGTCCACGTGTGGTGGCTTGAGTGTGGTGTCTCCATAGTCTCACGTGTTTTTGATTAAGTGGAGTGTTTGGGAGGTAGAGCCCTGTGGGAGGAAGTATGGCACCCGGGGCTGACCTTGGGGTGGAGTCTAGCCTCTCTGTGTTCAGAGGCTGCTCTTGCTTACTGGTCCTTGCTTGATGCATTGTTTCCCTCTGCTATGGTTGTATGAAGAAGTGTGCCAGCTTCTTCCTCTTCATAAAGCTTCCCCTTTCCTCTCATAAGCTGCTTTTTGTGGGGTGCTTGTCCTAGCAAAGAGAAGGTAACTGCAACACTGAGTTTCCTCTTTCTCTGGGGATACTAGACATATTGGATCAGGACCTCCATGGAGCCTCACCATAACTCAGTCATCTTGGGGAAGGACCTGTTTTCCAATCTGTTAGAGTCCTTAGGCCAAGACTTCACCATGTAAACTCTTGTTCAGACAACATTTGGCCCACAACATGATCTATGACAACTGCTATTTCCATGTGTAAAATGGAGCATCTGTTCCTCATGAACTGCATGGTGATGGTGGCCAGAGGAGCCCACATAGGTGAGGTGGGACTCACTGGCCTCTGGAAAGTTAATTCTTTTCTCTTTGGTCCAAGAATCTGAAGTTGCACTCAATGCAGGGAATGCAACTATTGATGGCTGTTCAGATCGAGTTGTCCCCTCTTCATATATTAAAATCTTAACCCCAAAGGTGACCATCTTTGTAGGTAGAGCATTTATGAAAGTAAGTAGGATTCATTAAAGTTCAGTGAAGTCACAATGGTGGAACCCTAATCTGATAGGGCTGCTGCTCAGAAGAGCAGCAACTGCTCTCCATATCAGATAAGAGACATTTGTACGCACATAAGAAGGCACCTGTCCACAGACAGGAAGAGAGGCTGAATTTATCAACACAGTGGCCCTGAACTACCAGGTTCCAGAACTGTGTGAGTCAGTTGTTGAGATGCTCAGCCTGAGCAGACAGACACAGCCAGGTCCTTGATTGGTCTCAAAGGTTCTCTGTGACAAAGGTGCAGCAAGGCCCTTGTTCCTTCATGGCCTAGCAGAGCTGGTCATTGAGAAGGCCATGATGAGTTTGCTGAGAATCCATGGTAGTCTGGAAACTAGCGGTGCTGGTAGGAATAGCTAACAGCCCCTAAAATAGAACGACGTTCAAGAAAAGAATGCTTGTGACCAGGTTTCAACTGAAAGGAACAAGTGCTTTTGGTGGGCATTTGACTTGGCCCAGGCTATGACTAAACTTGGAAGCCTCCCAATCTACCACCTTTTGAGGATTTTCATTTTAAGGCATAATTAGTAATTATCTTGTTATGAACATCAGAAAGGTGACCTTGGAGTCTGAGGGAAGAGACTGTGGAAGGTCTTGGACCAACCAGAGCAGCTCAGCAGAGTGGACAGGTGTTCATGAGGCTGTGTGCAGAGAAAAAGTGACTGAAATGTGTGCTCAATGACAAGCATATGAGAACATAGCAAAGTGAGGGAGGAGACAGAGGCACCCACAGTAAGAAGAATCTGGCCGCATTCCTCTGTTTGGCTGGGCAGTGGGTTAACCCTTCTGGAATGAACTAAACTCCTTTGGTTTGTTAGAAAAGTATTTTAAGGCTGGGGAGAAGTTGTCAGGTTCAGGATTCAAGACAGAAGGGATCAAAGACAAACTGTCTTGGGCCCAAGATGTTTATTTATTTATTTATTGCTTTTCAAGGTAGGGTCTCACTCTATCTCAGGCTGACCTGGAATTCATTATGTAGCCTCAGGGTGGCCTCGAACTCGTGGTGATCCTACTACTTCTGCCTCCCTAGTGCTGGGATTGAAGGTGTGTGCCACCACGCCCTGCTGATATTTGATGTTTAATTTTTATAAGGGTTATGGGGAGAGGTGGAGAGAAACTGCACTGTGAGGGCTGGGCCTTTTTTGATGAAACTGAGGCGGAGGTTAGTGGCCTGCCAACCCCTGAGCCCAAGTGTTCCTAATTACCATAACAGCAGATGACTACAAAACCCAGACCTATTCTTGAGCATGGCTGGTGGAAAGAGAGAGGGGGTGGGGAGGAGAGAGGGAACAGCTCTCTGAAAATCTTATAGAAATCAGGTCTGGAGAGATGGCTCAGTGGTTAAGGATCTGGCCTGCAAAGCCTAACAGCCCAGGTTTGATTCCCCAGTACCCATAGAAGCCAGGTACACAAAGTTGTGCATGTATCTAGAGCTCCATTGCAGTGGCTGGAGGCCCTGGTGGATGCTCTCTCTCTCCGTCCCTCTCTTATTCTCTGTATGTGTCTGTCTCTCTCTGCTTGAAAATAAACAAATAAAAATATTTTTTAAAATCTTACAGAAATCTGAAGGGGAGAGCGAATGTTTGAATAATTAACTGGGGAGAGAGAATGTGACTGCGATTGTGCTCTGAGTTGGTAGAGGTGAGTCCATAGCTTAAAGAGTGGGAGGATTTGATTTGAAGTCCAAAGAGTTGTAGATTTTCAGGATGGTAGTATGAAATGAAAACAGTCCTGGCAGAGAAAAGAGAAACTGCAAAGACCTAAAAGAATCTGATCTTTTGGAGAAGTGATTACTGGTATGGCCACAGGCTTTTGCTGGAGAAAGAAAGGGATAAAGCTGGAAAGGCAGAGTGCTGTGCTAGGGAATCTGGATGCTGTCTTACAGGCAATGGAAGGATTTGGGGATGGGAGCTGTGGGCAGGTGGAAAAGGAAGCAGTGCTCGAATGAGAACCAGACTCTGCCAAAGCCAAGGCCAGTAGTCTCTATAACGGCTCCTCTGACGTGGGCTGAGTTGTGCCAAATGAGTCACCAGATGGTGGGAAAAGAGTAAAACTTCTCTATATTTATTTACAACCCAAACAGAAAATAGCATACAGTCTGGTGGTACAGTGTACTAATGCCTCCCTTGGTCTACATCATGGTCTGTTTGTCATGCAGGACTTGAAACAGCATGAACAGAGGCTCCCTAGTGGTGGTGGGCATTTGCCCCCCCACCTCCTTTACTGGTTTCTAGTATGTTTCTCTTACATTTGCCTAGTTAAATGGATTTGCAGATCATATTATTTGGTTACATCTCACTTAGCATGCATAATGGATGAGTGGCTTAAAGAACTCAGAAATGCAGCTCAGGGCTGAAGACAGCATAGACAAGAAGCAGACAGCCAGGTAGTGGAGCCCCACCCTGCTCCTTGGCAAGTTATAACACTGTGGTATAATCACTAACAGGGGAATGGCCAGAAAAAGTGAAATCAGAAAGTTTATTTAAAATATGAGTTTATCTTTTTCTCTCTCAAATAAATTTAAAAACGTTAAAAAAGAAAAAGAAAAAAAAGGGCCGGAGCCGGGCGTGGTGGCACATGCCTTTAATCCCAGCAAGGCCACCCTGAGACTCCATAGTGAATTCCATGTCAGCCTGGGCTAGAGTGAGACCCTACCTTGAAAAACCAAACAAACAAAAAAGGGCCGGAGAGATGGCTTACTTAAGACTCTTGCCTGTAAAGCCTAAGGACCCAGGTTCAGTTCCCCAGTACCCATGTAAGCCAGATACACAAAGTAAGGCATGCATCTGGAATTTATTTGCAATGGCTAGAGGCCCTGGTACTCCCATTCTTTGTCTCTCTCTCTCTCTCTCTGTCTCTCTCTGTCTCTTTCTCTCTATCTCCCTGTCTCAAAAACATTAAAAAAAAAAGGAAAAAAAGAAAATGAGAAAAAAATTATCAGTTTACAACTATTGTTACTAATGCTAAATCTTACCTTAAGAGTATATTGGCCTATAATATACTCAGCAAGATTGTTAGATATATTATTTGCTTCTTTATTGTATGTTTAAGAAATATTGTATTTTTCTTTGAAGCGTAGAAAGGATTGAATTCAGGGTCTTGGACATGTTAGACAAGCATTTTGCCACTGAGCTATGCCTCCAGCATTAAGAATACCTGTTTTTGTATACTATATGATATACATGATATTGTTACTGGAACAATGGCACATGTCCACAATTCCTAAGGAGGTAAATATGTATCATTAGGGACTGATTGGTTAAGATTTTTGCTGAGTGGAGTTTCAATTACAGAAAGTTGAAACACCATTTTTACGTATGGGCGTGTCACAGCAAAAGCAGAGCGGCCTGGACTTGCTGACTGCCCTCTGGCTGTCCTGCAAGTGCTTCCTAAGTGTTAGCAGTCATCATCTGATGATTAGCCGTCCACTCCAGTGTCCTTGCTCTGCACAGCTGGAGGTCCCCATCATGGCTTGAACACAGGTATGGGGGCTGCTTTCCACAGTCTTCTTTCTTTGAGAGGTGCACAGTAGTTCCCTTGGGCTGAGGCATTATGGGAAGGGTTATCACAGTCATATGGTGAGGCCCCACAGTGCTGGGCTCACCTGGGAGCTCTTGGGAGGTTGGCTAAGTGGTGCTCCTACTCTTTCCTGGACAATAGACCACTGAGTGTCCATAGCCAGGGTCTGGGCTTGGGCTTAGCCTACCTTTATGGTCCTACAGTGTCTTGCCCAGTTGCTCTCCGAATCTGCCTGACTTCCCCATGAAGACACTGGCTGTCAAACAAGACCAAAGGCTCTGATTCTGACAGAGGTTCTTTTATTTGTCACCAAACCTACCCTGGTTCCTTCTATCCCATATCCTCTTTATTCTTTCAATCTGCAAATCCTTTAGCTTTCCTTTTGTTACATGGTTCCTGATGAGACGCACAGAGGAGCACAATAGCCCCATAGACAGAACTCCAAGCCTCAGAAGCAAAACACTTTCCATTCCTTTCAGGGTCTGAAAGGGTCAGGAGTGGTAGCAGGGGCCTGTCAGCCTTCACATAGGTTTGAAAGTGGAGGGAGAGAAAAGTTGCATTGGTTCTTTCTTGTTAATGCCAAATCCTGGTCCAAGGCTGGATCACATGGGAGGAAGTAAGACAGGGTAATGTAAGATGCAGCTTATAGAAGAAACATGCCTTAGAAATCCAACATACTTTATATTATGCCCTTTATTTTTAAATAAATATATATTTATGAGAGAGAGAGAGAGAGAAAGTGAGTGTATGGGTACACTAGAGTGTCTTGCCCCTGCACAGACTACAGATACATGTGCCACTTTAAGCATCTGCATTTACACGTGTACTGGGGAATCAAACCTGAGCCAGCAGGCACTGAGATCAAGCACCGTTAACTGCTGGGCCATCTCCCCAGCTCCACATTGTGTCCTTTCAAATGAGTTGGCTTTTCTATTCTCCTTCTTCAGCGTCTGTTGGCTATGCTTGTCTGCACTGTGGAGGCTGCCAGAACAGGGCTGGAATGCCACATCTTCCTCCAGTGAATGTGCCTCCATCCCAGATGGAGTGGGTCTGTGCTTGCAGCTCAGACTGCCAGGCCCGCTCTAACTCTGCCAGCAGCAGGCTGAATGAAAAGGACTCTTGGGGATAAGAGACAGGAACTAACATTAGCTGTTTTCACCACAATAGGGACATTATTGGCTCACCCAGTGGGAAAGTCCTGGTCATGGAGCAGATATCTGTTTGGCGGGGCTATGGGACTCCTTGGCTGAGCTCTCCTGCTCTTGCTGTCCCAGAAACCTTCTTCCCATCTTCCTCACAAAGCCTTGCTCTCAGGGCTGCTCAGAGTCCATACTGAAACCTCAGCTCCCAATTCTGGAAACAAGAAAGTCCTTGTCTCTCCCAGAATCCACCAGTTAGCTTTCATGTGAGGACTTGGGTGGGATTTGCTGGGCTTATCTACAGTTCCAGAACTATCCCTGACTTAGGGTATGGAAAGCTGTGATTGGCCAGACCTGGTGACCTGCTTTCCATTGGCTGAAGGTAATTAGGCAAGTTCTGCCCAGCCACCTATAGTGGGTTTTCTAATGGATAAAGGGATAGTGGCCAGGCCAAAATAATAGCTGTCTGGTGGAGACTACAAAGAGGCCACTTACAGGTGACAAAGCAATGAAACCATATTAACACCACCAATACTGTAAGACACAAAACGCATGTATTGTACTTGCCAGCTCTCTATGCATTCGTACATTTAATCCTTATAGCGTTCCTATGTGGCATGCAGCATTTCCAGACAGAAAATAGAGGCTTGAGGTTAAGTGGCTTGCCCAGTGTCATATGTGGGTGCTTACTGAGACTTGACCAAGATATTCCTTGTAGCTCTTACCATCCACCTCCTCATTACTAGGATGCAATTCTAATTTACACTGTTCCCTTTGGAGCCCAGACAGGAGCTGGAGGAGACTCAGAGACACACTCCATGAAGCACAATACCTTCACTCTCCTCCAGGACTGATTCTCAACACCCAGATTTCTTTTTTGTTTTTACTTTTTAACATTTTGTTTTTCTTCAAATTTTTTTTGAAAATTTCATACGCATATATAATGTACGTTGATCATAGTTTTCTTCCACTATTCCTTTGACTTTTCTCCATATCCCCTTTCCACTGAACCCCTTTTTATTTCCATCTAGTCCCTCTTCTACTTTGACATATTTTTCCCACCCTTGGGGCTGTGTGTGTGCGACAGATTTTGTTAAATTAGGGTGACCTGCATGAGCATGAGTGGGGCGTATTTACTATGGCACATGCAACTTCCCCACAGCTACACTACTGAGGAAAACGCCTCGTGCTCCCCAGCAACCATTAACTGCCAATAGCTCCTCAAAGAGTGTTGGATGCTTTATATTCTCCTCTATCATTCATGATGGGATATGTTTAAATTTTTCTTTATTTGTGTGTGTGTGTGTGACAGAGAGGTGGGGAGAATGAAGGTGGGTGCATGCCAGAGCCTCCTGTCACTGCAAATGAACTCCAGATGCATGCACCACATTGTACATTTGTCTTTATATTAAATACTGGGAAATCAAATCAAGACCATCAGGCTTTGCAAGCAAGCACCTTTAACTGCTTAAGCATCTCTCCAGCCCCTCTTTTTTTGAATGTTTATATTTATGAGGTACAGTGCACTATTTCAGTACACGAATACGATGTCTGCTGATCAAATTAGAGTCATAGCATTTCCATCTCCTTATCATTTCTTTATGCTTGGAGTCTTTGAGCTTCCTTTTTCTAAGTCTTTATAAAATAGCCAAGAAGCCATTGTGGGCTATCCAGATCTTTGTTAATATGAGTTATTTCCTATGAGATTCTTGGGCATTTAGGGTTCTGAGGTGCACACTCTGAGCCTCCAGTAGTGGAAGTGCGGGGCTCCATTCAGTTCTTAGTTCTGTTATTCTGTGATTTAGTTCACTGGCCAGATGACCAGAGAGGGTAGTTGACTCACTTTAGCTCACCCAGCTGGCTGAGGCAGTGCTAAGACTTGCTTTTGTCTAGTACCCCGTCCCTCTTTTGTTCTCCATGCACTGTTAGGTGCTCCTCAGGCCTGAAGAGGGCAGAGGCAGCAATTTTTGTCTCTCCTGCCTCTTGTGTCCTGCTGGTGCATCTTAATATTCTCTGGACTGGAGTCAAGACAGTCAGATTCCAAGACTGCTCATTGAGAGATTTTTGGATAAGTGCCTTCATGTCTCATAGCCTCCAGTTGAGGCTAAAGGGGAGGGGCCTCATCAGCTCTGCCTCCCAAGTGTATTGTTGAAATTCTAAATGCAGGGATGGCTTTGGAGCTATACTGTCTTCTGCAAATATTTTGTTGTATTTTAGTTAACTCACTGCAAATGTTTTCTTATTAAATGGTTGAGTGCAGAAACACTTCTTTCTGAATTAGCCCCTGGCCCTGCATCAGTTTCCGAACAGCATTTTCTCATTTTGGGCTAATAATGGTGATTCAGTTGTATTTTCAGAAGGTAATTTCAAAATGATATTTTTCTTTCTGAATTCCCTGGGAAGTTTACTGGGTATTTGCTTAGAAAAGACATGTGCAATTCAGACTAGCAGAGCCAAGCTGTTTTACAGACGTTGCCTGATTAAGCATGTCCGCTCCCTTGCGAGGCTGCTGGCGGATGAGCTCGGGTGGCTGGGGTGGTGGCTTGAGTGATCAACCCAGAAGTTTCTTCTGCTCCCAGGCAAAAGGCTCCAAGAGGAAATTCACCTTGTGGTGTCCTTTGGGTTTTTGTGTGCCCTTGAATCCTGGAAGTGTGTCTATAAAAGACCCTGAGAAAATGGGTTGCCTTGGTTTAACTCTGTTTCCTCTTTCCCTGTCAGCTCACTTCTTTGTGGTCATAGTAAGGGCTTCATCACCCCTTGAACTGGGTGCTCGTCCTTCCCCAACCTCACTTCCAAAGTCATAGGCACACTGGGATCAGGGGTGTTAGCTTCAGTCACATGTTCATCGCACCCTCTCCAGGACACTTCAGTAGTGTGACACTGTTTAAACACCGTCATGCAACATTTGAGGGATCCGAGACTTGCCTAGCTTTACTTTCCCTGTGTCTTCTCTTAGGTGTCAGTGTTTTGCTCTAGACTAACCAAGTTTTTTCTTTGATTTGCTAATACTCTGTTCCTTCCTGCCCCCTCCCTTTCTGGTTCTGTGGATTTATACAAGGGGATCACACATGCTAGGCAATGGCTCCACCACCCAGTGCATCTGGAGCCCCTTCCTGGAGCTTTGCTCACACCCTTCCTTACCTCTGGGCGGATCTCTCTGCTTTCTCTGTCTTCTGAGGGCTCCTCAGGGCCCATTCCTTCTCCAAAACCATGAGTTAGGCTACAGCTTAAAAGATTTTTCTTTTCTCTGATTATTTTGCATATACCATCTGTTGTATTCAGGTTCACATTGCTGGCAGAAATCACCCGACCAACAGCAGCTTGTGAGGAGAAAAAGGTTTATTTTGGTTTCCAGACTTGAGGGGAAGCTCTACGATGGCAGGGGAAAATGATGGCATACGCAGAGGGTGGACATCACTTCCTGGGCAATATCAGGTGGACAACAGGAACAGGAGAGTGTGCCAAACACTGGCAAGGGGAAACTGGCTATAACACCCATAAGGCTGCCCCCAGTAATACACTGCCTTCAGGAGGTATTATTTCCCAGATCTCCATTAGCTGGGAACCCAGCATTCAGAACACCTAAGTTTATGGGGGACACCTGAATCAAACCACCACATCGTCTACTACTAGAATTTATCCATTTATCTCTCTATGTATTCAATCTAAAAGGAATTAATGATTCACTATTGTAAACCCCTTGATGAAGGGAACTTGTCTTTATATTGTATTCCCCCTAAAAATCTTATCAATTCAATAAATTTGTGATAGTCAGGACTCTTCTACTTGAAAGGAAATGTTGTTCATGACAGGCTTTGACAGAGAGAGAAATGATATTGATGGGGCATTCGGAGCTCAGTGTCTTTCTTCTTTCTGGAGGAAAATGGCTGCTCAGAATTCCAGGTTCACATCTTCTCACTCAGCAAACCTTCGGGAAGATGTGCATGTGTGAATGTGAGCATGTGTACACAGGGGCACATGCACATGGATGTCGTTCTACAGACATATTCAAGGAAGGCTCAGATTGGACCTGCTTGGCTTCATTCTTCTTGGCTATTCAGTATAGCCCCAGGTGTATAATATACTTCTTGTTTCTCCATGTGTGTATAGTGTGCATGTGTATGCATGTTCACATGTGTGTAGGCCCATGTGTGTGCATGCATGGTCACGTGCATGTGGACATCTTCTTCCATCCTTTTCTACTTTTACTTACTGACACCAGCTTGCCTAGTCCCCGGATCCTGTCTCCACTCCTGCGAGTGCCAGGACTACAGGCTGCCTGCCATGCCCACCCGGTACTTATGTGCATGCTGGGGATTCAAATGCAGGTTCTCAGGCTTGCATAGCAAGCATTTTACTGGCTGTGCCATTTCCCCAGCTGTAAAGTGTTTTGATTCATTGCGCCAGAGTCCTATGTCCTTCTCCGTGGCTGTCCACAGCTAGAGTCAGGGTTCTATTGCTGACAGTGTCAAGATGGCCCATAGAAATATGGGAGGATCAACCACTGTGAGGATAGTGGAGCAGTCTAAGGCGTTGTGTTCAGAAATATGGAGACTCAGTCTCCTCAAAGTAATCTCGGCTGATTCAGGTCAGGTCAACCCACAATTCTGACATGTAGGTCAGCTTCTACTCTGGCATCCTTTTCCTGGTCCTTTAGCTCTGGTGTTTGGTTTGAGGGCCTCAGGCCTCAGTTCAGGGGTCCATTGTGGCCATAGCTTACAGTCTTCTGATTCTCTTGGTAAGTCCTCCAGCAGCAAGGTGGGTGCTGACCCAGAGAAGCAGCTGGAGATCCTCATTCATATGGTCAGCTCAAATGTCACCCGGTGCTGTCCCTTCCAGGCTATTTGATCTAGTCTACCTTTCTTTTGGAACCAGGAACCAAGAGTGACTCCACTTGTACTCCAGGGAAGGCAAAGCATCCAGGCACAAATGAGGGACAAGTCAACTGTGAGTCTGTTCATATACCGTAGACCGGGACTAAGCAAAGGGACTTCTCACAGTTCTGGATGTTGGAGTCCAAGGTCAAGGTGCTACAGGGATAGTTTCTTCTGACACCTTCCTCCTTGACTGGCAGATGGCTTTTGTTTCTGTGTCCTCACATGACTCCTTTTGTGTGCACCTGTGACTAAGCTCTCCCTTTTATACACACATTGATCTTATCAGATTAGGACTCATTCTAATAATCTCATTTTACCTCTACAAAAACTCTATCTCCAAATATAGCTATATAGTGAAGTATTAAAGGTTAGAATATTAATATATGAATTGGGGGGGGCATTAATTAAGCCTCTGACACCAATTAACCAAATTTAAGTGTGTGTTTACCTGTGCATAGCAGTTGCAGGAAATGGCTATCATCACAGGTCAGGAAAGCTGAGTTGCAAGGCCAAGGTGTCTCACAATAAGATTAATCGCCTAAACTGGGATCTACTAGGCAAATGATCACTAGTACAGTGCTGACCATTGGGTTCTGTCCTCCATTCTTAGTTCCAAAGCGATCAATTCCCAGACCACCATGAGATGGGTCAGAGACCCAATGAAATTTTTTCACCTAAAAAGGAGCTTTTCATAGCTCCAGGCTAACGCAGAGGACACATTACATGGAAGTGCTTGTTTAATATGTGCTTAGTGATCAGTATGATGGACAAGTAAGCAGTCCTGTGGGGTTGCTGGTGACACTGTGGACATCAGTAAGCAACATGCAAATCATTAAGGAGGAATATGGACATGGTGCTCAGACTTAATCATTTTTACTGCCACCCTGGGTAAGCCTGGAAGTATAAATGCCCTCACCCTTGGCATGAGGAACTGCTCTGAACTGCAAAGTTTGACAGGGCCAGTAAAGTAAAGGAAACTGTAATCATCTCATTTCTATCTTTTTGAGTAATGATATGCCAGTTTGCCAATAAATTGCATGAAGGTGAACGAGAAAACTAAGTCTTTGACCTTTCTCATTTATATCCACACGTAGACATTTCTTCTCATATCTTATGCTGCCCACAGAGTTTTGCATAGCAGATTTAATTTCCTGCTGCTGCAGGCATTAAAATGGAACTGGGCTTCCTCTCCTCCCCTTCTCCCTGCAAACTAAAGCCTTCTTTGTGGTCTGTCACTCAGGGTGTAGGAAGGTGTAACTAAGTAAAGGTCCTTCCCCACTAAGTAAACCGTTCCCATGTGCAGAGCAAGCACCTGGGGAGAACTGCCGATTCTGAGCATGGCGCTGTGGCACTCACACTCCTGGGTGATGAATAGCTTTGATCCAAATAAATGTACTTAAAATTTGTTAGTTTAATTACTGCAGCCTTGCAAAGTCTTGAGCTGGTAATTCCTTTTTCAACAAATTAGAGGCCTTAAATAATTCTGTAGCAAGACAAATTCCTTGCTGCAGTTTTTGGACATTTCTCTGAAACGTAATTCCAGAACTCAGCTGGGTGCCATTAACAATTCGGCACAATGTCTCTGGTTGCATCACGATGTACACATGTCTCTCTGGAATGGCTTCTGTATTTCTAACACCAAATCTCCTTGTAGTAATTACTTTCTTTAGACCCTCTTAGGATATGAGAAAGATTTGATCTTTTCTAAGCAACCATCAGCTTTTTTTCCAGAATGAGAAAGTAATAGTGTTCTATAGCCGCATCCCAGTTCTGAGGTTACAATGAGGTCTCACCATCTGCTGAAAACTCTAGCCATGTCCCAGGGCTGCATGGGAGGATGAGGAGGATCAAAGTTTGCATTTGTTAAAAGCAGCTGCTTCCTTCTCTATTTCCCAATTTCTGCTTATTTTTTCTACTTTGCTAATACCTTTCCTTCCCCTGAAGTTAGAGCAGGCTTAGCTAGATTTCTGTCAATTGGAAATCTCTGCTAATTGGTGTTTCTCTGTTTGCCAAGCAGAATGATAACTGATATTCTAAGAGCTTTGTGAGGTCCTGAAGGACCTCATGAATTCGCAAGCAATGATTGACTTTGGTGCAGTATAATTTTGGTGTCAGGTATATTTTTGGTTTTCTGGTTGACTGAAAATTGGACAACCATACATGGGATATAACTATGTGTTACATAGGATATAACTTATGAGATGGATCCCAGTTATCTCCCTCCCTCCCTCTCTCTCTGTTTCTCAATGCTGAGTATTCTTTATCTATTCACCCGATGCTTGAGAAAGTATCGTTCAGTCTTCAAGGGGTTTCTGAAAAGAGGTCAATGTGGACTTTAACTTCCACCGCCACAGAAAGCAATGCTTTGTCTATGCGTGCTGAGGACAACATTCCATAGTGTTCTTAAATATGCAGAGTGTCCCTGTGGCATGCAGTAATTTTGTATTCATTCTCTTTTTGAAGAGATGTAAAATAGAACCTTTTCAGTTTGGTAAGTTCCTGATGGCAGAAGAGGGGTCAAATCTAGAGCCTCTTTTTTGAAAAGCTCTGGTGCACTTAGTAGGTGCTCAGAGAGTGTCTGCTGGCAATTGGGTTGGTTCATGCAGGGACTTGGGTAGCAATAAGGTAGACAAAGAATCTTCTCTTCCTGTGAATGTTCTTGTTTAACCTCAAAATTCAAAGAGATGGGATCCGAACAAGTTGTAAAAATCTCCCAGGAAGCTGGGCATGGTGGCACTCGCCTTTAATCCCAGCACTTGGGAGGCAGAGAGATGTGGATTGCTGTGAGTTCGAGACTACCCTGAGATTACAGAGTGAATTCCAGGTCGGCCCAGACTAGAGTGAGACCCTACCTAAAAAACAAAAATAAGTAAAAAAAAAAAAACTCCCAGGAAAGCTCACTCATACAGTGTAGGTGAGAATAGAGCAAAAAGATCTAAGTCCAGAGGTTCAAGGTGTTGAGAATAGCTCTAGAAGGCAGAACTAGTAAGCAAAGCTTGCAACATGCAGCTTCCCAGTGTGCATGGGTGAGTGTGGGACTATCATCAGTCATTCACCATCACATGGGTCTGAATATGCTAAGGTCCTAATGGAATCAAAGGGTAATTATGACTAGTAGCTGAAATTATAGCTAGTCAAGTGTTTCTTCTCTTTTTGTGTTAGGTGCCCAAGTGACTACATGCCAGTATGTTAGATGGTCCATCGTCTAATGCAGCCACACCTCTGTTTTTCTTTAAATATTTTATTTATTTATTTGAGAGAGAGAGAGAGAAAGAGAGGCAGATAGAAAGAAAGAGATAATGGGCATGCCAGGGCCTCTAGCCACTGCAAATGAACTCCAGACATATGTACCCCCTTGTGCATCTGGCTTACGTGGATCCTGGGGAATCAAACGGCGGTCCTTTGGATTACAGGCAAACGCCTTAACCACTAAACCATTTCCTCCAGCCCCACACCTCTTTTTTTTTTTTTTTTTTCCAAGGTAGGGTCTCACTCTAGCCCAGGCTGACCTGGAATTCACTATGGACTCTCAGGGTGGCCTCGAACTCATGGTGATCCTCCTACCTCTGTCTCCTGAGTGCTGGGATTAAAGATGTGTGCCACCATGCCCAGCTTCCACACCTCTTTTTTTTTTTTTTTTTTACTGCCTGTTTAATTTGAATATGCAAGTAAGACCAAATGTTAGTGACCTCAACTCCAGGCTGAAGTTCCTTGTTCTCTGGGAAAACAATATCCTTCCCATTTCTCTATATCTACATCAGTATCTCCTACAAATAATACAAATACAGACCTAACTTGTATTAAGCAGCACATTTTCTGTTTCAATGAGGGAAGGCACTTGAAGGGGTGCTACAGAGCTCCTTGTCCCTGTTTCATATATATATATATATATATATATATATATATATACATATACATATATATATATATATATACACATGCACACACATATATTTCTGTGAAATATGTGATCCACAAATTGAATATCTGTTTTTTAATTTTTTTATTTTATCATTTATTTATTTATTTGAGAGGAGAGAGACAGACAGAGTGAGAGCTAAGTAGAGAATGGGTACACCATGGCCTTTGGCTGCTGCAAACAAAGTCCAGATGCATGTACCACCTTGTGCATCTGGCTTATGTGGGTCCTGGGGAATCGAACCTGGGTCCTTTGGCTTTGAAGGCAAGCATCTTAACCACTAAGCCATCTTTCTAGCCCAAGTATCTTTTTGCTCATAAAGATTATAATAAAATTTATTCTTACATGTATAGTTTTACTTTAATGGGCATTATCTATACAGTCCAAACTGCATGTGTCATATATAATTGATTTATATTAATCACAATTTTTAATAAGAACATACTTTGTATGGATACATCATGTGTTGGTATCATCTTTTCTGTCCTTTCTGCCCCATTTCCAAAGGGGGTCCTCCTCAGTGGGTTTGCTGGAATTCCCCATGAGGTTGTGGGTTATGCATTGTAGGAACAGCAGTTAGTTGTTGGGAGGAGGCAATGTCTCAGGGCATGAGGTGCCAGCCTGTGCCTCTTACAACCTTTCCTCCCCCTCTTCCACAAAATTCTCTGAGCTGTGTTGGGTATGTTTTCAGTCTACCTCAATGATGAGCTCTTAAGAGCCTCTGCTTTGGCATGTATTGAATATCCTCAGCATCTGTCTCCTTCAACCTGGCATTAATTGTCAGAGTCACCATGGAAGCAGCACTCTTGCTCATCTCCCCACTTCCTTTGTGGTTTCACCTGGGCCTTGGATGAGATGCAAGAGGTGGTTTAACTCCTTGGGTCTTGCTACCTTCTGAAAAAGAAAAACAGATTCTCCAACTGAGAGTGAAGTCAGCATAGGTTAAATTGGATAAGCATTATTAATTTAGGAAGATTTTGATGGTTGTAGCACTCTTTTAGCCAAAGACTAGTGGGAGCTTGACATTGGAGAGCATAGTCTTTGTCTACATAGGATTCTGAGTTGGTTTCTAGTTCCAGATATGAGTTACTTTCCACTGAACGGATTTCTTAGCCAATCAGAAAGCCATTGGTTACCCACCAAGACTGTGTGCCACCATTGCACTGGTGTGTACTCCTTGTCAGGGTGTTTGCTTCTGAGTAGCTTAGACCCCTGGTTGCTCATGCCCTAGTTGTCCACTTTCCCCCGGGAGCTCATGTTAGTGCTTTCCAGCACTAGCTGAGATGTCTGGGGACTGGCTCTCTTCTGAATTCCAGGGGTTCTGTGTTTTGTGCCAGCAGCATATAGTGTCTTTAGCAATAAGGTTTTACTTTTTACCTTAGGTGGGTAATCAAGTGCTTTGACAGTCTGTCTGGTTTTGGAGACCTCGTAGCTCTCTCCGATTTGCTCAATGTGGGTAGCACCGATTTCTGGTACTGGGAGTCAGAGGTCAGAGCCCAAAAGTTTTAAGGTTAGGGTTCATCCTACCCTCTTCAGTGCCCTTCTTTTCAGGTGCTCCCCCATATTCCTGTTCAGGGTTATATTTTTTAGTCTACCTTCAAGCTGAAAGGTTTCTATGGTACCAGATTATTTTGGGTTTAGTTTTGTGTTTATTCCCCCTCATCCTCCCTTTCTCCTCCCTCCAAATCTTTCCATACCTATTGTCTGGGTCTTAAGTTGCCTATCCTGTATACCAGCAATTCAAGCTGGTCCAGGTTAGGAACCACAGATCAGTGAGAACATGTGGTGTTTGTCTTTCTGTGATTTTGTGTGTTCGCTGAATACGATCTTTTCCAGGTCCATCCATTTTCCCACAAATTGACAACCTCCATGCATAGAGACAATCTATCATGATCATAATCCCCTTCGCCTTCCTCCCTTTTTCCCTCCACTGAATTGATTCTTTTTTCCAACTAGTTTCTCTTCTATTTTGATGTCATTATTTTTTTCTCCTTATATTATACCAGTGTTATGTACATAACATCAGTCACCATGAATACTATGAATACCATGGCCACATTGTGTCTGGAATACAACTTTGTAAGAAGTCCTCCCCTTCCTTTGCCTCTTACATCCTTTATTCTCCCTCTTATGCAATGGTCCCTGAACCTTGGAGGTTATTTTGTTTTTGTAGTCAGTGAATACAGTCAAGTTGGTACCATTGTTAGCCTCCTCCCTGTCCTCCCCCCTCCACAAGGACACTCCTTGTTGGGGTATATGGGTTGTGGATTGTGGGGTTAGCCTTTAGTTTTGGGTAAGAGGAAATGTCTCTGCATGTCATGACCCAACATATGGCTCTGACATTTTTTCTGACCCCTCTTCCACAAATTTCCCTGAGCCATGTTGGGTTCATATTAGGTCTGCTTCCATGTTGAGGTCTTGGGCACCTCTGTGTCTCTGGATATCTGGTTTGGTAGGGGTTGATTGTTCTCTGTGTCTATCTCCTTCACCATTGTGCTGGTTCCTGGTTTGCCAAGAAAACAGCATTCTTGCATGTTTCCCCAATTATTCTTAGTTTTAGCTGGGGCCCTTTTGAGGTATGATGGGATGGTTCTCTCCTTAGGATCTGCATCTATCTGAAAAAGAGAAGCAGATTCTCCAATGGAGAGAACAGTTAGCACCAAGTAAATGTGATAACCATTATTTTTAAGAGATAGTTTAATGGGGAGTGGGCTCATTGTTGGATATGGTTCTGACTTGTTTCTCAGCTCCAGCTATGGGTTCTGTTCCACTGAGCAGATCAGTTAGCCAAATCGAGAGCAGTTGGTTTCCCACCATGGCTGTGCATCACTACTGCACTTGTATGAGCCGATTGTATTAGTCAGGGTTCTTTAGAGGAACAGAACTGCTAGAATGAATTATTTTCAAAAGGGGATTTATTGGATTAGCTTAGGGTAGTCCAATAGCAGTTGCAGGCCCAAGAATCACGGAACCTGGTAGCTGCTCAGTCCACATGTCCAGATGCCTCAGCAGTCCCGACCCGGCACTGCAGATGGTGCCGGAAAGCTTGGAGGCTTCCTAAGGAGCCACTGGGTTTTGATCCACATGGGTCTTCAGTTGATGCTGGTCTTCAGTCTGCACTGGTCTTCAATCCATGCTGGAAGGTAGCGAGCAGCTCCAGCAGCCAAGTGGAAGGAAGGAAGGGAGGAAGGGGCTCTTTTTACCCAGAGCTTCCTTATATCAAGTCCCCCTCTGAGTGGGGCCAGCCACTCTGGGGGAAGGACTTCCTCTTTTAGTTGAACCTTCCTGGAAGCAACCTCCGAGACCCATTGGAAAGGGATTTCTGACAATACCTTAACTATCACAAGTTCACCCCTTGTCAACCTGGCACCAAATCATATCTCCTTACATCATACTTAATTTCCAAATGAAAGCAGTAACAAGCTCATAATTCCGCCTAACATGGCATAACTATCCCATGTACAACCAGGACTGCAAAATCTTCCCCCCAACACAAAGCTTAGTTTCTAATATAATAGGTCTAATATGAATTCAATAGTTAGCTAGTGATATAATCTTAATATTGTTTAGATATGTACATACACTCCTTATCAAGGTAGGACAGAAACATTGCAATTGCAGTCCTCGTTTCTGTAACTGGTCACGTGGCCTTAGCTGGTATTTGTAACTGCCGGCTTCTACTACCCATTCTGTATTTCCTCCACCTTCAGCAAGCACCTCAGCAGGTCTTGGTTCTTTACCTGGAGGGGTAACCCATACCTTTAGTCCTGAAGTTCTTTAGGGGTGTACCTCACCTCCTCTTGTGTCACACTTTCTATCTCAACTTTAGGGGCCTGCCTAGCCTTCCATCTGGTTATAGGCCTAGAGGCAAAGATACGTGGGAACTCAGAAACACCAGCACCTCCTGCTGATTCCTCAGACAAAGAGGGATTCATTCCCTTAGGCAAGGGTGGGGCAGATAATACTTCAGGGTGTGGAGGTGGGGATACAACTGCTGATAAGGGAGGGCAGGTCATATTTTCATCCAAAACATCTTCTTCAGAATCTAACACTTCAGTGTCCCCAGGTTCTTCAGGGTCTTCCCACACATCACCATCCCAAGTCACAGGATCCCACTCTATTCCAATCAGTGCCCTCACTTTAACTTCTGATAGTTGGTGAGGGTGGGATTTGAGTTTACATTGCAAGTTAGCCAGTCTCACAATGAGAGCTTGGGTTTGGTTTTCTGCAATCTGAGCCCTGTTCTGGCTAGAGAGGAGACTCTCCTCCAGGGCACCCTTAGAAACCTTGAGATCATGTACATGGGTCTTAAACTTGGAATTTTCCTTTTTGAGCTTCTGCTGTTCCCTCACTAGTTTGTCCAGAGAAAAGCAACCAACCAGCCTCATCATTGGTCTTACTTTTCCACAAATATTCAAATGTTTTAAATACATCATCACTAAATTCCTGGCTCTTCACAAGACATGACTCAGGATCACCAAATACATCTATCTCACGGAGTTCTTTAAACAGTGCACACCATGGATTATTAGTGCCCTCCTTATTTCCAGTAAAAGCATTCTCCTTATCACCAGTAGGGCCTTTAGTAGCATTGAAGTTGGAGAGCCAACCCCAGATAGCACTAAGCCCACTAGAGAAATCCATCCTTACAATTCTGCTTCTCTAGAACCACTCCTGGTACCAAAATCTGTATTAGTCAGGGTTCTTTAGAGGAACAGAACTGCTAGAATGAATTATTTAAAAAAAAGAATTTATTGGATTAGTTTACAGTAGTCCAATAGCAGTTGCAGGCCCGAGAATCACCGAACCTGGTAGCTGTTCAGTCCTCATGGCCAGATGCCTCAGCAGTCCCGACCCGGCACTGCAGATGGTGCCAGAAAGCCTGGAGGCTTCCTAAGGAGCCACTGGGTTTCAATCCACGTGGGTCTTCAGTTGATGCTGGTCTTCAGTCCATGCTGGTCTTCAGTCCATGCTGGTCTTCAATCCATGTTGGAAGGTAGCGAGCAGCTTTGGCAGCCCAGTGGAAGGAAGGGAGGGAGGAAGGGGCTATTTTTACCCAGAGCTTCCTTATATCAAGTCCCCCTCTGAGCAGGGACACCCACTCTGGGGGAAGGACTTCCTCCTTATTTGATCCTTCCTGGAAGCAACCTCTGAGACCCACTGGAAAGGGATTTCTGTGGATTACTAAACAGATCAAGTTTACAACACCTTAACTATCACACTGATGCTCATGTAAATCAGGTTGTTTGCTGCTAAGTAGGTTAGACCATGCGTTGCTTGGACAGATATTGGTCATTTTCTCCCAGTCGCTCATGTAGCATCTTCCTGCACTAGATGCGCTAACTCTCTGGGAACTGACTGTCTTCCAGCTTCCATCCATGTTGCTCCATGATATGTGCCAACAGTATATGGTGTCTTCAGCAGTAGGGTCTTACCACTAACCTATGGTGGGTCATCAAGTGCTCTGACATAAATCTGTCTTCTTTTGGGAGACCTTGTATGTCTCTCTGATCAAAAGCTCATTGTGGATGATATCCACCTGCTGGTACCAGGAGTTACAGGTCAACACCCAAAAAGAGAAGGAAGAAAAGCATAAGTGATATAAAAGAGATGAAGAGATGAGAGAAAAGAGAGAGAAGAGGGACACACACATACACACACACACACACACACACACACACACACACACACAGAGAGAGAGAGAGAGAGAGAGAGAGAGAGAGAGAAACAGAAACAGGAGGAGATAATGGTCAGTTTTTGTCATACCCTCTCCAGGGTCTTGTGAATCCAGTGTTCCCTCTAAGGGCCTGGTGAAGGTTCAACCATTTGGTCTGTCTTTTAGGATGTAGAGTTTTATGGTATCATTGCCATTTGGGTCCAGTTTTGTGTCTCCCACCCCATCCCTTGCCCTCCCCTCCATCCCCACCCACCCTATTGTCTGGTCCTCGAGATGATTGCTAGGTATGTTGGCAACATGGGTAGATTCAGGTTAGGAGCTGTAGATGAATGAGACTATGTGGCAATATCTTTCTGTGATTGGGTGAGTTCACTGAGAATGATCTGTTCCAGGTTTGACCATTTTTCTTCAAATTTCATTGTGTCATTTTTCCTTACTGCTGTGTACAATTCCATCGTGTAGATATACCACATCTTAGTTATCCATTCATCTAATGATGAACATCTGGGTTGATTCCAGCTCTTAGCTATTATGAATTGAGCAGCTATAAAGATGGCTGAGCAAATCTCTCTGAGCTGAGGCATGGAGCTTTTAGGGTACATGACCAGTAAGGGAATAACTGGGTCTGTTGGTAACTCTATAGTCAGCTTTTTGAGGAGTCTTCACACTGATTTCCAAAGTGGTTGTACCATCTTGCATTCCCACCAACAGTGGATGAGGATTCCTATTTTGGAGGATATTTTAAAACAATAAGGATTAGTTTTTATTTCTCATGAGTTTGGAAGCATTGACTAGTCCTTCTGGTCTTTCTGAAGAAATCTTTCATGTAACTATACTAATTTGTGGACAAGCTGGTTGGAAGTTTCTAAATATGTCTCTTGAATGCTAAGGATCTGGATGCATTTTTTTTTTTTTTTGAGGTAGGGTCTAGTTCAGGCTAATCTGGAATTCACTATGTTGTCTCAGAATGATCTCAAACTCATGGATATCCTCCCACCTCTGCCTCCTGAGTGCTGGGATTAAAGGTGTGCACCACCACACCTGGCCTGGATGTTTTCTATAAGTGGAGTTGTTTTCCACATGGTTTTGTTTGTTTTCCTTCTCATTCCTTTCTCTCCACCCCTCTGTCCCATTCCCATCTTTTGTTTCATCAGTGACAATAGAAGGTACATAAAGATAAAAAGAAAGGAAAATGGCTGGGTGTGGTGCTGCACACCTTTAATCCCAGCACTCAACAGGTAGAGGCAGGAGGATTATAGTGAGTTCAAGGCCACCCTGAAACTACATAGTGAGTTCCAGGTCAGCCTGAGCTAGAGTGAGACTCTACCTCGAAAAACCAAAAAAAAAAAAAAAAAAAAAAAAAAAAAAAAAAAAAAAAAAAAAGAAAGAAAGAAAGAGAAAGAAAAAGAAAAAGAAAAAGAAAAATGGCTTGAGATGATTAATAACAGGTTTTTTTTTTTTAATCACTGGGCCAAAGTTGGTTCTACCTATCTACTTAACATTTGTCTGCCTGGTGGCAGCACCTCTATTCCATCTTGTCTCCTTGTGGACGTTCCTCTTTACTCCAGCCCAGTGGCTCTGATGGGTCTAACAATCACATCACCTTATTTTTAGGACAATGAGTATTTGTTTATGAAATGGACATCTGAATCAACTCAACCAGTCAAGTCCTACTCTAGGGTTGATATATAGCCTAGAGCAGCGAAAGAAAGTCACCTTGGGCAAAGCTGGCTGGCTTTCTACCATTTTCTCATATTTTGAAGCATAGGCAGAGTATCTATGTCCATCTTTATTATTGGATATCTTGGTTATGTCCCATCTTTACATATTCTATTTCTTTATTCAGTTGTTAAATACCTAATAACTGTTTGGTATATATTCAGCACTGTAATGCAGTCGTAATTCTTTCACCCATGTAATTTACAGTTTTATATGTGTGATAGACACATGATGATGAGTTATGGTAAGAGACTACGGAAGGCTGAATAATGATCCCCAAGATATTTATGTTCCAATCCCTAGAACCTCTAGGCTAGTTTACATGGAAAGCAGATTTTGTGATTCATTAAGTATATTGAAATGGGTAGGTTATCTTGGATTATCTGGAATTGGTCTTTATAAAGAAAGAGTGAGCAAGATGATGAATTAGAAGCTGTCTGTGTGCGACACCATGATGATAAAGAGTCAGGAGACTAGTCTTATGAGATAAGGAGCTGAAGAAAAAAGATGGCAAGGTATAAGCTACAAAGTCCTCAGTGGGAGGGTTGGAGAGATGGCTTAGTGGTTAAGGTGCTTGCCTATGCAGCCTAAGGACCCATGTTCGACTCTCCAGATCCACATGAGCCAGATGCACAAAGGTGAGGCACGCACAAGGCCGCATATGCCCAATAGGTGGTGCAAGCGTCTAGAGTTCAATTTCAGTGGCTGAGGCCCTACCACACCACTTCTCTCTGTCTCTATCTCTCTCTTTCTCTCTCTCTCTCTCTGTCAGCCTCTCTAAATAAAAAATAAAAGTTTCAAAATCCAGTGGGAAAGCTGTCAAGAGGGCCCACTCACTGATGCCCCCCAACCGCATCTGTATGCTTCAGCTGGGCTGGGGTCTGTGGTAGCTGCCAGGGAGGTGCCATCCCCTCCTGGGCATGGGTACTGTGAGAACAATGAGCTGACTGAGCTGAAGAGATACAATCAGGGACTGGATACACAGTCGGTAGAAAGAAGAAACAGCACTGGCTGTAGAGACTATGACAGAAGCACAGTGTATAAACCCAGGCTGTGAGATTCTCCAGGAGTACCCTGTAATGCATCTTCTAGAAACACATCACTCCCCCTGACCCAACTGCCTGGCAGAGTGATACAGAAATGTAAGAAGTGTGAGAATCATAGGAATTCAGTGAAACAAACAAAACCACATATGCAGAGAACAATCAGGGGCAAAGGTAGACAACAGCCAGAGAAGGACTTCTACACCCTCTAAGCTTCTGTTACAGAGTGGAATTAATGCTACTGTCACTTTTTGTTAGAAGAAGCTTTTCTTTTCTGGTGGTGGTGAGTACTGGGACGACCCAAAGGAACCATAGTGCAAGAAGAAGTGACAGAGGAGTATTCACCACTGAAACATCTCTGTCACACCTTCCAAGGCTCAGGATCTATTGTGAAAGAAGTGGCAGAAAAAATGTACGAGTCAAAGGAAGGGTAGGACTCCTCACAATGAGCTCTTCCAGACACAAATTGCCCTTGATATCCATGACCTCACAGTGCCTGGCACAACCTTCACTAGACCCTCATAGTAGGAGGAAAATATGATTACATCAAAATAAAAGAGAGAATAATTAAGAGCAGGAGTGGATATAATGGAGAGTGGATTTGTGCACAAGGTGATGGGAGCATGCAAGTTCAAACATGCACACAAGGTGGTGCATGTCAAGGGAGTTCGATTACAGTGGCTGGAGGCCCTGGTGCTCCAATTCTCTCTCTACCTCCCCCCCCCCCCACTCTCTCTCTCTCACACACACACATAAAAAAGGCCAGCCTGTTGCCTCAAAAAAAAAAAAAAAATACAAGACTAATGTGTTTGGTGGAGGAAATTACAAGACAGAAAAACATTGTCTGTCTGGCATGGTATCTCTTTGATGGTCTAAATCAGATCTATAGTGACATAGATGAAAATGCAGAGCAGAAAGATCTGGAACTATCAAGTGTGCCACACAAAGAAATTGGAAATCCCAGGATCAAAGACTGTAGCAGCTTCTGCTACACTTATTAAAGGGATGACCACCATTAAAGATGCGCCAACTGCTCTGTACTGAGACAATAGGAAAACTGTCCTGAGGGCAAAACCTCATCTATTGAAGGCTTAAGTGAGTAAGAATGTGAATTACTTTGAAGGAAAAATGCCTGAAGGAAGAATGCTGAAGGAGTTCCCTCCTCCTCCAGGTCAGCCTTTATCCCCACCTAGAAGAAAACTTGGCAACCATTGTGGACATGGTACTGGTTGGTTTTATAAGCATGAAAATACAAGAAACAAAGGATCAATTATTGCACCACTGTTCCAGAAAGCTGCTGAGGCTGCACCTTGTGAGGCAGAGATGAAGTCCTTGTAGGAGGCCCTGAAAGGCCATTGTGGGAAACTGAGAGATGAAGTTTAGGTTGCAATGGAGACCTTGGGATACCGTAGATACCAGGAGTGTGGGATGTCTGCCAGGAAGGGCTGTGGGCTCAGGGCAGATTCTGCTAAGAAGAGGGGCTACAGGCAGCACAGATGAAGGGGCAGGGCTCTCCAAGCCTTCTGGAGCTCAGAGGATTTTGTCATTAGTCGCAGATACCAGACATGGAGTGTATTTGATGTTTGCCCTGCTGGGTTTTTTAAAATCATGCTTTGGTTCCATATTTTTTTTTTGCTATGTCTCCATTCCTCCCTTTTGGAATGAGAATGTTTACTTTGCGCCATTATGTGTGGGTCATATATAACTTGAGTTTTGATTTTACAGGGTTTACAGTTAAGAAATTACCTTGAGCCTCAGATGAGATTTTGAACTTTGAACTTTTGAACAATGTTGGGACTGATCAAGACATGGGGATTTATCAAATTGAACCAAATGCATAATGCATCATGAGATGGCTCTGAGTGATGGGGCCAAGGAGTGAATGTGATGGTGTGAATGCAAAATGCTCCTCCTGGATTCATGTGTTTGAATACTTATTTCCTAGTTCATGGCATCATTTGGGAAAGTTGTTGTGCCTTTAGGAGGTAAAGACTTGCTGGAGGCAATGTGTCACTCTGGGGGGGGGGGGGTGAAAGGCCTTGAGGTCCTAGCCCTTCTTGCCTCTGTACTCCTCCTTTCTGATATGATCCTGGCTTTCTGCGCTTGCCTTTCTTTCCCCAATATGATGAAAATTCCCCTTGAAGTTGTAAGCTGAAAATAAATTTTTCCCTTCCATAATCTGATTCCGGTTAGATATTTTGAGCCTGTAATGAGAAAGTAACTGATACAGGATTAAATGGTTGTTTGGAGGAGATTTTTTTAAAATTAAGAACATACTTTGTATGGATACATCATGTGTTGGTACCATCTTTTCCCTTCTCCCTGTCTTCATTCCACTGGGGGCCTTCCTCAGTGGGGTGGCTGGTATTCCCCACGGGGTTGTGGGTTATGCACTGTGGAAGCAGAGTCAGTTATCTGGCAGAGGCAATGCCTCTGAGCATGACATCCCGACCTATGCCTCTTACGGTCTTTTCTCCCCTTCTTGCACAAAATTCCCTGAGCCTTGGTGGGATATGTTTTAAGTCTAAGCCATGATGAGCTCTTTGAGGCCTCTGGATTTCTGCTTTATTATGTGTTGAGTATCTTCCATGTCTGTCTCCTTCACCCTGGTGCTGATTGTCAGGCTCACCATGGAAGCAGCACTCTTGCTCATCTTGGAGGGGAAATTTTTAAAAATGAAAAAAATTTCAGCAATGAATTGAGATTCAAAAAAAAAAAAAAAAAAAAGAAAAAGAAAAAAGAAAAAGGAACCAAACAGAAGTGCTGGAAATGAAGGAGTCCTTCAGTGAAATAATAAACAAGGTAAGAAGCATTACAAACAGACAAGACCAAGCAGAAGAAAGAATATCAGCAAGGGAGCACAAGATAAGACAATAATACATTCAGATGTATTTCCAGAAAAGAATTAATGAGATGACCAAAACTTTGAAGAACTCTGTGATGCATTCAAAGGACCAAACCCAAGATTTTGTGAAGCGGAAGAAGCAATGAGATAAAGTCTGAAGACATAGACAATCTGTTCAAAGAAATTATAGCAGAAAGTTTTCAAAACAGAGAAATAGGCATCCAAACACACAAGGCATTTAGTACTTTGAATAGACAAGAGGAGAGAAGAACTCCTTCATGACACAATATAGTCAAGATGTCAAAAATGCAAAACAAAGAAACATTAAAATGTTGTAAGGCAAAAATACTAACTCACCAACAAAGGCAAATATATCTGAATAATAGCAATTTCTCATTAGCAACACTAAAAATCAAGAAATCAAGAACTGCATGTAAATAACTGTCAACCACGATTGCTACACTCAGCAAAACTATATTTTAAAATTGATAGAGAAATAAGAACATTTCAAGGCAAACACAGACTAAGAGACAATTCATGACAACTAAGCCAGCAACGTAGAAAATACTTAAAGGATATTCAATATACAAATATTGTATATACAAATATATATAATATATAAATATACAAATACAAAATGCAAAAGAGAAGAAGAAAGCCAGCCTCATTTATAGAAGCAAAAGAATACATTTCATAAGAGGAATAGATAAACAATAGAGGACTAGGAAGGAAAGCATTATTTCCAACACAGTAAACCAGCAAACCCCTGATACTAATAGGGGAAAAGAAAATAACTGCTAATAATACAACCGACACGAGTAACAAACAACAAACAGGAATAAGAAAGACTTAGCAATAACCTTATATGCAAATAAATTTAGCTTACCATTTAAAAGACACAGGCTCATGGACTAGATAGAAGCAAAACAAGACAAAAAAAAAAAACCCCAAAAAAACAGAAAACAAAAACAAAACTGGATCCAACTGTCTGTTGTGTCCAAGAAACCTACATCACTGGCAAAGAAACCTACAAACTAAGAGTCAAAAGATAGAAATCAACCTATCAAGCGAATGAAACAGTAATTAAAAGTTTTCCCGTAAACAAAAGCCCACAACTAAGCAGATTTACTGCTGAATTCTGCCAAACCTTTAATGAAAAGCTAACATCAATATTTTCATTCCTTTCCATAAAATAGAAAGGGAATGAATCCTACTAAACTCATTCGTCAAAGCCAGTATTTCCCTGATACCAAGCCAGACAAAGAAACTTCTGTGTTCACATACAGCAGGGTTCCGAGAATCCTATAGAGGATGGTACAGACTTGAAAAAAATAACAAAATTTGGCTAATTTTGAAAGTGGGAGAACCAAGGGGCTCTCTGTTCTAACAGATCAGAAGTCTCAAATCTTGGCCCATCATGTCTTTCTTCCTAACATTTTTATTGACAACTTTCCTAAATGTAAATAATATACCATGATCATAATCCCTTCCTGCCACCCTTCCTTTTGAATTTATTTTTACAAAAGGTTAAACTCAGTCAGGCATGGTGGTACACGCCTTTAATGCCAGCACTTGGGAGGCAGAGGTAGGAGAATCACCATGAGTTCGAGGCCAGCCTGAGACAGAGTGAATTTCAGGTCAGCCTGGGCTAGAGTGAGACCCCACCTTGAAAAACCAAAAAAAAAAAAAAAAAAAAAAGAATAAAAGGTTAAAACTCTATATAAATTTGCCCCTGTTCCCCTTTCCCTGAAGGCCTTCCTCAGTGGTATTGTTGGTATTCACTGTGGGGTCATGAAGGCCTTAGTCATTCTCTGTGGGGAGACTTGCCTTAGAGTATTATCCATTCTGTGGCTCTTACAATGTTTGCGCCCCCCCTTCCACAATGTTCCCTGAGCCAAGGTAGGTCCCTTAGCAGTGATATTTAGTGTTGAGTTCTCTATAGCCTCTGAGTTTCTACTTTTGACGGGTTTGATCAAGCCATATTTTTTGTCACTATCTCCTTGTTCTTGGTTGTTGAACTAGCAAGAACTATATTCATATCACTGGCTCCTCTGTAGTGTTTCCTGGGCCCAGACTGATGTGTTAGACATGGCATGTGTCATGGTGGGCAATAGGCTATATTTTCTTGTTGTGTTGGAGGGTCATGGATCCCTTAAAGCATTCTCTGCCCTATGTAAAATAAGACTGATTCTCCAACCAAGAGTGAGAGCGGCTTTGATTAAAGGGGATGTTTATAGTTATTTGAGAGCCTTTTTGATGTGTATGCCCACCCTTATTATTTGGAGAGTAGTAGGGGATTTTCTGTGTAGTCTATGAATTTCCTGTCCATGGGATACTGACTTGGTTCCAAGAACCAGGTATGAGTTCTTGCCCACTGAGGGACCTCATATCCAATCAGAGAACAGTTGGTTTCCTGTAAGGGCTGTGTGCCACTGTGGCACAGCTGTGTATTTCTTGCCTGGCTGATTGGTTTTTTAATCTTGCATAGGCCCCTGCTTATTCATGCTGTTGGTGATCATTGTCACCCACCAGCTCCTAAAGCACTTTCCAGTGCCATGAGGATAATCCAGGAGGAAACTGGCTCCCCTCTCAGTTCCAGCATGGTGACTCAATGTCCTGCTACCACACCTGCTGGTGTCTTCAGCAACAGAATCTTGCCTTTTTAGTTCTGGTAGGTAATCACGTGCTTTGGCAATGGCCTCCATTGTTTTGAGGACCTCTTGGGTCTCCCTGACAAATAGCTCACTGTGGTGTGGGGGGGGGGGCGGTAATCCAATTCTGGGCCTGGGATTTACTAGCCAAAGCTCATGATTTTAGGATTAAGCTTTTTCCACCTTCTACAGGGTCTTTCTGTTTGAACCTTTCTCCCTTTCCTATCTTTTTATTGGTGATTTTATCTTATAGAGTGTTATCCAAGAGCAACGTTTCTATGGAACTGATTCATGTTGTCCTTGGCTTTGTGTGATTCCCCTCCTCACCCTCCTTACACCCTACCCCTCTAAGACTCTCCCACCCCCTGTATTCTATCCCTCACCTAGCCTATCAAGTATCTCTTCCTATTCTCCCTCCCTATTTCCTCTTTTTCTCTGGTTTCATTCTAGTTTTATGCACATATTCCCGATACTTACTACTATTTAAAGTCATCCCCAGTTTATACAATTTAAGATCCACATAATAGAGAGAACATGAAGTGTTTGTCTTTTTGAGCCTGTGTGACCTTGATTAGGATGAAACTCCATTCATTTTCCTGCAAATTTTATTGTTTCATTTTTCCTTACTGCGGAGTAGAATTCCATTGTGTATAGTTGATGGGCATCTGGGATGATTCTAATTCCTAGGTTTTATGAATAGAGCAGTGGCAAACACGGCTTAGTAAGTATCTCTGTAGTCAAGAGTGGAGTCATTAGGGTATATGCTCAAGAGTAATAGCCAGATCAGATGGTAGGTCTATTTTCATCTTTTTCAGGAAACTACATACTGATTTCCATAGAGGTTGTACAAATTTACACTCCCACCAACAGTGGATAATGGTTCCTCTTTCTCCACAGCCTCACAAGCATTTGTCATTCAACTTTTTGATGAGTGCCATCCTGACTAGAATGAGATAGAATCTGAAAGCAGTTTTTTTTTTAATTTTTTTGTTTATTTATTTATTTGAGAGTGACAGAGAGTGACAGAGAGAGAGAGAGAGAGAGAGAGAGAGAGGGAGAGAATGGGCACGCCAGAGCTTCCAGCCTCTGTAAACGAACTCCAGATGCATGCGCCCCCTTGTGCATCTGGCTAACGTGGGTCCTGGGGAATTGAGCCTCGAACCAGGGTCCTTAGGCTTCACAGGCAAGCGCTTAACCGCTAAGCCATCTCTCCAGCCCCCTGAAAGCAGTTTTGATTTGCATTTCTCTGATGACTAAAAGAGTTGAACATGTCTTTAAGTGTGAATTGGCCATTTATATTTCTTCCTTAGAGAATTCCCTGTTAAGCTCTCTACCCAATTTTTTGATTGGATTGATTTTTTAAAATTTATTTAGGAAGAGGAGAGAGAGAGAGAGAGAGGAGGGGTATGGGTGCACCAAGGCCTCTAGCCACTGCAAATAAACTCTAGGTGCATGTACCACATTGTGCATCTGGCTTTACACTGATACTGGAGAATCAAACCCAGGTTGTTAGGCATTGCAGGAAGCACCTTAACCACTGTGCCACCTCTTCAGCCCAGATTGTTTGCTTCTCATTGCTTAGTTTAAGTTCTTTGTAGATTCTAGATATTAGTCCTCTGTAGGAGGTATAGCTGGTGAAGACTTTCTCCTATTCTGTAGGCAGTCTATTGTTTCTGTTGATGGTCTGCTTGTCTGTATAATAGCTTTCTAGTTTCATGTGGCCACAGTGGTTGAGTGTTTTTGTCTAATTTCCTGGGTTACTGGGGTCTTATTTAGGAAGTCTTTCCCTATTTCTATATCATAGAGTGCTCTCCTTATTTTTTTTCTAGATGTTTTAGAGTTTGGGGTATAATATTCAGGTCCTTAATTCATCTAGAGTTAATTTTTGTGCAGTGTGAGAGAAGTGGGTCTAAGTTCATTCTTCTACAGGTGGTTATCCAATTTTCTAACACAATTTATTGAGAATACTATCTTTTCTCCAATGTGCATTTTGACCCCTTTGTCAAAGGTCAGGTAGATGTAGTTGCTTGACCTTGGAGAAGGGTCTTCCATTCTATTCCACTGTGTCTGTTTTTGTGCCAGTACCATGCCATTTTTATCACTATGGCTTATAATCAGGTATGGTAGTGTCTCCAGAACTATTTCTGTTATTGAGGATATTTTAGGTGATTTGAAACTTTCTGTTCTTCCATTTGAATTTTGAGGCTATTTTTTCTAACTCTGTGAAGAATATTGCTGGAATCTTTATGGAATTGCATTGACTCTGTATATTGCTTTTGGTAGGATGACCATTTTCACAATATTAGTTCTTCCAATTCATGAGCATCCTTCCATCTCATGTCCTCCTCAGTTTCCTTCTTCATGGATTTTATGTTTTCTTTGTATATGATTTTCACTTCCTTGGTTAGGGATATTCCAAGTATTTTGATTTTTTTGTGGTTATTGAAAACTAGTTAGTGTCACCTATCTCTTTCTCCACATGTTTGCATTTGGCATATAGAAAGGCTACTCATTTTATGTATTGATTTTGTATCAATACTCAAATTCTTGCATCCACTTTGCTGAATTTATCACCTTTAGATACTTTTTGGAGGAGTACTTTGGGTCACTTACGTATAGAATCATGTCATCTGCAAATAGGATGAAGTAGTTGGAATGGATGTCCCCTGGTAGATTCAGGAGTTTATTAAAGCTTGGGCTTTAAATGTTCAGCTGTCTGACTGGAGGAAGTGTCACTGTGGGCGGATCTGAATTCAAACCTAAGGTATGCAGAGTGCTTGAGCTCTGCCTGGGGTTCCCAGACTGTGCTTGCTTATGGTACTAATGGTGGTATTTCTCTCTGCATGGACCTGTGAAAGGGACCAGCTTCTTCCACCATTATGGAAGTTCCTCTGGGTCTGTAACCTTCAATAAATCCTGTTCCTCCCAAACTTGTACCTGGTTTAGAAGTTCATCCCAGCAACGTGAAGCTGACTACAAAATAGGGCTAGCTTTATTTCTTCCTTTCCAATCTGTATTCCTTTTATTTATTTATCTTATTTTATTGTTTGAGCTAAGACTTCTAGTACTATATTGAAAAGCAGAGGTAAGAGTGGGCACCCCATCTTGTTCCAGATATTAATGGGAATGCTTCGAGTTTTTCCCCATTTAGTATGATCTAGGCCTTAGGTGTTTTTTATATAGCCCATATAACATTGAGATATCATCCTTCCATCCCTACTCTCTTCAGTGTTTTAATTAATTATAAAGGGGTGTTTTATTTTGGCAAATGCCTTTTCTGCATCTATTAAAATGATTATGTGGTTCTTGTGTTTAAGTTTATTTCTGTGGTATGTTAAGTTTATTGATTTCTGTATGTTGAACCATCCCTGTGTCTCTGGGATGAAACCTACTCAATTGAGGTGGATGATATTTTTGATATGTTCTTCAATTGGGTTTGTGAGGATTTTACTGAGAATTTTGTTTCTAAATTCATCGGGGATATCAGTCTATAACTTTCTTTTCTTGCATTTCTGTCTACTTTTGGTGTTAGAATAATGCTAACTTCATAGGAGAAGTTAAGGAGCATTCCCTCTTTTTTTTTTTTTTTTTTTTTTTTTTTTTTGGATTTTTCAGGTAGGGTCTCACTCTAGCCCAGGCTGACCTGGAATTCACTATGAAGTCTCAGGGTGGCCTCAAACTCACAGCAATTCTCCTACCGCTGCCTCCCCAGTGCTGGGATTAAAGGCATGTGCCACCACGCCCAGCCATTCCCTCTTTTTTAATTGTGGAGTTTTTTATGTGATTTAATGTCTGTACTAGTTTTGATTATCTCTTCTTTCATGTAGCCATGTGTGTATAATTGTTTGTCTCTTCAGTGTGGAGTATTCCATGCAATATTCTCTGTAGGGCTGGATCAGTACTCAAATATTCATAAAGCTGGTTTATATTATGAAAAGTTTTTATTTCACCTTCTATTATGAGGGATAATTTTGCTGGGTATAGTAGTTTGGTTGGCAGAATGGTCTTTTAGTTGGAGTTTTCCCATCTTGAGATCAACCTGTTGTCTCACTGAGAATGCAGCAACAGCAGCTCTTGTATATCCTGTGTTGAATGTCCTGGTTTTATTTGATCAAGGTGTGTGTAATAGTAGTGTATCTGTTGGATTGGGCAGGGTTGAATCTAAGCAGAGTCTACCTTATGTGTGCTCCCTCCAGGCAGGTCTTAGTGAGACCTTGGGAGACCCATGGCTTGCTCAATGTCCAGGGTGGGCCCTGTCCTTTCAGTGCTACTCAATGTCTGGAGGTTTGGAATGAGCTCAGCTCCAAATCACTCCTGGGGATTGGATCCAGGACATAGTGGCCCTCTGCTTCAGCCCATCAGATTTTTTTTTTTTAAATTTTCTGTTTGATCTTTCAAGGTGGGCATGGGTGGTAGAATCCCTTTGAAGTATGTCAGCCAGCTCCTGCTGGCTAACAGAAGGCTGTGCGTGGTGTGGGAATATTTCACTCTGGCTGTGAGCTTTTATTTCTTGTTACTCTTGTGCTCCTCTCTATGGGTACTGGCTGGTGATTGCCCGACCTCTTAAGGACCACCCTGATCTCATGCTTCCTCTCTCCCTTGAGAATACCCTGTTCAGGGTTATTGATTTGTTGATTCTCTCAGCCTCAGCTATTAGACCTACTTGAGGGCTGACTGGCTGGCAAATCCCCTTAGGTATTGGCTACAATTCCCAGAAGCCTCTGCTGCCACCAAATGGGGACTGAGCCCAACTTTGCTAAGTTCATGCACTTGTCTGTTGGCCCTTCCTCTTAGCACTTCCCAGCAGCACTGCCACCTCTGCCAAATGGGGGCTGAGCCCTCTCCATTGGCCCTGCTGCTGCCCTTGCCTGCTGGCACTTCCCCTAGGCTGTACTTCCCAATAGCCAATGCCACTGAAAATGGTACCCTTCACAGCCTTGTCTTCTGGTACTTTCCCGAGGCTGTGGGCTGTGCACTCCACTCCACTGCCATGGGGTTGGGGTGGGTGGCCCAGCCCTGAAAATTTGTTCCCCACATGCGCCCTTTCCCTGTGGGATGTCCTGTAGGTGTCTGGCTGCAGCTTCTCACTGGCGCGTAAACCACAATGGCTAAATTGCAGGATGATCCTTGCTTGTCTGCCCCCGACTCTCCTGGGTTGCTACTTAAGTACAGATCTTCAATTTTTTGAGAAGAAGGGTGTATTGTGGAGTGTATTTCCTGTTGTTGCTCCATCTCCCAGTTACTGCGAAAGGGCTCCTATTCAGCCATCTTAAGGAGAAGTCTCCACCATGTTTTTATTCTTAGGCTTATGCGTGTGTGGTGGTCTGAATAAATAGATGGCCCCCAATATATTCAGTTGTTTGTTTGTAGTTTGCATCTGCAGCCACCTGGCTGGAGTCAGTGCCATTGTGTGGATCTTAAGGTGTGGTGGTGGGTTTCAGATTTCAATCTAAAGATATGCAAAGTGTGCCTAGCGGGAGTTGCTGAAGTGTGCTGTGCTGTGCTGTGGCTTTTGGCTTTTAGGCTTGTGCTTCTCTCTCTCTCTGCTTGGGCCTGTGAAGGCAGGCCAGTTCCTTCTGCTTTTATGGAACTTCCCCTGGATCTGTAAGCTTCAATAAATCCCTTCCTCCATAACTGTGCCTGGTCTGGAAGTTCATCTCAGCGAACCTGAAGCTGTCTGATACAGCATGCATCTCCAATAGTTTATGTATGCATCATAAATAACAACCTTGACATAGTACAGGTTACCCTGAGAGAACTTCCTTGATTTTTATGGCACGTAGTTTTAAGATAATGGATTTGTTTGTTAGAGGTTAATCTGGCTATGGTAAACAGAGCATGGAGGTCTATAGTTCGGATTTAACCCATTTTATCTAATTTGAAGTAGGGGCAGCTGCATTCCTCAACTTGCCCTGGCATACATGTTTATTTGGCTTTGCCACAATAAACATTCTTTGCTCAAGGTGCTTTTTCATGTCAAGCATGCTGTCGGCCCATTGAAGCCTGACAGTGGTCTCCAACAGGAAACAATAACAACAAAAAGAAAATTATAGGCCAGCTTTCTTGATAAACATAGATGCAAAAATTCTCAACAAAGACTTGCAAAGTAAATTCAGGAGCACATTAAGAAAGAAGCTAAAGAAGATACTAAAAGGTGGAAAGACAGACAATGCTCATTAATTGGCAGAATAAATACTATAAAAAAAGATATGTTATAGAATGAGGACTACAAAAACAGTAAAGTCACCAAAAAATTACAAAGACATTTTTCACAGACAAGAAAAGAATATCCTATAATTCATATTGGAAACACAACAGACCAAAGCAATCCTAAGTAGAAAGAGGAACATTAGAATTATCTCAATGCTTCATCTCAAATTATTTACACAACCATAGTAACAGAAATATAATATCATTGACACAAAAATATGCTTAGAGTCTAATAGAATACAAAAGACCCAGGAATGAACCCACATAGCTACAACCACTGTTTTAAAAACTATTTTTATTTATTTGCAAGCAGAAAGAGAAAGGGAATGGGTGCACCAGGGGCCCTCTTGTCACTGCAAATGAACTCCAGATGCATGTTCCAGTTTGAGCATCTGTTTTTATGTGGGTAGTGGGGAATCAAACCCAGGCCATCAGGCTTTGTAAGCAGGAGCCTTTAATTGTTTAGCCATCTCTCCAGCCCTATAACCACTGAATTTTTGACCAAGGTACCATAAACATACAATGGAAAAAAGCCTCTACAATAAATAGAGCTGAGAAACCTACATATTCACATGTAAAAAGTGAAGTTAGGCCCATATCTCTAATCCTGCACAACAATCAATTCAAAATGGGTCACAGACTTTAATATAAGACCTAAAACTCTGAAATTGTTAGAGGAATTGACAAATGAGATTACATGAAAATAAAAAGCTTCTGCAAAGCAAGGAAAGTAATCACCAGAGTTAAGAGACAACCTACAGTATGAGAGAAAAAATCTCTGCCAACAATGCATCAAACAAGAGGTTCAGATATAGAACATAGAATAAGATATAGAACAAGAAAAATTAAACACCAAATTTTCTAATCAATAAATGGGCCAATGATCTAAATGAAAGTTCTTAAGGAACAAACACAAATGACCACTAAATATTTGAAGAAGTGTTCACTATCTTTATTCATCAAGGAAATGCAAAATTAAAATTGCTTTGAGATTCCATCTCACCTAGTCAGAATGGCTATTAACATAAAAACAAATGACAGCAAATACTAGTGAGGATATGGGGAAAGAGGACCCCTTTTCACTGCTCATGTAAATGTAAATTTGTGCAACCAGTATGGAAGTTCTTCAGAAAACAAAAAGTTAAGCCCAAAGGACTTTAAATTCTGCCTCAGAAATATGTGCACACTTGTGTTCATTACTGAATTATTTACAATACCCAGAAAATGGATCCAGGTAAAATGTCAGTAATAAATGTATGCATATAAAATGCAGCACATATACAAAATGGAAGTCCATTAACCATAAAGAAAAATTAAATTATTACATTTATGAGTGTACCTTTCACATGTGATTAATCTATAACCTCCACCAGATATCCATTATATATATTTATTTGTGGTAGTGAGAATTGAATGTAAGTTCTTTTGTATGCTTGCCAAGTACTTTGGCACTGGACTGTACTCATAGTCCTCATTTTAACATTTTTTAAAATTTATAATATGCTTTCAATTATTTATGTACTTTACTATATTAACAAATTGTGTGTTGGTCCCATTCTCCTTGTGTTATCCTTTTATATCCCCCTCTCCCTCACTCCCATTCCACTGATTGTCTTCTTTAATGGAATTGTTGGTATTCAGTCTTTGTGGGGGGGGGGTTCAATGTCTCAGGATACTCCTTCCTACCTTGTGGCTCTTACAATCCTTCTGCTCCCACTTCCACAATGGTCCCTGAGCCTTGGTGGGCAGGTTATAAGTTTACTTTAGTGTTGAGCTCTCTGCATCTTCTGGATTTCTATTTTGATGAGTTATATGTGTCCTCAGTGTCTATCATCATCTCCCTGGAGCAGTTTGTCAGAATAGCAGGGAGATGGTGTTTAAATAGCCACTTCCTCTGTGATGTCTCCTGGTCCCTGGCAGATGTGCTAGAGGTGGCTCATTTCATGGTTGAGATAAGGTCTTACTAAGTTTTTTCAGGCTAGCCTTGATCTTGTAAACTCCCTGCTTCAGACTTCTGAGTACCTGGGATTATAGGAGTGTGTTCCCAGACATAGCTCATTGTGGATTCTCACACTCTATACCACTGTATCCATTTCCCCCAGTCACCCCATAGACAGTTGTCAGGTAACTAGAGACAGCCCCTACACCTTGAGGACAATGAAGTTATTTAAACAACCAGGACTGAATTTGCTTAATTGGCCTTGCCTATTTCTCCCATGAGACCTCACGTTTTCTCCTGAACCTTCTGCCTCCTGACCATCCACGGTGCTCCTCTTGCATGGCCTGTGAGTTCATGAGTGCAGCAGTCATGTCCAGAAGACAGTGTTTCCTAACATCCCTCCTCAGCCTCTAGTGCTTAGATTCTTTCTGCCTCATCTTCCACAAGGTTTCTTGAGTCTTGGAGGGGGTAATAAAGATATTCCATTTAGAGTTGAGCACTTAGTATTAGTAGCCACTTATTCTCAGCACATTAACCAAATCTCTCTCTGTATTAACCACAGCTCACTGCCAAAAGAAGCTTCCCTGATCTATGGGGATAAATGTACATATTTAGGGGACAGTTTGACAACATGTGCATTTAGCATAATAATAGTAGTAGGTTACCCCTAGTGCTTATGACTTCCTCAGCTATGGACTTTTGAGCAGGTTTACAGTAACAAGCATGAATTCCCTCTTATGAAGCGGGCTTCAAATCCAATCAGAAAGTGGTTGGTTACCCTTATAATAATCATGCTATTAATGCACCAGTGTGCATATTGTTTCTTTAGCAATGGGGACTTACCATCTAGCTTTGGTGGGCAACTAAGAGCAATGGTGGTAGCCTACATAGTTTTAGGGGTCTCAGTGGCTTGGTTGAATAACAATTCATAGAGAGGTATCTCACCTTTTGTTCTAGAATTTTTTTTTATTAATCTTTGGCTTCTGAGAGCAGCTTTATATACCCATAGAGGGTATGGTTTAAACTCTCAGTCTTTTTTTTTTTTTTAAATGATTTAGCTTCCTAAGTGGTAGGTTTCTGTATGGCTTTTTCATATAATCTATCCTCTCTAAATTTTATAATTTTGTTGCATTAGCCAGCTGGCCTCAGTTGACTGAACTCTAGATCCTGCCCTCCCTTCTTTCCTGAGGACCTGCTGTGCCTGTTGGGCTCTGTCTGGGCAATGGCTGTTCTGGGGACTCAGCACAGGCTCAGCTGCCTCCAGCCGTGACCTCTTGATCACCACACTGCTTCATTTCCTTCCCCACACTAGCTAGCTCCATTCTACCCAGGGGTATGAAATGCTGCAGCCGGAGTGACTGGCATAAGTAGAAAGAAATTGATTGCATATTAAGAAATTTATGATGTTCATTTGCAAAAATCTCTTGTTGAAAAGTATATCACAGCCTCCCTTGGTCATTGATCACACTGATCTGTGTTTATCCTTTCAGATTTCCAGATCCTACTGCAGTTAACAGAGGAGTTTCACAAGTATATTTGTTAGAATCAAAAGCTCTTCAGTCAAGATCTTTTTCCTGTAAAGAATATGATCTATAACTCTACTATTAGCTGTCTCAAGACTTCCCACAGGACATTAAGCTCATCACCCCAGCAACAGAGCCCAACCCCTTTAGGCTGCCCCGATGTCTCCTACAGTCTGTGGTCAAGGCTGACCACACAAGAACTCTAATCATGTCAGGTAGCAGATTCCTTGTCAAAACAGGCTCCTTTTGGGTGACTTTTGGTGATTGTGCCCCGTGCACCTGCAATCAGAAAGGTTGATGTAAGGAGGCATAGATCTCATCTGCCACTGAAAAAGTCCATAAGTCTCCTTTGCCAGATGAGTCACATTACATTTCTTTCTTTTTTAATTAATTGAAGCTTTTATTTTAAAAAATCTTAACAACTAATACAGTGAGAGCCCCTTACTCTTTACCAAGAACCATTCCCCCTCTCCCCACCACCAGTAACTGTTGCCATGACACCATTGGTGCACAGTCATCACTGGGTGTGGACACCTGTGGCAGGGCTCGGACAGGGTGTCCAGCTGAGGAAGGGTGAGCACTGCTTCCTTATTTCAGAGAGGAGGGAGAGGATCAGGCTTCCTGCTCAGCCTCCGTGATGGCAGAGGCTGGGGTGATCCTCCTTACTGCTGAGGGGCATGGGCTTCTGGCTCCCCAGGTAGGCTCCACTCACAACATGGAGGGAAACTTTCTTATCATTAAGTGATGCAGGAATTTGGGCTTCAGGAGGGGTTCTCATTGTATGAACCCCAAGCTTTGAGTTCTGTCCTACCTTTAACAAAGAATTGATAAAGACGGATACAAGAAGGATAAATTATGAATTATTAAGCTTATTGAGGGGAAAAATCATAAGTTGTGGAGTATATTTAAGGAAGAAGTCACAAACTGTGCCATTTAGGAAACACGTTCTCATGTGCAAACACTGCATAGTTTATAAGATTCATTTAAGAGAAATTGAGGGGATTTTTTTGGGTGGGGAGGAAACTGGAGTAGACCGGCAAGCACGTGGACTTAAGCGAAACTGAGGCTTTTAAAGAGAAATTAGAGTAAAGCTGCTGGCACATGAAAAGTAGAATCTAGTAGCTTGTGTCAGGAAACTTGAGAAGAACCTGGACGTGGTAGATTAAAAACCAGAGGAAAATCATTCACGTAATCAATGAGAGAAGTTACTCCAAACTATAAAGCAGAGACAAGAAGAAAAGTTCCTCCAGGCCAAGAAACAGTTTTATGTTCTCCCCCCCCCCAACCACCCAGTCAGGCTGGGAGGGGGGAGCAGGACTCATGTGCATCCTTGTGGCCCGAATGAGGGAGGTGCGCTGACCCAGAAGAGAAGCAGACCTGAGCAGAGCAGAGCAGGGTGGTTTTTGTTTGTTTGTTTGCTTTGTTGTGATTTTAAACATTTTACTTTTATAGTTATTAGAGAGAGAGAGAGAGGGAAATAGAATAGGCATGCCATGGCCTCTAGCCAATGCAAATGAACTCCAGACTCATGCGCCACTATGAGCATCCGGCTTATTTGGGACCTGGAGAATCGAACGTGGGTCCTTAGGCTTTGCAGGCATGTGCCTTAACTGCTAAGCCATCCCTCCAGCCCCAGGGTGGTTTTTGGCAGGAAGAAGGCAGGAGCCTTTATAGGCAAGAGACTGATTGGTAGATTGAGGGCGGATCCCTGGGCCAGCCCATCCAAGGCTGGCTATCTAGGAATGGTGCTAGACTGGGCAACATGGGGCACCATAGATCAGCCTTGATCAGACACGAGTTCCTTGTGGTGGCATGTGAGGTGGCACCTTCTGGTTCTCCTTGAACTTCAGTCCCTAACTAAAACTGCCTAAATAAAGCTAACTTTATCCTATCCTTCATTAGCAATGATGAATGCCCAACTCCACACTGCCTCTCTGGCCCCACCCGCTGTTGGGATTGGGGCACTTTGCTGCGGCCTGGCCAGGGTGGGATCATGCCAGCAGCTTCTAATCAGGCCACCTGAAGCCATCCTTTGCTTTCCCCCACCATAAAGCTTCTCCTCTTCTTTACCTGATTTGGAGTTCTTATCATGGCAGAAGTGGCCGAGCGAGATCTCTTGCTGCATATAGCAAGCTCTGAATCGATAGACTGCCCATTTCCAGATCATTTGGCCAGAGTGAATTTTGAATTTTCCTCCATTGGTTACCATTTCTAGGATGTTGTTATCATTAGCTCGAAGTTTGGCATATTTGTGGGAAAAAAAATCCCCAGAACTCATCACCCTGTCATTTCCCAGGTTCTTGTTGACTTGGTTGCTTTGTGCCTTGTGGAATCTTCCTGTGTGTAATGTTCAGGGATTTTAGCTGTGCTTGACAGGAGGAATTAGTAAGAGTGCATCTCCTTTTTTATAGAGGTGAAAGTTCCAACACACAAATGCCAAGTCTGGAGCCTGGGGAGATGCTCAGTGGTTAAGTGCACATGCTGCTTAAGCATGAAGGCATCTTGGGAGATCGCTGAGTGGACTAGGTGGACTCCAACTCAAAAGCTAGGCATGGCCAGGCATGTCTATAACCCCAGTCTGCATGGGGTAGAGATCATAGAATAACTGGGCCTTGCTGAGTGGCTGCAGCTCCAGGTTGAAGGAGAGACCAGTCTCTAAGACATAGGCAGACGAGTAATAAGAGGTCACCTGACGTTCTCCTCTGGCCTCCTCCTTGTAACCATGGGGTGTGCACATCTGTGTACACGTACACGGTGCATCACATACCCCATACCACAGACATACTCTACACCTGTACACACACAAATACATAGATAAACAAAATGCTATCATCTGCCCCTTGTGTATTTTGCTAGCACTCTTGCCATATCCTGCACTATGCCTGGTGGTCAGACCACAGAACTGCCTGTCAAACAGCCTGGCCATTGTTCTACTAATAAAAGCACAGTTATGCAGCCCTCCACATATCCCAGGCTTTGTCCTAAACTCTTCACATACAATTATTATGCATTAAGTGCTTTTATTCTGGAGATGAAGAAACTGAGTCTCACCAGGATTAATCAGCTCACTTAATGCTATCAAGCTGCGGAGCCTGGATGTGGAGCCTGGTAGCCTGACTCTGAACTGCCCACTGTGCTGCCTCCCATTAGCTCCACTCTCCACAGTAGAGGCTGCAGAGCTTGAGTGCTTACGGAATCCTCTGACGGGCTTGAAGTCACAGATCGCTGGGCACTGCTGTTGGGAATTGTGACTGCGTAGGTCTGAGGTGGACCTTCAGAATTTCCACATCTAACAAGCTTTCAAGGGTGGCAGATACTGGCTTCTGGGGTATGCTTCATGACGCAATCATCTTCCCACCCTCTCCTTTGCGCTAATTCCTCAGCTAATTGCTACACTGCCTTTTAGAGTCACCAGAATCACCCACCTGATTTGACCTATTCTTCCTCTTGCCCCTCTTAGCTATTTCTCCCAAGCCTATTTAGCAGACTCCGCCTGTCTCACTCACTGCAGACACCACACATTGCATGGGAATTATGTATTCATATGTCTCATTTCCATCCCACACCTCCCCTGAGGGCAAAGAGGTCAGAGGAAACCTAGTATGAAGTGTAAGTATAAAGCATATAGTATAAACCTAGTATAAAAATGAGATTTGGGAGATGGCTCAGTGGATAAAGTGCTTGCTCTGCAAGTGTGACAACCAGAGTTTGGATCCTTGGCACCCATGGAAATGCCAGGTGGGTGTGGTGGCCCACCTATAATTCTAGCACCAGGGAAAAGCTAATGGGAGGATTCCTAGGACAAGCCAGCTAGCAAGCTCTGGGTCTGACTGAAAGAATTTATCTCAATAAAGAAAGGGGAGACTGGGCTGGAGAGATGGCTTAGTGGTTAAGGTGCTTGCCTGCAAAGCCTAAGGACCCATGTTTGACTCTCCAGATCCCATGTTAGCCAGATGCACAAAAGTGAGTCAAGCACAAGGTCACACATGCCCACTAGGTGCTGCAAGCGTCTGGAGTTGGATTGCAGTGGCTGAGGCCCTGGCTTGCCAATTCTCTCTCTCTTTCTCTGTCTTCTCTCTCTGGTGCTGTCTAAAAAAAAAAAAAAAAAAAAAAAAATAGCCAGGCATGGTAGCACACACCTTTAATTCCAGTACTAGGGATGCAGAGGTAGGGGGATTGCTGTGAGTTCAAGGCCAGCCTGGAACTACAATGTGAGCTCCAGGTCAGCTTGGGCTAGAGTGAGACCCTACCTCAAAAATGCCAAAAGAAAAATAAAATAAATAATAAAAAGAAAGGGGAGAATGATTGAGGAAGACATCTGATGTCAACCTCTGGACTCCACATGCATGAGCACCCCCACACGCAAGTGCCTACATGCATACACACATGTATGTACACCACCTGCACTTAAATGTTTCCTCTACCCAGCTCCCCAAGTATTTCAAGGTGGAGCCCAAGAATCAGTGCTGTAAACAGCTTGTGTGATTCTAATGTAGGTGGTCCACTTTGGAATATTGCCCAAGAATTCTGCATTGTGTTTGGTGCTCAATAACAATACCAATTATTTTTAATGTTTGCGTTTATATGTGGTATGTATATGTGTGTATATTTTATTCTTTTTTTTGGGGGGGGTTGAGGTAGGGTCTCGCTCTAGCCCAGGTTGACCTGGAATTCGCTATATAGTTTTAGTGTGGCTTTAAACTCAAGATGATCCTCCTACCTCTGCCTCCTGAGTGTTGGGACTAAAGGCATGCGCCACCATGCTCGGCTTAGTTTATTCTTTTTAAAATATTTTATTGTTATTTATGTATTAGAGAGAGAGAGAGAGAGAAAGAAAGGGCATTCCAGGGCCTCTAGCCACTGCAAACGAACTCCAGACACATATACCACCTGGTGTATCTGGCTTTTGTTGGTACTGAGGAACTGAACCTGAGTCCTTAGGCTTCATAGGCAAGCACCTTAACTGCTTAGCTATTTCTCCAGCCCTATTTCATTCTTACAGTCTTTATATATATTTCATATATTTTTCCTTTCCTCTTAACTTTTGTATATAATTCATTTTCTCTTCCTAATTTTTCATGTATGTTTTCTTGTTTTTTCCCTAGCACTGACATAAGCTCATAAGTATGCATGCTTCTCAGATTATGACCCTTGAACTTAGATAAAAGGCCAACAAGCTATCCCATAATGGTACTTACATCATTCTGTATGTTCACATTTCTGAGTTCACCTTTTGACCTGGAAAGAGTTCTCCAACTTACAGTTTCTTTGTTGTTGAACTTAAAAAAAAAAAAAAAAGACTTTCTGTATAACATTGTCAACTTATTAACCTTTAAGCCTGGAAAAATAGGAATACCCAAGCGGTAATATTTTCAGCTGCTTTCCACTGAAGGGAATATCAATCATAGAAATGTCTTTGACTCCTGTTTAGTTACTGCACCAACAATTGAGTCTAACTTTTGGAGTTAGAGGGAGATAATGGTTTCTTGGGGTAATAAAGCTGTCAGGAGGAGGGAGACTTTCATCTAACTCTATAAAAAATGTGAATGCATTGGGTAGCAGCACAAGGACATGGAGGAGAAGGCAACATCTGGACCATCCAGAGACTTAAACAGTCCTGTAATTTATGATCCTCAGAGAGACCCATTTGGGCCAGTGGCCTGGAAGCCTGGGCTCTGTTCTCATCCCCAGAGCTGACTTCTGGAGTTGACTTAGGGCAAGCTGCCTGACTTTTCTTCACTACTCTAACTCGTTCTAGAGGTAAGGATAATAATATTGGTATTTTATCTATTTGCTACTGTAAGCTTTTACTTCTTTCTTTCTCTTTTAGTAGATAAATGTGAGGTACTCTTTTAGAAACTGTTGCAACTCAAGGTCGTATTTTCACCACACATACACACATGTTTACTTTAAAATTACCTTAATGTATTTGATTAGGAATTTTTCGGACCTTGGCTAACAAGAAATTTCATGTTAAGGTAATACCAATTTTAAAGAGAAAGATGTTGCAGCTAAAAAAAAAAGTTGATACAGAATGAGAACTTAGTTTCTGTAAATCACACCTATTTTCTACCATCTAATAACAGATCCACAGAGCAAAGGAGAAGTTTTACAAATAAAGCCACAGGACCTTGAACATGTAATGATGCATGTTTATAATGGGAGAGTGGTTTCAAGTGTCCACAGTGTAGTTGGCTGATACATAGCAAAATGGGGTGGAAACAGTGTTTGGGTTCAACTCAAGTCACAGAGACATTGCCTAGCTTAGTTCTTGTGGGTCTTATTACCTGTGGTATTTGTTTTCAATTACATTCTATTTTTAATTTTTATTTATTTATTTTCAAGGGGAAAGTTGGGGGATGGGTGCGCCAGGGCCTCTGAACTCTAGATGCACTCCCCACTTTGTGCATCTGGCTTTTTTACATGGGTATTGGGAAATTGAAACCTGGACAGTTGGCTTCTTAAGTAAGTTCCTTTAACCACTGAGCAATCTCTCTAGCACTCCATTCTATTTTTAGTTGTGTGTGAATTTATGTATGTATGTGTATGTATTTGTGTATGATCTGCATGAGCATATTTGTGTGAGAATGGGCTCATGTGTGCCATGGCATAAAACCTCACGGGCTTTGTCCCCCCCTCCCACCTTGTTTTGAGGCAGGGTCTCTCTTGCTAGTTTCCAATGGGAACACAGGCTAGCTGGCCCTGGAGCTTCAGGACTCTTCTCACTTTGCTTCCCATTGTTGTAGGTGAGTCAGAACTACATACATGCGTGCCATTTTGTGTTGTGGATCTGAACTCTGGTTGTCAGGCTTGTGCAGAGAGCACCTTTAATGACTACAATTCTATTTTAAAATGGATTTTTATTGTAATTTGAGTTTTAAAGGGTGGTTGGTCATACAATTATTAATCTTGATATTAGTCCCACAAATGTTAAGTGCCCATGAGATGCCAGTCAATATGATGCTTAGGAGATGTAGTGATGGGCATAAAATAGGGTTCCTACCTTCATGGACCTTGGCATTGAGTGGGGAGATAGAGGCTATAATTTTGCCCTGAGGATATCTGATTGGGATAATGTAAATACTAAGAGGAGGAATCACCAAGAGGCATGCTAGAGGTGGGGAATGTTCTGTAAATGACTATATCTGAAGTTACCACAGCTCCCCAACCTATTCTCTTGTTTTTCTTGAATCCACTCCATCTGCCCCACAATGTTCCTCCCCTGCTATGGCATGTGTATTTAAAATATTTTATTTATTTATTTTAATTTTTATTTGGATAAACTAGGCATATAAAATTTACAATTGTAATCATGTAAGTGTACTGATTGGCAATATCTAGAGGTTTTTCATCTTCTACAACTAAAACTCTATATACATTAAACAATTCATCATTCCTCACCCCTTCTCCCTGGCACTTACCTTGCTACTTCTGTCTCTGTGAATTCTATGTACCTCATATAAGCAAAATCCTATAATATTTGACTTTTTGGACTGGCTTATTTCACTTGGCATAAGACCTGTATGGTCCATCCATATTGTTGGACATATCAGTACTTCCTTCCTAAGGCTAAGTCATCTGTATGTACATTCCACCTTTTCCTCATTCATTTCCCACAGATACATGGGCTATTTCTATACCTGGATATTGTGCATAATGCATTTATGACCTTGGACATGCAAACATCTCTTCAATACCATTATTTTAGTTTTCTTGGGCATATACCCAGAAGTAAAACTGCTGGATCATATGGTAATGCTATTTTTAAGCTTCAAGGAGAAGAATGTGAGTATTTTGTACTTTGTTTCTGTTCTAACTTCAGCCCCTCTGTAGGGCCAGTGGCCAATGCAAGGTATGTCAGACTTATATATCTTTCTTAATTTTCTTTCTCTCTTAGTGTCAGATGTACCGTGTACTTCTATTGGTGCTGACCTACTCAGAACTTAACTAAATCCCCTGAGAAAATACCTTGACTAAGGCATATGCAAATCCACTGAATCATAGGTCACTAATTATGGTAGATGATCTTCACTGATAATGTGAGTATCAAGGGAACTGAAGCTTCTTACTTAAAACTATTAAATGACCAAAGGAATCAATGGCATCAACCTCAAAACCCCTGGATGCCCAGTCCTCCCTGAGTGGCTACAGGTTTTCTTTGCTTTCCAGCATGCCTTTCATTAGTTCTTTTTATGAAATGCTAGGATTCAAGCTAATGAAAGGAAATCTTTTTCTTATTCAACTCTATTGTTTTTCTGTACTGTTTTCTTACCAGTTTCCTAACATGCCCTTGTTTTCTACTATTTTTCACTGCAAATGTGAAGAATTGCAATTACATTAAGATCCCTTCCAACCTTGGAATTCAGTAATTTTTATATTATAGAACAAATAGGCCTTTTGAGAGCTGACTTAAGAACTTAATCACAGTTGATTACATTTTTTTTTTTCTCTATGAGGAAGTCTTTGTGGCTTGATGTGTAACCACAGACATACAAACAGATATTTAGAGTATAATTCTTTATTGTTGCTTTTTTTTTGAGGTAGGGTCTTCCTCTAGCCCAGGCTTATCTTGGGAATTTATTATATAGTCTCAGGCTGGTCTCAAACTCACAGTGATCCTCCTACCTCTGCCTTCCAAGCTTTTGGATTAAAGGTGTGCACCACTACACCTGTCTAGAATTTAATTCCTTTGTAATTGGGCCAACCAGATTATAATTTCTTTTTGGTACTGGACTGTGACATATTTTCAGTGCCTTCCATGTTTAGGTGTCCCATGGACAGCTGAAAGATCAGGGAGGTAGAGCAATTTGGTTTTGTGTTCACAGCTCATCTTCCACCATGCAGATGAAATCAGTTTTTATTTACTTTCTCATGTTTTTTTTTTAAACTGGATCCATCCTTATTTTAAATGTAATTAAATTTTAAAAAGTACCAAAATGGCAACTATACAGGAAGGTATAGACAGTAGTATTACATGGGCTTACCATGTAGACCTAATGTTTGCTTCAGATAGCTTTTACCACAAGAAAATAAATGGTACGACAAAAACCTTTCTACATGTACTGCCATTCTTTTTCCTTTTCTCTGCATCCTTTAGACATAAGAATCATCTTGAGGTTAGTCCCACTGATAATTTTATATCTTATTATTTTTCTGTATACATAAAGAAATAAATTTTTGTATAACAAATTACTATACTAAGTGAGGTAACCCAGGCCCAGAGAGACAAAAACCCCACATTCTTGCCCATATGTAGATCTTAACTTTTAATATTTCTATGTGTATAAATGGTACTGAGAGAGGGTACTAGCTATAAAACTACAAGTACATTAAAGAGGAGATGGGCAAAAGGATTCTTGAAACATGAAAGTGGAAGTGAGGCTGTGGTGGGCCGAAGGCATAGGGCAGGGGAAAGGGAGTGGGAGAAAGGAAGGAAAACAAAGCAATCTGTCTGAAAAATGCCATAAAGAAACCGTTTCCATTACCTCTTTTTATAGTTTATTTTTATTTGTTATGGAAATACTTAGTATATAAACAGCACATGTTGATACCATCCTTTCCATCATCCCTGCCCCTTTTTTCCAAAGGGAGCCTCCTCGTTGGGGATGCAGGTCATCTTCATGGGGATTGTGGGCCATGCATTGTAGGGGCAGCCATCAGTTATGGGGAAGAGGCAATATTTCTGTGCATAATGTCCCAACTTGTGGCTCTAACAATCTTTCCACCCCCTCTTCTGCAAAATTCCTTGAGCCGTGTTGGGTGCGTTTTAAGTCTACTTCAGTGATGGGCTCTTAGGAGCCTCTGGATCTTTGGCTCTTTGGTTTAGTAGGTGTTGAGTGTCCTCAGTGTCTATCTCCTTCACCCTTGTGCTGCTATCAAGTTCACCGAGAGAGCAGCACTCTTGTTTATTTCCCCAGTTCCTCTGAGGTTTCAGCTGGGACTGTGGTGAAGTGTCATTGGTCATTTCTCTCCTCAGGTCCCGTTCCTATCTGAAAAAGAGAAGCAGATTCTCCAATGGAGAGTGAAGTCAGTACAGGTTAAATGGGATAACTATTGTTAGTTTAGAAAGAATTTAATGGGTGTAGACCCTCTTGTAGCCCAAGATTAGTGGGAGCTTGATACTGGAAAGCAAAATCATTATCTAGATATGATTCTGACTTGTTTCCCAGTTCCAGATATGGGTTCATTTCCAATGAGTGATCTGTTAGCCAATCCAAGAGCAGTTGGTTACCCACAATGGCTGTGTGCCACTATTGTACTTGTGTGATCATCATGTCAGGTTGTTTGATTCTGAGTAGCTTAGACCTTCAGTTGCTTGGATAGATGTTGCCCACTTTTCCCCAGTAGCTCATGTAGCACCTGCTAGCACTAGATGGGATAACTTTCTGAAGATTGGTTCTCTTCCTGATTCCAGCCAGGTCTCTCAATGTTCCATAGCAACAACATATGACATCTTCAGCAGTAGAGTCTTACTATTAACCTTCGGTGAGTAATCAAGTGCTCTGATGACAGAACTCTGTCTTGTTTTGGGAAACCTTGCTGGTCTCTCTCTGATCAACGGCTCATTGTGGGTGCTAACCACATCCTGGTACTAGGAGTTACAGGCCAGCACCAAGGGAAAAAAAAGAAGAAAAAGAAAAAAGAAAAAAGAAGAAGAAAAAGAGAAAGAAACAGGAGAAATTTGAGGTTAGGCTTCATCTCACCCTCTCCAGGGCTGCCCCCAAGGTCCTGTTGAGGGCACGGACTTCTACTCTGTCTTCCAGGATACAGGATTATATGGTACCAGTTCCATTTGGGTTCAATTTTGTGTCCCCCCCCATTCTTCCCTCCCCCTCAAGCCCTACCCTCCCTGTTGTCTAGGCCTCCAGATGCCTGTTAGGTATGTCAGCAACTTGGGCTGATCCAAGTTAGGCAGAACAAATGAGTGAGACCATTCAATGATTGTCTTTCTGTGACTGTGTGAGTTCACTGAGTATGATCTGTTCCGAGTTTGACCATTTTTCTACAAATTTCATCAGGTCAGTTTTTTCTTACTGCTGAGTAGAATTCCATTGTGTAAATATATCACATTTTGGTTATCCAATGATGGGCACCTGGATTGATTCCAGTTCTTGGCTATTATGAATTGAGCAACTATAAACATGGTTGAGTAAATATCGCTGAACTTAGGCACAGAGCTTTTAGGCTAAATGCCCAGGAAATGCCTGGGTCTGTTGGTAACTCTATATTCAACCTTTTTAAGAATCTCCATATTGATTTCTATAGTAGTTGTACCAGCTTACATTCCCACAAACAGTGAATGAGTGTTCCTATTTCTCTACATCCTTGTCAACATTTGTTTTCATTTGATTTCTTTAATGTTTGCTAACCTTACTGGGATAAGGTAGAATCTCATGGTTATTTTAATTTGCATTTCCCTGATGGTTAAGGATGCTGAACATTTTCTTAAGTGTGTGTTTGCCATTTGTAATTCTTCCTCTGAGAACTCCCTATTCAGTTCTCTGCCCCATTTTGTGAGTGGGTTGTTCGATTTTTTTTTTTTTTTTTTTTTTTTTTTTTTTTTTTTGGTTTTTCGAGGTAGGGTCTCACTCTAGCCCAGGCTGACCTGGAATTCACTATGGAGTCTCAGGGTGGCCTCGAACTCACGGCGATCCTCCTACCTCTGCCTCCCGAGTGCTGGGATTAAAGGAGTGTGCCACCACGCCCGGCGATTTTTTTTTTTTTGTTGTTTAGGTTTTAAGTTCTTTGTAGATTCTGGATATTAGGCATCTGTCAGTTGTATAGCCGACAAAAATTTTCTCCCATTCTGTGGGTAATCTATTGGCTCCACTTATTGTATGTTTGTCTGTGAAAAAACTTTTCAGCCTTATTAGGTCCCATTGGTTGAGTGATTATTTAATTTCTGAGCTACTGGGGTTTTGTTCAGGAAGTCTTTCCTCACTCCTATATTGTGGAGAGTTCCTATTTTTTCTTCCAGTAGTACAAGAGTCTCAGGTCTTATATTGAGGTATTTGATCCATTTGGACTTGATTTTTATGCATGACAAGATGTGTGGTCTAGTTTCATTTTTCTATATATGGTTATCCAGTTTGTCAAGCACCATTTGTTGCACATACTGTCTTTTCTCCAGTGTATGTAACTGGGGCCTTTGTCAAAGATCAAGTAGCTGTAATTACTTGACCTAAAATGTGGATTCTGAGCTCTGTCCTATTGGTCTATAGTCCTATTTTTATGCCAGAACATTGCTGTTTTTGTTACTATGGCTTTGTAATATAGCTTTAGATCAGGTATGGTGATGCCTCCAGAGGTGTTTCCTTTGCTGATAATATGCTTGGATATCTGAGGCCTGATGCCATTCCATATGAATTTTGAGATCATTTTTTCTATCTCTGTGAAGAATGATGCTGGGATTTTCACTGGTATTGCATTAAATCTGTATATTGCTTTTGGTAGGATTGCCATTTTCACAATGTGATTTTTGCCTATCCAGGAGCATGGGAGGACTTTCCATCTTCTCCAGTCCTCCTCAATTTCTATATGTTTTCATTATATATGTATTTCATATCATTGGTTAGTGTTATTCCAAGGTATTTTATTTTTATTTGTTTTGTTGCTATTGAAAATGAAACAGTGTTGCTATTTTCTTTCTCTGTATCTTTGTCCCTTGCATATAGAAAGACTACTGACTTTTTTGTGTTGATTTTGTGTCCTGCTACTTTGCTGAAGGAATTAATCACCTTTAGGTGTTCTGAAATAGAGGCTCTTGGATCACTTATGTATAGGATCATATCATCTGCAAACAGGGCTAACTTGACTTCTTATTTTCCAATTTTTATCCCTTTAATTTCTTTCTCCTGTGTTATTGCTTGGGTTATTACTTCTAGTACTATGTTGAAGAGCAGAGGTGAGAGTGGGCAAGCCTGTCTTGTTCCTGATCTCAATGGGAATTCCTTGAGTCTTTCCCCATTAAATATTATTTGGGCTTTAGGTGTTTTATATATAGCCTTTACTATGTTGAGATATACACCATCCATGTCTGTTCTCTCCACTGTCTTGGTCATGAAGTGATGTTGCATTTTGTTGAAAGCGTTTTCTGCATCTATTGAAATGATCATATTTTTGTGATTAAGCATATTTATGTGGTGCATTACATTGACAGATTACCATATGTTGAACAAACCCTGCATTCCTGGGATAAAGCCTACTTGATCAAGGTGGATAATGCTTTTGATGTGTTGTTGAATTCACTTTGCGAGGATTTTGTTCAGGATCTTTGTGTCTAAGTTCATCAGGGATATAGGCCTGTTGTGTTCTTGTTGTATCTCTTTCTGGTTTGGGTATTAGGGTGATACTAGCTTCATAAAAGGAGTTGGTATGCTTTCTTTTTTCTCCAATTTTTTGGTTTTTTATTTTTTATTTTTATTTTTTGGTTTTTTGAGGTAGGGTCTCACTCTGGCTCAGGCTGACCTGGAATTTACTATGTAGTCTCAGGGTGGCCTCGAACTCTCGGCGATCCTCCTACCTCTGCCTCCCGAGTGCTGGGATTAAAGGCGTGCGCCACCACGCCCGGTTTTTTTTTTGGTTTTTTATTTTTATTTTTTGGTTTTTTGTTTTTCTCCAATTATGTGGAACAGTTTTAGGAAAATTGGTTTTAGTTTGTCCATGAAGGTTTGATAGAATTTGGCCTAGAAGACATCTGGTACTGGACTCTTCTTTTTGGGGGAGGTTTTTGATTACCTTTTCAATCATGATGGGTGTGATAGGTTTGTTTAGGAGATTAATATGCTCTTAGTTTACTTTTTTGGTAGGTAGTATGTGTCCAGGAATTTATCCATTTCTTCCAGGTTATCCAGATTTGTGGAGGAGAGCTTTTGGAAGTAAGTCCTGATGATTCTTCCAATTTCACTTATGTCTGTTGTGATCTCTCCATTTTCATTTCTAATTTTGTTAATTTGAAGTATTTTTTTTCTTACTTGATCAAATTGGCCAGGGGTTTATCAATCTTGTTTATTTATTTATTTATTTTTTTTGAGGAACCAGCTGTTTGTTTCATCAATTTTCTTAATTGTTTTCTTAGTTTCTAATTCAATACTTTCTTTCTGATCTTGGTTATTTCTTTCTGTCTTGAGCTTTTTTGTTGGATTCTTATTGTTTTCCTAATACCTTCAGATGGATGGTTAGGTTATTGATATGGGATCTCTCTATTTTTGTTATGAAGGCATTTAGTGGTATGAATTTTCCCCTAAGTTCTGCCTTCATTGTGTCCCATAAGATTTGGTACAATGTGATCTCATTTTTATTTAATTCTAGAAATTTTATACTTTCATTTTTTATTTCATCCACTACCCATTTATTGTTTAAAAGTGTATTGTTCAGTCTCCAAGGGCTGTTGGAGTTCCTGGTGCATCTCTTGTTAATTTCTAGCTTTTCAGCATTGTTGTCTGATATTATGCAGGAATTATGTTGATTTTTCTGAATATATGGAGGCAGGCTTTATGGCCCAATATATGATCTATTTCAGAGAAGATCCATGGGCTGCTGAGAAGAATGTGTATTCTGTATATTTTGGGTAGAATGGTTTGTAGATGTCTGTTAGGTCAAGTTGATCTATGGTGTTGCTGAGCTCTCTTACTTCCCTCTTGATTTTCTGTTTGGATGATCTATCTATTGCTGATAGTGGAGTATTAAAGTCCCTAGCTATGATGATGTTAGTGTTTATTTATGTTTTGTTGTCAAGTAAGTTTTGTTTTATGAATTTTATGCACCTATGTTTGGTGTATGTAGATTGATGATTGTAATACCCACTTGTTGGATAATTCCCTTGATAAGTAAGAAGTGGCCTTCTTTTCTTTTTTTATTACTTTTAGTTTTAAGTCTATTTTATCCAATATTAGTATAGCAACACTGGCTTGTTTCTTATTTCCATTTGCTTGGAATATTATTGTCCACTCTTTTTTTTTTAAATGTTTTTGTTCATTCTTATTTATTTATTAGAGAGAGAGAGACAGAGAAAAAGAGAGAGAGTGAGAGAGAGAGAGAGAGAATGGGTGTGCCAGGGCCTCTAGCCACTGCAAACGAACTCCAGATGCATGCGCCCCCTTGTGCATCTGGCTAACGTGGGTCCTGGGGAATCGAGCCTTGAACTGGGGTCCTTAGGCTTTACAGGCAAGCGCTTAACCACTAAGCCATCTCTCCAGGCCCTCATTTTCCACTCTTTCACCCTGACGAGGTATCTGTCTTTAGTGGTGAGGCGGCTTTCTTGAAGACAGCAGATTGAAGGGTCTATTTTCTGATTCATCCTGTTAATAATTTGTTTCTCTTGATGGGTGAATTAAGTCCATTAATGTTTAGGGTAATAACTGTGAGGCTTTATTTACTCTCTGCCATATTGTGATGCTTTATGGGGTTTGGTGTTTTCTTGGACTGTGTAGGTTTTTGAGCCTTCTCTAGGTTTGGTTATTGTGGTCTGCTTCTCATAGGCTCCTGAGATTGGTTGCTTGACTCTTCTGTGTGCAGAATTCCCTGAAGTTTTTTTGGACATTTGGCTTTGTGTTCATAGTTTTAGAGCTGACTTTTATTGTGGAAAGTTTTTATTTTACCATCTGTTATGAGGGATGTTTTTGCTGGGTACAGTAGTTTGGGTACAGTAGTTTGGAAGCCAGAGGTTCTTAGACTTTGCAGTATTCCATTCCAGACCCTTCTGGCTTTCAGGGTTTCCACTGAGAAATCTGAGGTAATTCTGATGGGGCACCTTTATATGTGATATGTTGTTTCTCTCTTGCTGCTTTTAGGGCTTTCTCTTTGTTTTTGTTGTTTAGAGTCTTAATGATAATATGTCTTGGGGAGTTTCACTTTTGGTCCAGTCTGTTTGGAGTTCTGTTAGCTTCTTGTATCTTGATCAATCTCTCTTTTGAGAGGGGGAAAGTTTTCTTTGATAATGTTGTTGAATAAGTTCTCCATGTCTTTGGTCTGAATTTCTTCCCCTTCTGGTATACCCATGTTGGGAATATTGGGATGTTTAAGGGTATCCCACAGTTCTCCATTTTCTGTTCACAAAAATTTTTGTACTTATTCAAGTTTTTGGACTCGAAAACTGTTTCTTCTTTCTTGTCTTCCCATTTTGGTGTTCTGTCCTCCACATGACTGACTTTGTTCTTGAGGTCTTCTAGAGAGGTTTGGAGTTGTTCAATTTTGTTTGTATTTTCTATTGCCTTTTTCTGTATATTATCCATGCCTCTGTTGAGTTCCCTTTTCAGGTCATTTTCTGATTTTATTAATGCCTCTTGGAATTCATCCTTGCATTTATTTATGTCTTTATTGAGCTTAGTCAGCTTATATTGAGGTCTTCTGTTTTTTGGCTCTCCTTCAGATCACTTAACTCTCTTTTGAAGTCTCTGTTTTTTTTTTTTTTTTTTTTCTTTTTCTTATTAGGCCCAACCTAGAAAGGACAGCAATCACACACTTGATGGTCTTTTGTAGATTTTCTGCAAGTTCTGCCAATTGCTTGGTCAGGGTCACATATCTTGTGTCTTCATCTTGGGGTTCTGATCCTGTTGTCTCTTCTATGTTTTGATTAGAGACCTCCATTGTGATATTAGGCAACCTTGTTGAGGTTCATTCCATTTGATGTTTTGTGTTGTTACTTATGCACTCTGGTCTGCCCATCACAGTGTGGGAATCTTATTTAATTCAGGAGGAACCTGTAGTTTATCCTTGAAGTGTTTTCAAGGATTGTTCTCTTTTATAATTGACTATATTAGGCTTTTGATGGCACATGGATCTGTCTGCTCAGGAAGGAGGAATTGGTGTGGCCCTAGTGGAGATCTGGAGGAAAGGGAAATGGCATGGTCCTGATGGTGGGTGGCAGGGCGGGAAGAGGGGAAGGCATGGACCAGGTGACAGGCAGGGAGAGGGGATGGCGTGGTCCCAGAAGTGGGTGGTGGGGGAGGGAGAGGGGACTGTGCTGTCCCAATGGTGGGTGTTGGTGGGGAGAGGGGATAGTGTGGACCTCATGGTGGGTGGCAGGGCAGGGAGGAGGGATGGTACTGACCTAGTGGCATGGTGGGGCAGGGACCTGGTGGCAGGGAGAGGGAGGAGGAAGGGAGGAAAGGCCGGGGAGAGAGAGAGAGAAAAGGTGAGAGGCACTTGCCCCTGATCTGTGTACAGGTAGTGCAGCAGTGAACCTGGTCTGTGGTGTGGTGGCTGGAATGGGTGTTTAAGGGGTCTGGGGGACTAGTGGGCTACCTGAGAGTGTGGGAATCAGTGGATTCCCTACTGTGCCCCTTTACACTCTCCCACTGGGGTTCTGCTAGTACCTACTGACCCTGGAACCTCAGAGATCTTGCCTGGTATTACCATAGGAGCTGAAATATGGTTAGGTGGATGCTTTCTTTCTTTCTTTCTTTCTTTTTTTTTTTTTTACTTTTTAAAAATTTTATTTTGGGGCTGGAGAGATGGCTTAGTGGTTAAGCGCTTGCCTGTGAAGCCTAAGGACCCCGGTTCGAGGCTCGATTCCCCAGGACCCACGTAAGCCAGATGCACAAGGGGGCACACGCATCTGGAGTTTGTTTGCAGTGGCTGGAGGCCCTGGCGTGCCCATTCTCTCTCTCTCTCTCTATCTGTCTCTCTCTGTCTCTGTCTGTCACTCTCAAATAAATAAAAATAAACAAAAAATTAATTATTTAAAAAAAAATTATTTTAGAAAGAGCAAGCGAGCACGAGAGAGACAGAGATCAGGAGGGAGAGGGAGCGAATTGGTGTGTCAGGGCATCAGCTACTGCAATCAAATGCCAGACACTGTGCCACTTAGTGGGCATGTGCAATCTTGCGCTTGCCTCACCTTTGTGCATCTGGCTAATGTAGGATCTGGAGAGTATCACATGAGTCCTTAGGCTTTGCAGGCAAGTGCCTTAACTGATAAGTCATCTCACCCACCCCCATTACCTTTTTGGTGGGATAAAGTACTCAACAAAAAGCAGCTGATGGGAGGAAAGATTTTTATCTTCTTCTTATAATCTTGAGAGGAAGCTCCATGATGCCAGAGAAAGCATGGCAGGAGCAGATGCTGGACATTACCGCTTTGCCACAGCAGGTGTCAAACAACAGCAGGACTGTGAGCCAAACTAATACTGGCAAGCTAGGGCTAGTAAACCTCAATGTCTACCCCCAGCAACACACCTCCTCCAGCAAGGCTCCACCGCCCATATTGCCAGCAGCTAAGGACAAAGCATTTGAAACACACGAGTTAGTGAGTTGCATCTGATTCAAACCACCTCTTTCTGCCCCTGACCTCCATAAACTGATGACTATGACATAAAACACAGTGCATTCTGTCCAACTTTAAAAGTCACTATAGATTTTATCAATCTCAACACTGTTCAAACATTCCCATGGTCCAAGATTTCTTAACTTTGAGTCTGTCAAAACAAAAATACATAATGGCACATAATAAATATTCACACTGCAAGAGATGACATCACAAGGAAAGATGGAACCAATGCAAGGTCTAAAACAAGCAGTGCAAACATTAAATCCTGTAGCTCTAAGTCTGACATCTGTAACCAGTGATGAAGTCTCAGGACTTCTAATTCTTCCCCTCCATTTGGGCTGCTCACAGCCTGGGTAAAACTCCATCCCAAACTAGCCACTCTCCTTGGCAGCTGTCTGACAATCCTGGTATATCAAAAAGGCCTAGGGTCTCCATTGCAACCCATGATTCATCCTCATGGCTTCATAGAGCTCTCATGCAGGGATTCCAACAATCCTGCCTCACAATGCCAAGTGGCCATTTCCAAAAACAAATCACATTGCACATCCAATGACCATTTCCTGTATTTGCTATATTCTTATAATACCAGGTAGGCTACTGAATTTGGTAATCCAGGGAGGAATAAAGCCAACTTTAAAGAGAATGACATTTCCTTCAGTATTTAGGCCCTCTCCTTTCAAAAGAGTCAGCATTCTTCCTTCTGACCCAGTTCAGAACATCTGGCCCAGTCTCAATCATGGTGATCTTTCAAACAATTGCAGCTGAATGGGGCTAATATCTTCTGCACAACTTTCATTTCATTCTTTCTGTGCCATATATGTTTGCTCATACCAGTCCATTTCTTCTAAACTTAACACTGCACAAGTTTTCAGGACATGGGAAGAGCACATCTAGCCTCTCACACAAACTTTCTGTCTTCCAGACAAAGTTCATTCTTCCTTCATAAGCCAAGCCTGTACAGCCTATATTTCCTACTGCATTTAGGTCTTTCAAACTCTGACCAGAATGGTTCATCAAACTCTGTCTTTAGCACTGCAAGGCAGTTCTTGGATGAAGGTTTCGGATACTTACACATATCTCCCACAAATCAAATTTCAAAAGGCAAAAATCCACACAGTCAGGTTTATAGCAGCAATGACCCCACTTCTGGCACCAATTTTCTGTTGTAGTTACCTTGGTGTGCTGGGATAAAGCACCTGATCAAAAGCAGGTGATAGGAAGAAAGTTTTTCTTGATTAATTTTTTTGTTTGTTTATTTTTATATATTTGAGAGCGACAGAGAGAGAAAGAGGCAGAGAGAGAGAGAATGGGCACACCTGGGCCTCCAGCCACTGCAAATGAACTCCAGACACTTGCGCCCCCTTGTGCATCTGGCTAATGTGGGTCCTGGGAAATAGAGTCTCGAACTGGGGTCCATAGGCTTCACAGGCAAGTGCTTAACCACTAAGCAATCTCTCCAGCTCCTGATTTTTTTTTTTATCAAGACAGAGAGAGAGAGAGGAGAGAGAGAGAGAGACAGAGACAGACAGAGAGAAGAGGGAATTGGTGCACCAGGGCCTCAGCCACTGCAACTGAACTCCAGACACCTGTGCCACATAGTGGGCATTTGTGACCTTGCATTTGCCTCACCTTTGTGTGTCTGATTAAGGTGGGATCTGGAAAGTAGAACATGGGTCCTTAGGCTTTGCAGGCAAGCACCTTATCTCTCCAGCCCAGGGAAGAAAGTTTTTTTTTTTTTTAATTTTGCTTATAGTCTCTATTATTTGGCTCATAGTCTCAAATGGAAGCTCCATGGTGGCATGGGAAAGCAGAGGCTGGACATTACCTCCTTGCCATATCAGGTAGCAAATAACATCAAGAGAACAAGCCAAACTAACACTGGCAAGCTAGGGATAATAAACCTCAAGGTCCACTTCCAGCAATATACCTTCTCTAGCAAGGCTCCATCTCCCAAACTGCCACTAGCTGGGGACCAACAATTCAGAACACATGAGTTTATGGTGGACATTTATTTCAGACCACCACAGAAACCTAACTAATTTTTTTTAAATAAAAAGAGTGAAACAACATATATATTTGCTATGGCCTTAACTGTGCCCTACTCCCATTCATATGTAGAAGCCCTAGCCTGCACTTCCAGATGGTGCTTGTGGGGATGCTGCTGAGGTTCAGCATAGTGCTCTGCACACAGGGGAAGTCCAGCCTAAGGGCTGGAAGGACCTTAAAGGCCATCTAGAAGAGCAGTTCTCAATGGTTTTCCATTTCCATGTGTCTGAGGCTTCTAACAAACTACCACTCATTATCACAGGCAGTAATAATAATTAATAGTATCTCAGTTGGAGCATATGTGAGCACTAAATGATAATCTGGTGGTTCTAGAGTGGTGGGGGAGGGAAGAGCTATAGAGAAGGGAAGGGGGAAAGAGAAGGAGATGATGAGGTCTGTGGAAGGCACATATATTTTGAAAAGTTCAGATGGTTCTAATAGATCTCCAGTGGCTGTGTAACCCAAGCTTTATGATCTTGGGGATCAAGGATGACTGTTTTGAGATAGTGCTATTTAAAGTATAAATTGGGGTGTGGTTAGGAATTAACTATATTCAGGGAAGTAAGATTGAGGATAATATTGTATGCTTTCAGGACAGATTTTTCAAAGGTCCATAAGTGGGAGGGAGCAGGGTATGCATGTGCCTTTGAAAGCTGAAAGATAAAGAGAGCTGAGGGAGTGGACAGAATGGTGGGTCTGTGGCTGGAGAGACTGATGAGTTTCAATCCCATAGAGTTGTTAAGGATTTGGCCCTCTTCCTAACTACAATGAGAAGCTATTGGAATTGTCTGACTTAGAAGAGGGACATGAATAGATTCTTCCTTTTCTTTTTCCTTTTCTTTTTTATTTTAGAGAGAGGGCACAAGAGACAGACAGAGAGAGGAGAGATAGAGAATTGGCTTGCCAGGGCCTCAGCCACTGCAATAGAATGTCAAATGCTTAAGCTACCTAGTGGGCATGTGCGACCTTGCGCTTGCTTCACCTTTGTGCACCTGGCTAAGGTGGGATCTGGAGAGTAGAACATGGGTCCTTAGGCTTTGCAGGCATGCACCTTAATCACTAAGCCATCTCTCCATCCCAGCTTATTCTTTTTCTAATAGAAATTTGGCTGCAGTGGAGGAAGCAGATTTGAAGGTCTATCATTTAGGTAATGTCTGCTTTGCCTGAATATGATGTTGGATGACATTAAAAAGTGCCAGTAGAGGGCTGGAGAAATGACTTAGCAGTTAAGGCACTTCCTTGCAAAGCCAAAGGACCAAGGTTCAACTCCCCAGTACCCACATAAGCCAGATGCACAAGGAGGCGCATGCATCTGGAGTTCATTTGCAGTGGCTAGAGGCCCTGGCACTCCCATTCTCTCTCTCTGCCTATATCTGTATCTCTCTTTGTCTCAAATAAATAAATAAAAATAAAAAAAATTTAAAAGGTGCCAGTGGAGATTCAGAGAGAAAGATTAAAATGATCTTTGGTGAATGAAATTGAAAGGATTAAATGGTTTGGAAGTGAAGGAGTGGTATGCAAATAGAGTATATCTCAATGTTTGGTGATTGGTGATGTTAGTCATTAAGACAGGGAAATTTATAATAGGATATGTTGAATTAGTTTGGATGTGATTCTTTTAAAGAAATAAGTTTATTTATTGATATATTCATTCATTCATTAATTTATTTGCAAGAAGAGGGGAGAGGAATGGGTGCACCAGGGCCTCTAGCCACTGCAAATAAAATCCAGATACATGTGCCACCTGGTGCATCTGTTTTTACATGGGTATAGGGGAGTCAAACCCAGGTCATTAGGCTTTGCAGGCAAGAGTCTTAACCACTGAGCCATTTCTGTAGCCCTGGATGTGATTCTTATTAAGTGCTTTGAAGATATATGCATGGAGTTATTACAGCCAGTGAAGGTCTAGGTGTGATATTTGCAGCAGTAATTTGTGTAGAGTTACAAGCTTGTGATCCAGTGTCTGGTGATGCCTAGGCAAGGCCACAGGGTAAAAAGAGATTACAGAGCAGGGATTCTGACTGGTGAATCTGAGGACTCTTCTTTCTCCAGGAAGCACATGGAACTCTCAGAAGAAATGTTTTAATCTAAAGTGATGACTTTGGCAGAAAAAATTTAAGCCATGTGCTAGGTGTTTTTTTTTCCCCCCGAGGTAGGGTTTCACTCTAGCTTAGACTGACCTGGAATTCACTATGTAGTCTCAGGGTGGTCTTGAACTCTTGGTGATCCTCCTATGTCTGCCTCCCAAGTACTGGCATTGAAGGAGTGCGCCACCACACCCTGATCCCATGTGCTAGGTTTTGGGGAAAGTATTTCCTTTAATAGCCCAATCCAGTCTCAAAAAGAAGTGGATGGCATTCTTGAGGAAAACACCTGAGGCTGACCTCTGGCTTCCACATGCAAGTGCACACAAATGTGTGCACATGTGGACACACATGTGTGCTGATGCACATAAGGACATGCACGCACACATATGTACATCATACACATGTGAAAATAAAAATATATAGAAAAGAGCTGTTATATTCTTTCACAGAGATGCTTAAGACATGAAAATTCATGAGTTTGTGAAACCAGCCAAGCAGAATATAGTTCCTGTTTTTTCTTTTTCTTTTTTTTCTCGAGAAAAAGACTAGAGAACAACAGAGAGTGAATAATCTGTTTTGGTAAAGAAGCTCCTAGGCCTCTTGGCATTGATGCAGATTTTGCAGTCTCCTGTACTTTCTGTCCTGAAGCCCTGACAGTGAGCCCTGGACCAGTCATGATGCCGCCGTTGGTTGAGGCTCTCACCTCTATCAAGCATGAGTTGCCTTGATGGAACCTCTATGGCACACTAGTCAGCTTTGCCTTACTGTAACAAATACCAGAAATAAAGGCTCCAGCACCTCCCAATAGCACCATGCTGGGACCAAGCCTTTAACACATGGGTCTTTAAGAGCTACTTTCCCAAACCACAGCTTATGGTGTAGATATTATTACCTTCTCTAACAGAAAAGGATGGTAGGCATGGATAGGTGAAGTGGTTTAGGAATATCACATAGCTAGTAAGTGACAGATTGGAGAGCTGGATGTCTGACTAGCAAGCATTTATTCTTTGTTATTCTACTTCTCTTTATATTAGAAAAGGCTGAACTCTAAAACAATGGTCCCAGTCTGCCTTCTAGAGTCCACTTTGGGATGCAAGGAGATGGACTCAGATGCTTGGAAACTTTGTAGGACAGATGGGGTGGTTATAAGTTGGCCTTTCTGTAACTAGATCACCCAGTTAACTAGAACACTCCATCCCCCTGTGTTCCTGTTAGTTTTTATAATGTGCCATAGGGGGAAAGGTCAGGGTAGTGCTCTGGGAAAGAAAAGGAATAATGCAAAGCCTGAGAGTCCCAAGGATCACTCAAGGATGAATTATATTAGATTAGGGCTCTCTTTCTCTTTCACTCTTTCTCTCTCTGCTTGAAGTTATTATGAACTTTGAATTCAAATCAAATAGTTTACATGAGTTCCTCACATGTGAGCAATGGCGCTGGGATGGTCATTATGCTGCCTGTGACTTGGAAGATTTTTCTCTGTCATTCATTCTGGGATGGTCCACTCTCTCATTTATCTACCCCCACCATACCCTTTCAAGCTATAAGTCAATGTTTATTTGTTTTATGTCCCATTTTGACTGGAGAAATTTTTAATTAAATTATGACCTCATTGCTTGACTAGCCACCCTCATAAAAAGGGACAGAGGAAGAAAAGCCCAGATACTTCTGAGTTAATTCTTCAATCACACATTTTATGTTTGTTTGGATAGTTTTAAATAGAGCTCTCCTTGAATAAGGCTAGTAGGAATAAGCATGATGTAATAAGCACATGCTCAGTGGAGAAGCACAGGCCCTGTGTGATGCCAGATCTGGACATGCTCCAAGATATAAGCTGTCCACCAGAGGGTAAAGGACACCTGTTGCTCTGCCAGGACATACATTCAGCCTTGAGAGGAGTGAGCCTTCCTGATAACACTGTCTTGATCAACAAGAGTCCATGTTATTTACCCACTTGTTCCATGCCAGGCTCTGCTTGGTACGCATTCACCTACTGCCTTTCATCTCGGATGGGTGTTGGGGTGGACCGTGTGAATCTTCTGGGCTTCAGTTTCTATTTCAGTGACTGGTCTGGACAGCTACTACAGTCACTGATGTAGGGATAATCAGAGGAGCCTCTCCTTGGCTCAAGCGTCTATCTCTCATTTCTTCCCTAGGGTCTGATGTCTTAGCTTAGAGTATAAATGCCCAGAAGCACAGTAATTGAGACACACAGGGATATTAGAGCCAATTGGGAAGGCAGTGCATAAGTGCCTCTTTCTTTTTCTAAACATATTTTATCACTTTTCAGAGAGGGTTCTGGGAATAGGTGCACCAGGGCCTCTTGTCACTAGACTAGTTTCAGATGTACAGATGCATATGCCAATTTGTACAACAACCCTGAGCCATCTCCCCAGCCCAGTGCCTCCCTCTTTCTTTCCTCTAGTGTACATCAATTACCTGTAAAGAGGAACTGGACAGTGTCCTTACCTGCCACAGTCCCTGTACAGCATGCTTGCTCCTTCGTGCTGGGTCTCGAATAGGCCTTTTGCAGGACAGCCTTTGTCTCAGTTTCTTTGCTGGGTTGTAAGGCAGTGGTGGGGGATGCAGGTTTAGGCAGGGCCATGGGTTGGGGAGATCCCAAACCAAAACAAAGTGCCTTCCTTGGTTGATGCTACTGCACTTCTTATTACGACTGCCCAGCAGGGAGGACTCACAGGGCTCTTTTTGCACAGAGGGTGAGTAGGGTTGGCCATGAGGCAGAGGGAGGGAGAACAGCAAGGATGTGGACCTGCATGTGTCAGGAAAAGAGGCTCCAGGGTGCAGCTCTGGGCCCAAGCAGGCATATGTCCTGTGTGGTCCAGACCAACTTCATGGACAGCGACAGTGGCTCAAGGTCCTGTGCTTGGGGGGCTGGAGATATGGCTTAGCGGTTAAGCACTTGCCTGTGAAGCCTTAGGAACCTGGTTCGAGGCTTGATTCCCCAGGACCCACGTTAGCCAGATGCACAAGGGGGCGCATGCGTCTGGAGTTCGTTTGCAGTGGCTGGAGGCCCTGGTGCGCCCATTCTCTCTATCTCTATCTCTCTCTCTGCCTCTTTCTCTCTCTGTCACTCTCAAATAAATAAATAAAAATGAACAAAAAATTAAAAAAAAAAAGTCCTGTGCTTGGTTTGATGATTGCTGCCCAGTCTTCTGCAAGATGTCTGAATGGTGCATTTTCACTTTGTAGAATGTTTTGAAATTTGTGCAGCTGGCATTGAGGGTGGACTTCCTGACATCCTGTCTATGTCGTAGTGTCTGTTAGGGAGGCTTGTATTGATGGGATCTCAGAAGTGCAGAGAGGTGCTGCTTCTCCAGTGGAGGGAAACCAAAGGAAGAAAAATGCACATTCCTCACAGAGAGAGCACACTTTCAGTTTTGGCTATGCTCTAAGAGCCAAATGTAGCATTCTTTCTTGGAGGGAATCTGCGCAGAGAAAGACTGCTAAGCCTTTACTGAAACTTAAGGTGGGAGTAATTGATTTGGTAGGGTGAAAGGTGGGGGAAGTCCCATCAACTCAGGATGTCTGTCTGGATACAGGAATTTGAAACCTGCTTGTTGAAGACGTATGTAGATTTCATTCCTTTTAATGGCTCCTTTCACGTCCAGTGAATTTAAATTCTGTTCCCCAAACTTCTTTTAATATAAATTTTGGTCACTTCTTATATAATAGAGGTAATTGAGAGCTCAGAAGGGTTAAAGTGAGGATTAGTGATCAAATGATCCAATCTACTTTTTTTTTTTTTTTTTTTTTTTTGTACTGGAGAATGAAGCTGGGATCTTGTGAATGCCAGGCAAGTGCTCTAACACTGAGCTACACTTCTAGCTCTAAGTGACTGTGGTCATTTAGGAAACACCAGGGATGTGCTGCATGAGGGCCAGGACCTGAGCCAGTGCTGATTTCCTTCCTCTCTCACCAACACCAAATGTGCTGTGAGCTCAGAACTGCTGGGAAGTGTGGTAGTTTGAATAGATGGCCCCAATATATTCACTGTTTTATTAGTTTATAGTTTGCATCTGTAGCCACCTGGCTGGAGGCGATGTCACTGGGCGGATCTTAAAGTGTGGTGGTGGGTTTGAGATTTCAAATTAGAGATATGCAAAGTGTGCCCAGCTAGAGTTCCTGAAGTGTGCTGTGTTGTGTGGCTGTTGGTTTTTAGGCTTGTGCTTCTCTCTCTGCTTGGACCTGTGAGGGCAGGCCAGCTTTTTCTGCCATTATGGAACTTCCCCTGGACCTGTAAGCTTCAATAAATCCCTTCCTCCATAACTGTGTCTGATGTGGAAGTTTATCTCAGTGAACCTGAAACTGTCTGCTACAGGAAGGCTCTTGTATTTTTCTGGGTAATTTGGGGCAATTCCTACTATGTAGGTGCAAGTGGGGTTTGAGTATGAACTACCAGGTCTGGCACTTTACATCATAGCCGAAGCTTGTCTGACAACTCTTGTGACCCTACAGACACACTTTCCAATTACAGCTTTGTTCCAGTGAGCAAGAGATTTCTAGGTTTTAAGAGTTCCCCTGGAGCCCCTGTGAAATTCCTACAGAAAGCACAGCATGACCCTCAGCAGGTACATCTGCATTACTTGACCTGAGTGTTGCCTTGGGGGATCCTGTTCTGACAATCCTTCTATGCCACACAGGGTAGTGCCCTGGGGACAGTATATAAGCTGCATGTACTTGTGCATGTGTGTGCATGTATGTATAAGTGGTTGTTGAGATCTCAACTGGATACATACATGTACATGTGTGGGCATGTGTGCATATGTGGTTGTTAAGATCTCAATTGTATACATCCATATGCATGTGTGCATATGTATGTATATGTGGTTGCTGAGATCTCAGCTGTGCATGTACATGTGAACATGTGTATGAGTATGTGGTTGCTGAGACCTCAGCTATACACATGTACATGTGAATGCATGTAGTTGTATATGGTTGTATGCACATATGGGATCACTGAATGTAATTAAAGAACAACAAATCTAACAGATTTTGGGTTTTTTAAAAAAGCTTATATTTTTATATGTATGTGGTCTTTATTGGTTCACTATACTTATCTGTGCTAGTGATAATTTAATGTAAAACATGTAAGATTAATAGGGCTTTACTCTAAGCAGTTCAGTATGTGGACAGACAAGAATTTTTATAAAATATTTTTATTTATTTATTTGCAAGCAGAGAGAGATAGGGAGAAGAGAGACACAGAGAGAGAATAGGCATGCTGGGGGCCTCCAGCCACTGCAAACAAACTCCAAATGCATGTGCTACTGTGTATCTTGTTTTATGCAAATACTGGGGATTTGAACTCAGGTCCTTAGGCTTTGCAGGCAAGCACCTTAACTGCTAAGTCATCTCTCCAGCCCTGGAGAAAAATAATGACTAATATTTTCTTCCAATTTAAGTGTTAAATTTTATACAATTCCTCAGCCAACACTGGACTAGGATTTATAGGTTACATGCATATATCTTATTTCAAATAAAAACAAAATCCAAACAGCAAAACAGAATTTGTTACAAATTTTCAAGTTAATGTTTTCATTTTAAAGACTTTTACAAGTGACCTGTAGTTTTGTTAAGAGTAGTAAAAGGTGGAAATTAGTAAGAAAAAAAAAAAAAGAAAAAATCTGGTAATTTCTCCCCTTTACTTAATTCTATTTTGTGCTTCTTTTTTTTTTTTTTCTTGGATATATACATGTTTTTCCCCACATGGAATAATACTGCTTTTCTATTTTCATTTTATACCTGCTATTGTGTTAACACAATATTTTGCAGTTAATGTATAGCTTTTCTTAAAATGCACTCATTATGTTAAGTTTAGTCCCAGATCCATATGGTAGTTTGTGCTTTTAATAGCTATACACATGGTCCCAATTTACAATAGACTGGCTTAGGAAGTTTTGACTTTATGCTATGTGAAAGTGACATGCATTCACTATGAACTGCGCTTCAGCTTGGATTTTGACCTTTTCCTGGGCCTGTCACAGCAAATACAATTCTCTCCTGCAAGGCTGAGCAGTGGCAGCGAGCTGCAGATTCCATGTCATTATGAGTGTAGACAAACAGCACTCTACAGTGCATGGGCTTATTAGTGCATGCTGTTTGGCGGGTCAAGTCCAAATGCAGTTTGGATGTAACATTTCAGATTTATTAGATTGTAGTCTGTGACACCAGTTAGAAGAGAAACTTAATAGAGAGGGACCCTAAACTAGATCTTACACAAGGATATTAACTTTTTCTCTATCACATTTCCCCCTTTGTGGTGTTAACTCGTGTGTGTGTGTGTGTGTGTGTGTGTGTGTGTGTGTCAAAGTTTTGCTCTATAATTTAGGCTGACCTTGAATTTGTAATCCTACTGCAGCCTCTTCAAGTGCTACAGTTATAGTCATGTACTATCTCACCATCCTGGTCTCTAATTTAATTTAATTTAATTTTTTTTTGAGGTAGGGTCTCATTCTTGCCCAGAATTTACTATGTAGTCTCAGGCTGGCCTCAAACTCACAGTAATCTTCCTACTTCTACCTCATGCATACTGGGGTAAAAAATAATGTTCTATTGGGGATTAGGGATTGGGGATTAAGCTCAGTGGGTAAGCATTTGCTTAGCAACTGCAAAGCTGTGGGTTAGGTCCACGGCACAGAAAAAAAAATGTTTTATTGACAACCTACAGAAATATAGACAATATACCATGATCATAATCCCCTCCCACCACTCCTCATTTTTGTCCTCCCTTTACTCCCTCCACAGAATCTCTTCTTTCCAACTTCTATTTTGACATCATCATTTCCCCCTTCCTATTTTGAAGGTCTTGTGTAGGTAGCATCAGTTACTATGAGGTCATGAATGGTATGGACACTTTATGTCTGGAAAACAGTATTGCAAAACCTTCCTCCTCTTCTTTTTTAGATAAATATTTTTATTTATTTGTAAAGAAGAGATAATGAGAAAATTAGGATAAGATATACAGATGGAATGGGCCCTTGTTGCTGCAAACGAACTCCAGATGTATGTATCATTTTGTGCATCTGGCTTTATGTTGGCATTGGGGAATCAAATCCGGGCCATCAGGCTTTGAAAACAAATGCTTTTAACTGCTGAGCCATCTTTTCACCCCCTCCTTCTCTTCTTGTGGTTTTAATCTTCCCACCACCTCTTCCACAATGGTCCCAAGCCATGGAGGGTATGATAGAGATGTCTCAGGTAGTGCTGGATACCTGTCATTTCTTCTTAGCACTATGGTGAGTTTTGAGTCACCTCATTGGTCACTACCATCTGAAAAAAGCAACTTCTCTAACAAAAAGTGAGAGTAACATTTATATAGAAGCATAAGTGTTTAGACAATAGTTCGTTGGGCATAACATATCAGGTCTCTGACCTTTTTAAAAAAAATTTTTTTTATTTATGTATAAGAGAGAGAGATGGGGGTGGGAGAATGGGTGCTCCAGGACAAACAAACTGCAGACTCATGTCACCTTGTGCATTTGGCTTTATGTGGGTACTGGGAAATCAATCCTGGGTCCTTAGGTATTGTAGGCAAATGCTTTAACTGCTGAACCCTCTCTCCAGCCCGGTCCCTAACTTTTTAATGGTGTTTAGTCCCACCCACTTAAAATTTTTTTTTTATTCATTTATTTGAGAGAGAGAAAAAGAGAGAGAGAGTCAGAGAATGGGCATGCCAGGACCTCCAGCCACTGCATACGAACTCAAGACGCATGTGCCACCTTGTACATATGGCCTACTTGTGCATATGGGTACTGGAGAATTGAATCTGGGTCCTTTGGCTTTGCAGGCAAGTGTCTTAACTGTAAGGTATCCCTCCAGCCCCCACCCATTTTTTACAGTCTTTTTGGGACTTCAAGGACAAATATTGGATTTTTTTGTTCATTTCTTTTTGGATTGTTATTCATATATTGGGTAATTTCTATATTTCTACTTTCAGGTTCACTGGTTCTTTCTTCTATCATCTTCATTCTCCTGCTGAGTTCATCCACTGAGATTTTTACTTTAGTTATTATATACTTTGGTTGTAACTTTTCCATTTAGTATAAAGAATCTTCTATTTTTATAATTTGTTTCAAGTATATTTTGAAGTATTTTATGATAAATGCTTTAACAATCCTGTTGAATAATCCTAATAGTTATTCAACTTGGTACTGGTATCATTAGTTTCACATGACAATTTACTAAGGTCACAAATTATAACAGACTTAGCTTAAAATAATATAAATTTGTCTAGAATCTGCCAGCAAGTTTCAAGCAGGGCTATGAGGCTCCAGGAAAGGCTCTATTTTTAAAAAATTTTCTCATGGCTCCACTTGTATCAGTTACTTTCTCATCCCTGTGACAAAAAATACTTAGCAGAAACAATGTAAAGGGGGAGAAGGTTTATTTTGGTTCACAATTTCAGAGGGAACAGTCCATTGCGGCAGAGCAGTACTGTGGCAGGAACAGCAGTTGACAGAATTCCTCACCTTTGGCCAGAGCAGGAAACAGAGCTGAAGCTAGAACCAGAGGCAGATATACAACCTTTAAGGCTAGCCCCCAGCTACTCACTTATGCTGTCTAGGTCTTATGTCTGAAAGACTCCACAGTCTCACAAGACACACCACCATCTGGGGACCAAGTATTCAAATCCATGAGCCTGTGGGGTCCTTTTACATTCAAACTATAACATCAGCCAGCCCTTGGCTTTTGCTGCATAATTCCAGTCTCTCCTCTATATTCATATGGCCTTCCCCTCTGTTTTTCTGTTCTGTTCTGTCTCATGAGAACAGCTGTCATTGGATTTGGGGCCCACCTGGCTAATGAATAATCTCATCTGAAGATCCTTAATTATACCCACTAAGGTCCATTTTCCCAAACAAGTGACATTCATGGTGACGTATTTCTCTTAGGGCTTCCATTCAATCTCCAAAAGCATCTGACAATTATCTTTACAAATCCACTTGGAGATATTCTTAGTATATTGAATGATTTTCCATGAAAACAGACATTTTGAGTTTTATGCTGTTATGTGGGCATTAGAATTCATGTGTGGGAAGTTTGGTCCTTAGCCTGGGGATGTGAGAGGTGGTGAAGCATGTGTGATCTACCTTCAGAGGGTCCAGGTATTTGTCAAGAGAGAGTTTACAAAGGGGTCCTTGTGGAAAACAGAGCATGTCCCTCCCTCCTGCTTGGACTTCCTATTTTACCATGTGGTCTGTCTGTCTTATACAAAGTCTGCCATGATTCTGTCTGCTGTCAGTTGAATGAGCCAGGAAAGCCTCCACAGCACTCACACCTGTTTAGACTTTCTGTCTTCAAAACTATTGGCTACTTCTCTTTCTTTTTTATTGAGAATTTGAATACATGGACATACTGTAATTTGATCATAATCTCCTCCAATTATACTCTTTTCTCCCCCTTTCACACCCCTATTCTACTGGAATCCCTCCTCTTTCCATGTACTCCCTTGTCTATTTTGATATTTTATTCTGTTTTGCCCTCTTCCAGCATCTATGTTAATATGTTGCTGGACTCAATATTGTGCAAGTCTTATGGAAGTAGTGGTATCCACTGTGAGGTCTTAAATGCAACAGTCACTTCATACCTGGGAATAGTGTCCTAAAGTATTCCTCCCCACCCTCTGACTCTTACATTCTTTTTTTTTCTTACAGTCTTTCTGCCTTGCATTCTCTTCTGCAATGTTCCCTGAGCCTTGGAGTTCATGATAGAGATGTCATTTAGCACTGAGCTTCAAGAGCCTCTTGTTTTCAGCACTTTGATAAATTTTGAGTCTACTCAGTATCCATAGCCATCTCCATAAAGAAGCTTCTGGCCAGAGGTGAAAGCAGCACTAAATTTTTTTCTAAAGCCTTTTATTAACAGTCTCCATGTATATAGATAATATTGCATGGTTCCAATCCCCTCCTGCCACCCTCCTTTTTCCCCCTTTCCAAATCCCCACTCCACTAAATCCTGTCTTTGCAACTAGTCTGTTTCCTACTATGATGTCATCATTTCCCCCTTCCTATTATGTAGGTAGCCTCAGCCACTGTGAGATCATGAATACCATGACCACTTTGTGTCCAGAAGACATTATTGCAAAGTACTTGTTGCAGTCAGGTTCACATTGCTGGTAGAAATCACCCAACCAAGAGCAGCTTGTGGGGAAAAAAAAGAGGTGTATTTTGGCTTACAGTCTTGAGGGGGAAGCTCCATGATGGCAGGGAAAACAATGGCATGAGCAGAGGGTGGACATCACCCCCTGGCCCACATAAGGTGGGCAAAGAAACAGGACAGCGTACCAAACATTGGCAAGAGGAAACTGGCTATAACACCCATAAGCCAGCCCCCAAGAATACACTCCCTCCAGGAGGTGTTAATTCTCAAATCTCCATCAGCTGGGAGCCTAGCATTCAGAACACCTAAGTTTATGGGGGCCACCTGAATCAAACCTCCACACTACTTCTCCCCTTCTTTTAGCTCTTACGTTCTTTCCAATTTTAGTATATGTGCTGCCAAAGCAAGCACATGGCTCTTACATTCTTTCTTTCTATTACCTCTTCCACAATGGTCTTTGAGCCTTGGAGTGTGTGATTACAGATGTGTCAGTGCTGAATACAACAAAGTCATTTCTTCTCAGCACTTTGGAGAATTTTGAGTCACCTCAGTGGTCATGGCTATCTGAAAAAAAAATGTTCTCTAACCAAAAGCAAGAGTAGTATTAGTCTGTGGGCATAAACATAAGTGTTTAGAAGGCAGTTTGGTGGTCGTAATATATCCATTTAGCCAGACAACAACAGTAGTTTTTTCCCTAGGGTTTATGACCTCCCAGGCTTTTCATGATGGTTTCAGTATCAAGCAGGAATTCCCTCCTGTGGAGTGGGCTTCAAGTCCAATTAAAGAGAATTTGATTTCCCCCATAACAGACCTGCCACCATTGCACCAGTCGGTATATTTAGCCTGACTGTCCAGCTGTAAAACTTGGAGGGTCCACTGCTGGTTAAGACTATTGAAAACTTTTCTCTCCTAACAGGCTGCATATCTCTTTCCAGCATCCTGGTAGCTAGCCAAATGAGGGGACTTCTAGCTCAGCTCCAGCTTGAATTCTCAGTGACCTTCAGCCCAAGCATGTGATTTCTTCAGCAATAGGATCTTACCATCTATATAGTTTGGTGGTCAACCAAGAGCCTTGGAAGTAGCCTGTAATGTTTTAGAGGCACTAAAGGCCAGCCTGAGCAATAGCTTGTTGGAAGGTATCCCACCCCCAGCAATAAAATTTTCTAGTAATAATCTATGGCTTCTGGGCACAGCATTATCCACTTGCCCAGGGTACTTCTGCCAAAAATAACATACACACATTCATTCATATATATATATATGTGTATATATATTATTCATAACATCTTTAATGATGATTAGGTCACCTCCTAGTCCTTATCTCCTTCATCCTCTCCCCTGACTCCACATAGACCATTTCACCCCCAGTATTCTGACCCTCTACTTATATATCTACTATATCCTTCCCTTAAGCCCTTCTCTCTTCTTCCTCTCTCATGGCCCCTTTCTAGCTTCCTGGCCTCTACTATAGACTTTTACTCCAACTCAATAGAAACCTAAATATTTGAAGCTAAGAGCCACATATGAGAGAGAGAGAGAGAGAGCATGTGACTTTCTGGGCCTGAGTTACCTCACTTAGTATAATATTTTCCAGATCCATCCATTTTCCTGCAAATATCATAATTTCATTTTTCTTTACAGTTGAATAAAACTCCATTATATAAATAAACCACGTCTTCATTATCCATTCATCAGTTGATGGGCATCTAGGCTGGTTCTATTTCCTAGCTATTGTGAATAGAGCAGTAATAAACATTGATGATCAAGTATCACTACAGTAATATGTACAGTATTTAGGGTATATGCCAAAGTGTGGTAGAGTTGTATCATATTGTGAATCTATTTTCAGCTGTCTCAGGAGCCTCCACACTGATTTCCACAATAGCTATACCAGTTTACATTCCCACCAACAATGGAGAAGGGTTCCTTTTTCCACACATCCTCTCCAGCATTTATTGTCATTTGATTTCTTGATAATAGCCATTCTGACAGGAGTGAGATGGAATCTCAAAGTAGTTTTACTTTGCATTTCCCTGATGGCTAAGGATGTAGTACATGTTTTTAGATATTTATTGGCCATTTGTATTCCTTTTCTTTTCTTTCTTTCTTTCTTCTCTTTTTCTTTTCTTTTCTTTCTTTCTTTTTTTTTTTTTTTGAGAATTCTATTCAGTTCTGTAGGCTGACCTGTAATTTGTTTTGTAGTCCCAGGCTTGCCTCAAACACCTGGCAATCTTATCCCTGCTTCTTGAGGGCTGGAATTAAAGATGTGCACCACCATGCCCAGCTTATAGTTCACTTTTTGATTGGGTTGTTTGATTGCATATTAGTTTTTTGAGTTCTTTGTATATCCTGGATATTAATCCTCTGTCAGATGTAGAGCTGGCAAAGATTTTTGCCCATTCTGTAGGTTGCCTCTTTGCTCTATCCACAGTGTCCTTTGCTGTACAAAAGCTTTTAAATTTCATGAGATCCCAGTGTTTGATTAGTTTTCTTACTTCCTAAGTGACTGGGGTTCTATTCAAAAGTCTTTGCGTATGACTTTATGTTGAAGTGTTTTCTATACTTTTTCCTCTAGCAGTTTCAGAGTTTCAGGTCTGATGTTAAGGTCTTTGATCCATTTGGAGTAGATTTTTTAGCACTAATATTCTTTCTCCCACATTTTCTGCATTGCTCTCTAAGGCCTATCATGTGAGTTAGAGATGTCTCATCCAGTGCTGAGCCCTAACCTGTCACTTCTCATGAGTCTTGGTTCTCCTCAGTTGTCACCACCATCTGCAAAAAGAAGCTTTTGTAAACAAAAGTGAGAAGAGCGATAATCTATGAGCATAAACATAAATGTTTAGAAGTCAAGTTGATAGGCCCAACATATCCATTTAACTAAAGAACAATGTAGTTTCCCTCGTAGAGCTGATGATCTTCTAAGCCATAGGCTTTTGACTGAGTTTTCAGTACCAGGAATGAAATACCTCCTATGGAGTGGGTCTGAAACCCAGACAAAAAGCAGCTGGTTACACCCATAACTGACATGCCACTATTGCACCAGTGGGCCCATCTTGTTTTATTGGCTGGCTGTAAAATACTCAACCCCAGTTATAGTAACAAAAAATGGACTAATACATATGTTAATAAATTTTGGATATTATTTAAATATTTTGATTATAACACACACACACATACACATAATGTGCTGACAGGGGAAGAGGGAATGGCTTCATTATTGACATATGTGGTTATGTTCTAATTTCATCTGTTATGATACTTGCTTCTAAGGTGAAGCTAATAATCTTGGTATTGAACATTGAAGGCCTCTCAGCTTCAATCTGGGGACCACCTACTTTTTCAAAGTATTCTGGTTACTACAGGGTAAGTTGGGAGTTCAGGGATCACACTAGGCTTGTGCTGTTCTGCTCTGACTAGCAGGGGCAGGGGTATTTGGTTATTTCTCCCTGCGTGACTTCCAATGACACTGTGAGGGACAACTCATTTCCATGGGGCCCACATGCCATTAGGCCTCCTTTTAGTATGACCACAATGGTGGGGGGCACTTTCATTCTACTGGATGGGAGTGACATCTAGGCTCTCTGCCCTGCCATTGCTGTCAAGGGTGGGCCACTCTCTTTTCTGGGCGATTGACTAGAAAGTTTATTGTCCTGCTAATCTCCTCTCCTCCTCTGGTCCTTTGGCTGGAGAGCATTCCTCCCTGTACTCGATGGAGTTTCTGGGGTTCTGGGTTCTCCACCCCTCCTGGGATTTGTGAGCAAAGAGAAAACCCAGTGAGCTCACCTCAAGTCCTGAGCTGCCTTAGTCAGCTTGTCTTTTTTGTTTTTCTCTATCTTTCAGGGTCTTCTTATTCATTTATTTTGATACAGTGTTTATGGTTGTACTCAGTGAAAGGAGTGAGAAAATTGTTATTTTTATGATAAAAAGAATATTTAATTTTTGGTGTTTAATATTAACATTTGCTTTCAGTATTATGATTTCTCTCATAAAATTACACAAATATTCATGCATTTTTTAAGCTTTTATAGTTTCATCATCTATAATGTCTTTACTATGTGTTTGTCGCAGTATGGTAGTTTATGGGGCCTACATCAGAATCTCTGGAAGTATCCATTGTACAAATTGTGTAGGTTGTTAACTAGGTGCTAAACTTTGAGATCCATTGTTTTTCCATTTTAAAAATCTTTTTTTTTTTTTGATGTAAGTTGTAAGGAAGGCATTTCACATATTTTTCCCCCTAAGCAGGTAGACACTTATCTTAAAGCCATTTATTAAATTAATCTCCTTTGTCCACTGTTTTAAAATGCCACCACGATAAAATATTAACAATCTATATATAAACATAAATATTTGGGTCTGTTTCCAGATGTTCCATTCTGCCTCATTGATCTGTCTGACCATTCTGGCGCCAGTGACTTACCCTTGTTAATTGCTGCAACTGTAGTCTGTGCAGGCTTCTGAACGCAGCCTTGCCGGAGTGGAGTCTCTAAAAGCCTCCTGAGGAACCGCCTGCCAGGACAGAGCTGGCTGACTCATGCCTGAGGTTGCTTTGTAAATTGCAGAGCTCTCTGGCCTCTCAGCCCGCCCCTGACACCAGCACTTCCTGAAGCGCTGATCTCATCCCAGCCCTTCCTGACTCCACAGCCTTTCTCAGAAGGTGAAGTGCATTACCCTGCTTTTCAAGGCCCTTCTGCGACGTCCTGTTTTCCATTTACCTTTTCAAAATGACCCCCTTGCCTTCAGTAAAAGTTGTCTTTAATCATGTTTACCTGCTCCCCTGTTTCAGACTTGCCTGATGTAGTTTTTGCATTTGTTCTTGTCCTCTGCCTTAAAGTGCATTCTTTAAACTATCTGCCATCCTCCAAAGCCAGACTCCTTCTAGAGAGCCTTTTATCTGAAATTTCTAGCTTTCCCGGCCTCTTCCATATACATAGAGCACTCACTTTGTAGTCAGCATGCATTGACCTATGGAAGCTCTCGTACGAGGCAATTACTTTTGTTGTTATGCTTTCTGGAGTCTATACATCATCTCCCTCACCAAGGCTGTTCTATTCTTACACGTAAGGCGTCACCTTCTTATGTAGGCCACCGTGCTTCTCCTGGCAAAGCAATGTGCACAGAGCAGACATTCACTCCATCCACATTTACTGGCTATACAATGGAAGGGTATATTAGATCTCAATGAAAGCTCAAGCCTACTTTTGTTGCTAAAATCCACGCGATGAATCACTTTATTTCCTCTATTTTCAGTTATGTGTTCAGTTCAGTTACAGGTAATCCCTGTGTTCTGAGTAAACTACTTCATATTCGTTAGGTAGATATTGATCTCATAGGATATGATAATTGTGTGCAGAGATGTGGGAAACCTAGAAATTTCTTTTCTGGTCCCTGCAAAACTTTCCCAATGGCTTAGAATGCTCTCTACCAGACAGAATGCAGGCTGTGTCAGAGGTGCTCCGGATGTCTACTCTGCTCACAGTACCTTCTGAGGGACTTGAGCCACCTAAAGCCCTTGATGCTCAGTGCCCCAGCTCCTTGTGGCCAGACCTAGGTGCATGGCTGCAGGTTGTGCAGGGATGAGCTGGGCCAGTCAGGATGAAGAAATGCACATGATTGCCAGTTAGACATGGGACATATGTGAGCAGCATGGCAGAGAGCCTGGGAAGCCCAAACACTTAGGAGAGAAGCAAAAGAAGGAGCCGCAGGAGAGCACGAGAGAGGCTCTGTCCCTGGAGTTACACAGATTTCCGAAATACTCCATTCAGATTCTTTCAGGCCAACTCCTATCTCCTAATAAGGATCTCCTCTATTCCTGACCTTGACTCTTCATGAGATCATTTGAGCTTAATAATAAACCTGGATTCTCTTGGCCAACCTTAAGCAAACCTGGTGTCTCTGTTCCTTTTAACCAAATTAGCCTGGATGAAATAAGTAGTGCGGGGAATGCCCATCAGCTATTTTTCTGTCTGGAGAATGTATATTTAATTGTAATATGAATCACAAGACTTAGAATAGCTAGATGAACTTTAAAAATATTGTTCTCAACATAATTTTAAGCACTTAATATATTTTCATGAAAAATTTCAAAAGTACAGAAGAGAGAATAGTAGAATAAACATTTATCTGTCTGCAGCCTAGACTAACACCTGTCAACATTTTTCATATCTGCTTCTCTATTTGACTAAACCATTGGAAAGTAAATTGGAGATTTTCTATTCTCCCTAAGTATATCGTGTTGCATTTTCAAAATAAGATGTTTTCATATATATAATAATATGGTCACATATAACAGAATTGGCATTTTTTTAAAAGTATTTTAGGACTGGAGAGATAGCTTAGAGGTTAAGGCACTAACCTGCAAAGCCTAAGGACCCATATTCGACTCTCCAGGTCTCACATAAGCCATATACACAAGGTGACACAAGCTCATAAGGTTGCACATGCACACAAGGTAGCACATGCATCTGGAGTTCGACTGCAGTGGCTGGAGTCCCTGGAGTGCCAATTGTCTCTCTCCCTTTCTCTCATTCTTACACTCTCACATAAAAAGGCCAGTCTGTTGGGCTAGCCTAAAAATATTATTTATTTATTTATTTGAGGGAGAAAGACAACACAAACAGAATGAGAGAGAGAGGAGAGAGAGAGAGAGAGAGAGAGAGAGAATGGGCATGCCAGGGCCTCCAACCACTGCAAAAAAACTCTGTATGGAAGTGCTACCCCATGCATCTGGCTTTACGTGGGTACTGGGGAATTGAACCCAGGTCCTTAGGCTTTGCAGACAAGTGCCTTAACTGCTAAGCCATCTCTTCAGCTCCAATCTTCTTTTCTTTTCTTTTTTTTTAAAGTTTTATTTATTTAAAAAAATTATAATACTTCCCTCCCTTCTGCTACTTTCCCCTTCACAGCTCTGCTCTCCATCATATCCCCTCCCTCTCTCTCTGTTAATCTCTCTTTTATTTTGATGTCATTATCTTTTTCTCCTACTATGAGGGTCTTGTGAAGGTATTTCTAGGCAGTGCAAGGTCATGGATATCAAGGCCAATTTCTTTTGGGACAGCTGTATGTAAGGAGTGATACCCTTCCTTTGGCTCTTACATTTTTCCGCCACTTCTTCCACAATGAACCCTGAGCCTTGAAGGGTGTGATAGAGATGTTTCAGTGCTGAACACTCCTCCATCCCTTCTTCTCGGTACTATGTTTCCTTTTGGGTCATCCCAGTGTTCATCACCATCTGAAAAGAGAAGCTTCTCTAACCAGATGTGAGAGTAGCATTAATATATGAATATGAACATTAAGTATAGTGATTTCAGGGCAGTTTGGTGAGAAAAAGATATACATTTACCAGACAAGAGCAGGCTTTATACCCGTAAGGTTCATGACCTCCCCTGCCATAGGCTTTTGATTAGGTTTTCAGTACCAGGCATGTACTCCTTCCCATAGACCCGGCTTCCAGTCCAATTAGAGAGCAGTTGGTATCCCCCAGAGCAGTGCCACTATTGTACTCATTCGGTCATTTGCCCTGTCTGGCCAAACTTGAGGCTTCCATTGTCCACTGTTTTCACCACTGATGACTTCTGTCTCCCATAGGGCTACATGCAGTGCAGCTTTTTCCAGCATTCAGTTGGCTGGACTACAGGGAGAAGGTTTTCTGCTCAGCACCAACTTGACTTCTCAATGACCTTGCTGCCCAGACATGTGATGTCTTCAGGAATAGGGTCTTACTATCTGTTTCTCGAGGGAAACCAAGGGCCTTGGCAATAGCCTGTAATGTTCTGGAGGCAACAGGAACCTCCCTGGCCAACAACTCACCAGAAGGTATCCCATCCCTGGCACTGAAAATTTTCTAGTAACAATATATGGCTTCTGGATGTGCCATTATCTAAAAAGAAAAGTAGGTTTTCATATGTGTTATTCAGAATGCCTTGAATTTTGATTGACCCTCACCCCCGACTCTTCTTTTACACAATCTCTTCCGCTAGCCTCACTTAGGCCTTTCCACTCCCTGTAATCTGTTCTTCTACTTACATATATACAATATCATCCCCTTAAGTCCTTCCCTCTCCTCTCTCCCTTATAGCCTTTTTCTAGCTTACTGGCCTCTGCTACCAATTTTTTGGTTCCAGCTCACACACAAGTCTGTACATTTGTTGCTAGGATCCACATGTGAGAGAGAACATGTGATGTTTGGCTTTCTGGGCCTGGGTTACCTCATTAAGTATAATCCTTTCCAGATCCATCCATTTCCCTGAAAATTTCATAATTTCATTTTTCTTTACCACTGAATAGAACTCCATTGTGTTGGTATACCACATCTTTATTATCCATTCATTTGTTGAGGGACATCTAGGCTGGTTCCATTTCCTAGCTATTGTGAATAGAACAGCAATAAACATGGTTGTGCAAGTATCTCTAAGGTAGTGAGAACAGTCATTAGGATATATGCCTAGGAGTGCTATAGCTGGATCATATGGTCTCGTATCTGTCTCAAAACCCTCCACATTGATTTCCACAATGGCTGTACCAGATTACATTCCTACCAACATATAGATGGGTTCCCCTTTTTCTGCATCCTTGCAAGCATTTATTGCCATTTGTTTTCTTGATGGTAGCCATTCTGACAGGAGTGAGATGGAATCTCAAAGTAGTTTTAATTTGCATTTCCCTGATGGCTAAGTATATAGAACACCTTTTTATTTTTTATTTATTTATTTATTTTTTTTTTCTAGCATTCTTTTTTTTTTTTCTCCATTTTTATTAATATTTTCCATGATAACAAAAAAAAATCCCATGGTATTACCCTCCCCCCTTTCCCCTTTGAAATTCCATTCTCCATCATATCCCCTCCCCATCTCAATCTTTCTACTTACATATATACAATACCAACCTAATAAAAGCCCTCCTCCCTTTCTTTCTCTTCCCTTTCTATCTCCTTTTTTAACTTACTGGCCTCTGCTACTGAGTTTTTTCCTTCTCACACATAAGCCCAATCATCTCTAGCTAAGATCCACATATGAGGGAGAACATGTGGCGCTTGGCTTTCTGGGCCTGGGTTACCTCACTTAGTATAATTCTTTCCAGATCCATCCACTTTTCTGCAAATTTCATAACTTCATTTCTCTTTACTGCTGAGTAAAACTCCATTGTATAAATGTGCCATATCTTCATTATCCACTCATCAGTTGAGGGACATCTAGGCTGGTTCCATTTCCCAGCTATTATAAATTGAGCAGCAATAAACATGGTTGAGCAAGTATCTCTAAGGTAATGAGATGAGTCCTTAGGATATATGCCTAGGAGAGCTATAGCTGGGTCATATGGTAGATCAATCTTTAGCTGTTTTAGGAACCTCCACACTGATTTCCACAATGGCTGGACCAGATTGCATTCCCACCAACAATGTAGAAGGGTTCCTCTTTTTCCACATCCCCGCCAACATTTATGATCATTTGTTTTCATGATGGTAGCCAATCTGACAGGAGTGAGATGGAATCTCAATGTAGTCTTAATCTGCATTTCCCTGATGACTAGGGATGTAGAACATTTTTTTAGATGCGTATATGCCATTCGTATTTCTTCCTTTGAGAATTCTCTATTTAGCTCCATTTCCCATTTTTTGATTGGTTTGTTTGATTCCTTATTATTTAACTTCTTGAGTTCTTTGTATATCTTAGATATTAATCCTTTATCAGATATATAGCTGGTGAAGATTTTTTCCCATTCTGTAGGTTGCCTCTTTGCTTTCTTCACCGTGTCCTTTGCAGTGCAAAATCTTTGTATTTTCATGAGGTCCCAGTGGTTAATCTGTGGTTTTATTGCCTGAGCAATTGGGGTTGTATTCAGAAAGCCTTTGCCAAGACCAATATGTTGAAGGGTTTCCCCTACTTTTTCCTCTAGCAGTTTCAGAGTTTCAGGTCTGATGTTAAGGTCCTTAATCCATTTGGACTTAATTCTTGTGCACGGAGAAAGAGAAGAATCTATTTTCATCCTTCTACAGATATATATCCAGTTTTCCCAACACCATTTGCTGAAGAGGCTGTCTTTTCTCCAGTGAATATTTTTGGCATTTTTATCAAATATCAGGTGGCTATAACTACATGGGGTTACATTTGGGTCCTCTATTCTGTTCCATTGATCTACGAGTCTGCTTTTGTGCCAGTACCATGCTGTTTTTGTTACTATGGCTCTGTAGTATAGGTTAAAATCAGGTATGGTGATACCACCAGCCTTATTTTTGTTGCTCAGTATTATTTTAGATATTCGAGGTTTTTTGTGATTCCAAATGAATTTTTGGATTGTTTTTTCTATTTCCGTGAAGAATGCCTTTGGAATTTTGATGGGGATTGCGTTAAATGTGTAGATTGCTTTTGGTAAGATTGCCATTTTCACAATATTGATTCTTCCAATCCAGGAACAAGGGATGTTTTTCCACTTCCTAGTGTCTTCTGCAATTTCTCGCTTGAGTGTTTTAAAGTTCTCATTGTATAGATTCTTTACTTCCTTAGTAAGGTTTATTCCAAGGTACTTTATTTTTTTTGATGCAATTGTGAATGGGAGTGATTCTCTGATCTCATCCTCTGTGTGTTTGTTGTTAGCATATATGAAGGCTACTGATTTCTGTGTATTTATTTTGTATCCTGCTACATGACTGTAGGTTTTTATCAGCTCTAACAGTTTGCTAGTAGAGTCTTTAGGGTCCTTTATATATAGAATCATGTCATCTGCAAATAATGATAACTTGACCTCTTCCTTTCCGAAAAATATGGAACGCTTCACGAATTTGCGTGTCATCCTTGCGCAGGGGCCATGCTAATCTTCTCTGTATCGTTCCAATTTTAGTATATGTGCTGCCGAAGCGAGCACTAGAACACCTTTTTAGATGTTTATATTCCATCTATATTTCTTCCCTTGGTAACTCTCTATTTAGTTACATAGCCCATTTTTAAATTGGATTGTTTGATTTCTTAGTGTTTTGTTTTCTGAGTTCTTTGTATATTCTGGATATTAATCCTCTGCCAGATTCTGTAGGTTGTCTCTTTGCTCTATTCACAGTGTCCTTTGCTGTACAAAAGCTTTGGAATTTCATGAGATACCAGTGGTTGATTAGTGGTTTTATTTCCTGAGCAATTGGGGTTATATTCAGAAAGTCATTGCCAACCAATATGTTAAAGGGTTTTCCCTACCTTTTCCTCTAGCAATTTCAGAGTTTCAGGTCTGATATTAAGGTCCATGATCCATTTGGACTTGATTCTTGTGCATGGAGAAAGACAAGGATCTATTTTTATCCTTCTACATATAGATATCCAGTTTTCCCAGCACCACTTGTTGTCTTTTTTCCAATGAATATTTTTGGCATTTTTGTCAAAATCTGATGTCTTTAGCTGCCTGGGTTAACATCTGGGTCCTCTATTCTATTCCATTGATGTACATGCCTGTCTTTGTGCCTGTACCATGCTGTTTTTGTTACTATGGCTTTGTAATATAGCTTAAAATTGGGTATGGTGATGCCAACAACCTTATTTTTGTTGCTCAAAGTTGTTTTGGCTATTTGAGGTTTTTTTGTGCTTCCAAATGAATTTTAGGATTTTTAAATTCTATTTCTGTGAAGAATGCCATTGGAATTTTAATGGGGTTGCATTAAATGTGTAGATTGCTTTTGGTAAGATTGACATTTTCACAATATTGATTCTTCCAATCGAAGAACATAGGATGTCTTTATAGGATGTCTTTCCATTTTTCAGTGTCTTCTGCAATTTCTTAATTGAGTGTTTTAAAGTTCTCACTGTAGATATCCTTCATTTCCTTGGTAAAGTTTACTTCAAGGTACTTTTTGAGGCAGTTGTGAATGGGAGAAATTCCCTGATTTCATCCTCTGCATGTTTTGTTGTTAGTATATAGGAAAGCTAGTGATTTCTATGTGTTTATTTTGTATCCTTCTACATTGCTAAAAGTGTTTATCAGCTCTAACAGTGGTAGAGTCTTTAGTATCTTTTATGTACAGAATCATATCATCTGCAAATAATGATAATTTGACCTCTTCCTTTCCAATTTTTGTCCCTTTTATGAGTGTTTCTTGCCTTATTACTATAACTAAGACTTCCAGTGGTATATTAAATAAAAGTGGAGACAGTGGACACCCTTGTCTTGTTACTGAATTTTCTGGAAAATCTTCAAGTTTTTCCCCATTTATTATTATGTTGGCTGTAAGTTTGTCATAAATAGCCTTTATTATGTTGAGATATGTTCCTTCTATTCCCAGTTACTGTAGGACTTTTACCATGAAGGGATGTTGGATTTTGTCAAATGTCTTTCCTGTATCTATTGAGATAACCCTGTGACTTTTGTCCTTCACTCCATTTATATAGTGTATTACATTTATTGATTTGCATATGTTGAACCATCCCTGCATCTCTTGGATAAAGCCTACCTGGTCAGGGTGAATAATATTTCTGATATATTCTTGTATTATATTTTCCAATATTTTATTGAGAATTTTTGCATTATATTCTTGTATTATAATTTCCAATATTTTATTGAGAATTTTTGCATAGATATCCATGAGGAAATTGGTCTGTAATTTTTTTTTTTTGTTGTTGTTGTTCTGTATTTGATTTTGGTATCAGGCTGATGCTGGCTTGGTAGAAGGAGTTTTTTAGAATTCTTTCCTTTTCTATTTTATGGAAAAGTTTGAGAAGCAGTGGTATTAGTTCTTCCATGAAGGTCTGGTAAAATTCACTAGGGAATCCGTCTGGGCCTGGACATTGTTTTATAGTTGGGAAACTTGTTATAACTGCTTGCATCTCTGTACTTGTTACAGGTCTATTTAAATGGTTTATCTCATATTGATTTAATTTTGGTAGGTCATGTGAATCAAGAAAATCATCCATTTCTTTCAGATTTTCAAATTTAGAGGTACATATATTCTTAATTATGTTTTTCTGAATTTCTTTGGTATCTGTTGTTATGGTACCTTTTTCATCTCTGATTTTATTATTTTTTGTCTCTCTTTATTCTTGCCGGATTTGCTAAGGGTTTATCAATCTTTTTCATCCTTCCAAAGAACCAATTCTTTGTCTCATTGATTCTCTGGATTTTTTTTTTTTGGGGGGGGGTTCTATTTCATTAATTTCTGCCCTGATCTTTATTATTTCTTCCTGTCTACTGATTTTTGGTTTGCCTGATTCTTCTTCTTCTAAGGCCTTAAGGTGAAGCAATAAATTCTTTACTTGTGAACTCTCTAATTTCTTTATGTAGGCACTTAGAGCTACAAATTTCCCTCTTAGGACTGTCTTCATTGTGTCACAAAGATTTTGTATGTTGTGTTCCCATCATCATTTGATTCATGAATTTATTGATTTCCTTTTTGATTTCTTCAATGACCCATTCATCATTCAATAGTGTACATTTTGTCTCCATGAATTTGGATATGCTTTATAGTTTTACTTGTTGCTGATTTGTAGTTTAATCCCATTATAATCAGATGGGGTACAAGGGATTATTTCAGTTTTCCTGTGTTAATCAAGATTTGCATTGTGTCCTAATATATGGTCTATTTTAGAGAATTTTTCATGTGCTGCAGAGAAAAATGTATATTCTGTAGCATTTGGATGGAATATTATGTAAGGTATGTGTTAGGTCCATTTGTTCCATGACATCATTTAATCCAGATGTCTCTCTGTTTATTTTTGGCTGGGATGACCTCTCCATTGATGAGAGTGGGGTATTGAAGTAACCCACTACAATTGTGTTTGGTGTTATCTGTGACCTAAAGTCTGATAGTATTTATTTGATGAAATTGGGAGCCCCCATGTTAGGTGCATATATGTTTAGGATTGTAATGTCCTCCGGCTGGAGTGTTCCTTTAATCAGTATAAAGTGACCTTCTTTATCTTTCCTCTCTAATTTTGTTTGGAAGTTTATTGTGTCAGATATTAGGATAGCAACCCGTGCTTATTTGCTAGGCCCATTTGCTTGAAATACTGTTTTTCATCCTTTTACCCTAAGACAGTATCTATCTTTTATTGAGAGATGAGTTTTCTGGAGGCAACAAATGGCAGGATCCTGCCTTTTAATACAGTTTGCAAGTCTGTGTCTTTGGTTGGGGCATTGAGGCCATTGATATTAAGAGTTGTTATTGAAAGGTATGTATTTATTCCCTCCTTTCTTCTTGGTTTGTAGTGCTTTTTGTTTTCCCTTTACTTGCTTATTTTAACAGTTACTTGAGTATTGTTTATTTTTTCCTATTTCCTCAAGTGAGTGTTTTGATTTTTCTTCAGCATGAAGGATTCCTTCAAGCATTTTCTGTAGAGCTGGCTTAGTTGTCATAAATTCCTTTAGCCTGTTTTTGTTATGGAATGTCCTTAGTTCTCCATCAATTTGGATAGATAGCTTTGCAGGATAAAGCAACCTTGGTTGACAGTTATCTTTCAGAACTTGGAATGCATCACTCCAAGCCCTTCTAGCTTTTAAAGTTTGTGTTGAGTAATATGCTGTGATCCTGATGGGTTTGCCTTTGTAGGTGATTTGCTTTTTCTCTCTAACTGCTTAATACATTTTCTTCTATGATTGTGTGGAAAACACCTACTAAGCCTCTGGATTGAAATTCTTCTCCTTCTGTTATACCCTGAATTCTTATGTATGATCTTTTCATAGTGTCCCAGATATCTTGAAATTCCCACTCATACCTGGCTATTAGCTTATCTTTCCCTTTGTTGGACTGTAATAGATCTGCCACCTGGTCTTCTAGTTTAGATATTCGGTTCTGTCTTTCATCTACTCTACTCGTGGGGCTTTCCACAGAATTTTTCACTTGATTGACTGTGCTTTTCAGAGCTCGAATTTCAACCTGGTTTTTCTGCAGTATTTCTATTTCCTTTCTCATGTCTTGCAATAATCTCCTTATTTCATTAAACTGGTTTCTTGTGTTCTCTTGGAATTCTTTCAGAAGTTTGTTTTCTTCTTTGATTCCTTGGATTTCTTTGAATATAGATAAAATCTTTTTTTTTTTTTTTTTTGAAATCTTTGTCAGGCATTTCATTTAAAATAGTCTCATTGGGGGGCACTTCTGATGGATTTATAATTTTTGGTGGGATTGTATTGTCTTGATTCTCTGTGTTTCTTGTACTATAATGTTGCAATTTTTGTATACTGAGTTGATTTGATGCTTGCATTTTCTAATAATCTGTGGTACTTTTCGATTTGGTTTTTCTTTACTATTTCTATTTCCTTATTTATGTCTAGTATTGACCTCTTTATTTCATTAAATTGGTGTCCTGTGTTTTCTTTGATTCCTTTGATTTCCTCTTTCATTCCTTTGATTTCTTCTTTGACTTCTTTAAACATATGTATAATCATTCTTTTGAAATCTTTCTCATGCATTTCCTCTAACTCATTGTCACTGGAGGTCATTTCTGATGCATTAATACTTTTTGGTGGATTTATATTGCCTTGATTTTTGGTGTTTCTTGTGTTATATTGTATACATTTTTGCATCCTGGGTTATTTAATGATTGGATTTTCTAATTAGCTGGGTATTATTAGATGTATCAGTCAATCTATGTTATATAACTTCAGGGTAGGAGCTTAAGGTGTTAGGTGTGGCTCTCAAGACTCTCAGAGTATCTACAAAAGTGACCCTAGGTGTTGGGTTTGCCTGCTATGAGAGTATTCAAGTAGGCTGAGTGGAACCAAATACAGATAGATTCTGAAATTTAATTAAGCAATGTACCCTTTCAATGAAAGACAGCTCAGAGTATTTATCCAAGAGTAGGTATTATGACAACCAGATCCTCTAACTGTCCCTTAGGGTGTGTGGTGCCCCACCCACAGCCTTAATCCTGACACCAAGGAGGTTAAGAGTTCTGATCTGTTGAGGGTTCCAAGTCAGCTTGTGACCAGGTGAGACCCTTCCCTGGTGTAATCCCAGTTACCTCTGCTCCTGCTTGGGTCCTGCTGTTGGTTCAAGTTGGTGTGGCCGGGTCCCTGGACCACTGCTCTGTTCGCTGGAGCCGGGCACTGGTGGTGGGGGAGGGGAGGCTGCCGATGCTGCTCTAGTTCTCTTGCTGTTCCACATGTTCTTCTACCTTGTGATCTGCTCCTCTGTTGTTCACTGCCGTTTTCCCTTCACGTTTCTTGAGTTTGCGGAGAACTCCAGTGTGAGTGGAAACTCCCCTCTCCTGGCTTTTCCTGCGGCTGAATCCGAGCCTGGCAGTTTTGTGGCCGCCGCTGCCACCAGGGTCCGCAGACCTGCTGGAGCTGCTCCTGCCGGCCTGTGTGGGCTCTGGACGCTCTGGATCTCTCCTACTTCTCTGCTGCCATTTCAGTTTGCTATACACCTCACTTTTTAGTAAAAGTGTGTATTTTGCTGCATTTTTTTTTTTTTTTGGCTTTTTCCCCCCTAGGCTGCTTTGGTGTGGTACCTATGCCGCCATCTTAACCAGAAGTTGCTTTTCAATTTGGAAGTACACTTTTATGTAGCAGGAGTTTAAGTTGCCAAGTGTTCTTGTTCTCTAATCCAGCTGCAGAAGTAATTCTAAGTGTTGAGTTTGCCTACTATTCAAGTATTCTAGTGGGCTGGGCAGAGCACTTTACTGGCAAATTCTAAAATTCAACTGAGCATAATACACAATCAATAAAAACCATCCCAGGGTTATGCAAGTGTGGGGATTGAAACAAACAGGTAACCTTATAAAGCCACAAACCCTAAGGGTGTATGTTGCTCTACACCCTTAATCCTGTCACCTGGGAGGTTCAGATTTCTGTTCTGAAATGAGTTCCAGTTCAGCCTGAGTCTGACTCAGACCCTGCCTCCAATAACGGCAGAAGAAAAAGACAAAGGCTCTAAGAGTCTGAAAGCATCCACGGCAACAATATTTAACCCCCAAATACAGCTTAATTGAGAATGGTAAATCCAATCAAGAATATGTAACCCATAATCTTCCCTGACACAGGAAGAGAGATTAGCACTTGCAGTGCAGGCCTATGTACCTGATTTTGGTCAGTCAGCCTCGTTATCTTTTGGGGTGGCTTGAAGTATCACCAGTGCTGAGTGCCCACCTTGATCCCTCCATGTTGTACTGTGGAGCTGGTGCTCTGCTCAGCTGTGCTGGATGTTCTGCTGCCAGGAGCTGAATGTGACCTCCCCAGGGTCACAGTTCTGTTGGTTGGGCGATGGGAGAGTGCAGGAAGCCTGAAGCTGTAGTGGAACTGCTCAACTCCTCTTCCCACCTGTGTCTAGCGTGTCCCCTTCAGATTTCTTGACTTTGCAAGGAGGCTGATAAGGTTGGAAAATCCCCTTGTTTGGTCTCTCTGCTCCCGAAGATGGTCATGCAGTTCCTGAAGCTCAGGTTTGCAAGCTCCTTGGTGGGATTCTGACTGATTTCTTCCTCCTTCCTGATAGATCTTAGTTTCTCCTGCTTCTCCACTGTGGCAGAACAAAAACAAAATCCTATACACCTTTACTTTTCAGGCAAAGAGTGTATTTCACTGTGTGTGGTTTTGCTGAAATCTCTCCCTAGGCTGGATTAGTGTGACTCCTATGCAGCCATCTTACCTGGAAGTCTCCCTATTTTCTTAATATCAGTAGTAATATACCCTTATTGAAGTAGTCCAAATTTTCCTAAAAGTTCTTTTTGTAGAAGTTTATTTTAAAAAGCTAAAATATAAACAAAATTGGTATTGCATTGATTGTTAATGGTATATTCGTTGGGTCTCTCAATCTAGAACTACCTCTTTTTCTTTGAAAAATAAGATTGGGGACTGCAGAAATGGTTTCTTATTTTGTTTTCTTCTCTGTCATTCCTACACAATGTAAGGGAAATTTAAGGGGTTGGTTGGATTCATGGGATATTTTTATTTTTATTTTATATTTCATCTCACTCTAGCTCAGACTGACCTGGAATTCACTATGTAGTCTCAGGCTGGCCTTGAACTCAGTCATCTTCCTACCTCTGCCTCCTAAGTGCTGGGATTAAAATTATACATGTTATTTTTCATGAGATAGAGAGAGAAAGAGAGAAAACACATGCACCACCTTGTGCATCTGGCTTTCATGGGTATTGGGGAATCGAACACAGGTCTTTAGGTTGCCTAGGCAAGCACCTTAACTGCTAAGCTATCTCTAGAGCCCCTCATATGAGATATTTTTGTTACTAATACCTCAGAGATGATGGTGCTCACAGTAGGGGGCATGCAATGCCTGGTCTGTTGCCCAATATTTATGATGTGTCATTGATTACTCTGCTCAAGGCAGCAACAACTACTCTCTACCTCAAAGGAAGACAGTCTCTTTTGTGGTCAGCATATAACCCTGTGGGTGACACTATTCAGTTTTCCATTAACCTTTCACCTAATGATTTTAGTACCCATTATTGATCTTTTTCCAGAATGAATGAACTTTCTTACCAACTGACATTTTCTGACAATAGGGCAGACTACAGTGGAATTGAGCAGAGGTGCTATTATTTTGCATGTTACTGTTACCATGCATTACTTACAGTCAGATTAACAAACTAGCCCAAACTATAGTGACTTTGAACATCAATGATTTTATCTCTCCAGGTCTTTGTTGGACAAGGATTCAGAAAAGGCATAGTTGGATGCTTCTAACCTGGAATCAGTCACATGGCTGCTGTCAGATGGGGCTGGCACTAAAAAATGCAGGACATTAGAGTAGCAGAAGTCAGATAAGGTATTTCTCTTTCTGTCTTTTCATGCCCTCCCTGTGTAGCTGCTCTGCATGAGTTAGTTTAGGCTTCCACACAGGATGGCAGTCTGGAGGTAGACCTTCTTTTCATGGTGACTATCAAGGTCCCAAAGCATATGCTTCCTCCAGGTCATATGTTGAATTCCTAAACCTTGAAGCTGATGGAATTACAAGGTGGGAACCTTTGGGAGGTGATTACATAGTGAGAGTGGAGTCTTCATGAATGGAATAAGTGCCTTTATAAGAAGAGGCCTTAGATAACTTGGCCTAAGGAAGTCTCATTATGTGGGGACACAGTGAAACAATAACAACAACAACAACAACAACAACAACAAAAAACAGTATATAACAACTAGAAAACCTGTCATGTCTAGGTACCAAATCTACAGATGGCTTACCTTGAGCATCTCTACCTTTGGAGTTGTGAGAAGTGAACCTCTATTGCTTATAAGCCACCCTATTGCTGTATATCTGTTTCCTCTGAGCTTAAATAGTCTCTCTTTGAGGGAATATAGAGAGCTGACAAAATTGCAAGACTCATAGGTCCTTCCCCAAGGTTATATAAGCACTAAACAATTTGCTGGGGAGTGGAGGCTCTTTGGTGGAACTACCTGAAAATTGGGCAAGTATTTCCAGGGGTGAAGCTTTTGTGAGTTGTCATCCATTCTGGGGTAGGCTTTGTGTTGATGCAGTCAACTTGTGAGTCATTTGTGCTCCTGTAAGTAACCCCATAAACCCATTGCTTCACCAAGCTAGACTTGGGTGACATCATTTATTTGGTCTGTTGTAGTCACACACCTATTCATAGGACTTTGTTCTAATGGCTTCTATGGATTGGGGATTGACTCAAGGTTCTAGCATGTTTCCAGTAAATCAGGTAGAAATAGCCTTGTCCTTTATCCCATCTTGGAGTTCATGTAGCATTGTTGGCAGAGTACTCTGTAGATGGTCATGAACATCCTTGATACTAGAAATGTCAAAAATTTGCAGACATTTGTTTTAATTTAAAAAAATTAAATATCTTATTTACTTATTTATTTTCAAGAGAGTAAGGGAGAAAGAAGGAGAGAGAAAGAGAGAGAATAGGCATGCCAGGACCTCTAGCCACTGCAAATGAACCTGTGCATCTGGCTTTATGTGGGAAATGGGGAATCATTTGGCTTGGTTGGCAAGTGCCTCAACTGCTAAGCTATCCCTCCAGCCCTGCAGACATGTTTTAAAACCACCATTTTGCTTTTAGGAAGTGAACGTACATACATATACCTCCAGTTAATAATATTTGTCTCTTAAGAAAAGATCTGAATAATTGATGAAAGATGAGACAGGTGGATCAATTAAGAATAAGACTGAAAGAAACAAACAAAAATAATGAAAGGACAATAGGAACAGATGTATCAGAAACCTGACCTGCTTATACTCCCTTCAGTTAGCATCACATTCGCTTCCTGGCAGTGAAGTTCAAGTCTGCAGGACTTTGAGGTTTGGAGCTCCAGTTATTGAATAAAAGGTAGTTTACAAGTTTATCTAGAATCACTTTTTTCCTTTGACATAGAATTTTAGACTTTATTGAGTGGGTCCTTTCATCAGAGGCATTGAGGAATAGATCAGTCAATGTCTGGCTCTGATGGTTCAAAAGATAAAGGAATGCTCTTCAAATGGACACTTGTGATGTCATTCTTCTGTGAGAAGAGAGATATGAATACCAACAGTAGCTTTTAACTCATTTCTGGGAGGGAACTAAAATACGATGTGGGACGTTGCTTTACTTTTAGACTGACGTGGTCTGGCTTGGGAACCTACAGCACAGATCATTCACCTCTGGCTGCAATGTTAAAATCACAGGGTACTTTTCACAAGCTTCATGCTTTCATTATGGAACCAACCAAATAAAACCTCTGGAAGTAGGATATGGGCATCAGTAATTTTTAAATCTCCTCAGGTGATTCCATTGTGAAGACAGAATCATGAGCCACTGTGTTAGAGAAGAGCATTGTAAGCCCTCTGAAAGGGACATACAGTAAATGTTCCTGGTTCTGTGGCCATACTATTTCTTTTGACTATTCAATGTTGCCTTTGCCATGCTATAACAGCCACAGAGAGAGCAGAGTGTGGCTGTGTTCCAATAAAACTTTATTCACAAAAACTTTCAGTTGTGCTTGAATTCTGGGCTCTGGTTTGTGGATGGAATTCTGATTTAGGGAGTCAGTTAATTTACATTTCTACAACTACATCTTCATTTGTAGAGCCTTAGATGTGCAAATGTAAAAGGAAGGACTATTTTCTAGTTGACTGTGGTTGACACAGGCATTTTGAGTGACAATTTTATTTATTCATTTATTTACATTTGCGGTACTGAAGGTTGAATCTGTGGCCTCAACTGGGCTAGACATGTACTCTACCAATGAACTATATCTGATCCTTAAAAAATTTTTTAATTTTATCAAATGGGATCTGACTAAATTACTGAGACTGACCTTGAACTCACCCTTGTAATCCAGAAAGGCCTTGAACTCCTGCTTCCATCTCTCTTTTTGTTTGACAAGATCTCACTATGTAGCCCATTTTGCACAAGTTGGCCTTCAACTTGCAGTACTCCTGCCTTCTCCATGCTGGGATTATAAATATGACCCACCATACCTACCGTTATTCATTATTGTCTGTTTGAAAAGAAGAGGGGATATCCACGAGATGAACTGTTCGCATACACCCTCATCTTCCAGCTTTCCTCTTACACAAGTCATCTGACATAGATCTTTGGTGCTGTGATCTTGAGAGGCATAGAGTTAGGGTGAGTGGACCCTTGAAGGTAAAAAGCGCAGTCTCTTTCTTGCCTAGTCCCCAAGACCTGTTTTTCCACAAACAGCCAGGAACCTTCCTGGGAGGGAGGTCTTTCATAGGATTTAAACATTATGGTTGGTCAAGTTCAGTCCCTAACCTCTTCCTGAGACAGTCCTTAACCTTAACCAACCAGGTGGCCCTCTGGTTCACCTGAAGACAGCCCAACCCCATAAGGTCATGAATACCTTTGCAAGGGAAAGGCAGACTCTGATCACTTGGGAACTTCCAGCTGTGGGTGAGTTTTCCCCTCCCTGGGCCTGGGCTGGCTCCACCTAGGCCCAGGCCCAGGCCCAGCTGGGAGGAGCCCCGAGCCCTTACTGTCTGCGTGGGTTCTTTATTCCCTCCAGCTCCCCACATGGCAAGAGCTCCTTGAACTTTCTTTTCTCTTTTCTTTTCATGCCTTTTTTCCCCAGGCCCTCCATGTGGGATCTCTAGCCACATAGGTGCCTTTCCTTGGCTCTACTTCCCTCAATAAATATAATAATTTACTAATTATCCTTTTCAGTTTTCTTTTTTATTTGACTAAAATTAGAAACAAACCCAGGATTTGGGGTGCAAGGACTTTCCTGGACCTTTACAATCTTAGAGGTCATTCCTTCCCTTTTCCCTCCAATAGGGAAGTACTTGCCTTCACTTCCAGGGCAGGGATTGGAAGAGTGGGGCCAGAGCTCAAGCTTGCAGTTTCCCATTGAGAGGTTATCTCACTGTACCCCTCTGCCTCTCCCCACTCTGCATCCATGGTGTATTCCTAGTTTTCAGCTTCCTTGAATACCAGTTTGTCCCCTGGCCTGCTTACTACTGCTTTGTTAGATACAAGCATGTCCCCTGGCCTGCTTCTCTGTTTTATTAGAACACTTACCACTGTGGATCTTGAGACTTTGGTTGGTTTCCTTATCACAAATCATGACTTGAAGATGAGACAGAACATCTTTTTGCATCCTCCCCACTGTCCTCCAGTAACTGCCATCTCTCACTACTCACTGTTAGCTGCTCCCTTCAGTCCCAAATTCAAAAGCTTCCTCTGCCTCTTAAAGCCCCTTCATTTCTTTGCTTGCTAAGGATGGATAGTCTCTCTGACCCCAGCCTATTCCTAAACCCATTTCATGTGGACTTAGGCAGCCCATCTTCTCCTGGCCCTATTTGCCTATCTGTTGGCCCTTAGCATCTTTTAACCAACAGACAGCCTTGTGTTATTGTCAGGGCTGCTTAGTCCTGGGCTGGTTTCCATCTGTGTAATCTTTTGTGTTATCTGCTCTTGCAATTTTGAATTCCAAAATTATACAGCCTCCTTATCTTTACTTGGTATTGTTATAGTTACCCACTAGCTAACATAGCCCATTTAAAATTCTTGTCATATGTCAAAGAATTTAGCGTGGAGTACTTGTTTACATTTTGACTGCACTTATAAAGTAAAGATACACTAATTAATATGTCTTCTTTGCCCTTATTACATTTCCCTTTAAATTATTTTATGTGGATTAATTTCTGGTTGTATTAGATGTAAAAATTATCCAATGAAAGTGGTATGAAAATTTTAGAAGTCTCAATTTCTTTTGGTCTTAATTACTATTCAGTGTCTGCATGATCTGATTCTGAAATATCCAATTCCTATGGGGGCAAATACTACATATCCATATATTTTAAAAGTTTAAATTGAAAATAATTAAGTATGATTTCTTATCTGTTAAAACAGCTTAATCATTAAACTAATTATTTTCTGTCTTGGTAATATTTTTGCAAAATTGGTAAATTGAAATACTTTGGTGGGAAAGAATGTGGCCACATTAACAGAGGTATTTTTAATAAAAACAAAGTATGTCATACTATGTTTGAGTATAGTTAAAAAAATTTTTTTTTGCTCTTTGTTTTTTGAGGTAGGGTTTCACTGCAGCCGAGGCTGAACTGGAATTCACTGTGTAGTCTCAGGGTGGCCTTGAATTCACGCTGATCCTACTACCTCTGCCAGCCTGAGTGCTGGGATTAAAGACGTGCACCACGCCTGGCTATAGTTAAAATTTTTTAAGAAAATAGAGCTGTTTGAATGCAAGAATAAGGAGGTGGACATAGGACATTGTACTACTGGCCTGGCTAAAACATCACTGTCATAGTCAGCTTTGCGTCGCTGGGATGAACTTCCAAACAGACAGTTTATGAGAGGGACTAGGTTTATTTCAGGTTTACAGATCCAGGAGAAGATAATGGCTGAAGCTATTTTTCACAGACCCGAGCAGAGAGAAAAAAACCTGCCACCAGCCAGCCCCGCAAATAAAAGCAAAACAGCAGGCAACCCAGCCAGAGCTCAAGCACTTCTGCATACCTTCAGGCTGGCCCCCAGGAACCACCCCAGTAACACCTCTTCCATAGGGGATGGGGCCTGCTGGAAATCCAAGTTACAAACTTTAATAAACTGAGTGAGCCAGTTGTGGTGGTTTACACATTTAATCCCAGCACCTGGGAGGCTGAAGTAGGATTGTGGTAGAAAAGAAGCTAAAAGTTGAACTGATTCATTGAGTTATTGTTAGAGTTAATTGCTGAGGAGCTAAAACTTATCTTTGTCAGCAGATGGAAAAATCCTAGAGAAGGATCTGCCCAGAAAGGGCCCAAAGGAAAGTCAATTTAGGCTAAAACAAAGTAAAATGGAGTTCATTGTTAGGGTGGTCTGACTACAGAAATGATTGATATGCAAATTGCCATGTCTTGTTTGTGCAGTGACCCCTCCCCTTGGCTGTGAGAACTTTACAATGGAAAGAAAATCTCAGCCCCGGCCAGAGCTTCTTTGGAGGGCTACCTCAAGCTCTTTGTCCCCCAGGTAATAAACTACTCTACTTTCACTCACACTGGCATTGGAGTGATCTTTCCAGAGAATTTCTGCAACAATCCCAGCACTCTGGAGGCTGAAGTAGGATGTATCTGTGAGTTTGATGCCAGCCTGAGACTACATAGTGAATTCTAGGTCACCCTGGGCTAGAGGGAGACCCTACCTCAAAAAACAAAACAACAATAACAAAAAATTTCTCAGTTTATTGGGAGATATAAATTCAAACTACTTCAATTACATTGAAAAAAATTTTCTTTCTTTCTTTCTTCCTTCCTTCCTTCCTTCCTTCCTTCCTTTCTTTCTTTCTTTCTTTCTTTCTTTCTTTCTTTCTTTCTTTCTTTCTTTCTTTCTTTCTTCATCTGTTTTCTTCAAGGCAGAATCTTATTCTAGCACAGGCAGACCTGGAACTCACTCTGTAGCCCCAGACTGGCCTCAAACTATCTCAGTCCTCCTACCTCAGCCTCCTGAGCACTAAGTCTAAGGCTTGTGCTACCACACTTGGCTGCCATTACATTGAGATTTTTTGTGTGCCTGGAAGTGAGGCTTCATGGACACAGGAGAAAATTGAGGGCCTTTTAATTTAACTCTGAGATTTTTTTTTCACCACAGGGGTCCATCACCTGAATTTAGGATCTCATATATGCTCAGCAAGTGCACTATCCTGGCCCCTGATTCTGATGTTTTATTTGGTACAAATTTTTCAGTTAGACCAAAGACAATAAAACCCCAGGGTAGCAGTTTATCTTGCCTCTAAAACGTCCTAGTGGGAAGTAACAAGAAGGAAATGGCAAAGTTATGTGATTGGCAGGGGGCAGGCTCTCCCATTTTCTTTATCCTTGGGACAGCTGGTCACTATGTGCTTGTTTTTATTTGAGAGAAGTAGAACACCAAAGGCAGCCTGACAAAGCACTGTGTGGCAAGGCCTGCCCCTGATTGGCCCAAAAGATATGTATTTTTATGTAGAACCACCTGGACCAAAGTGTTTCTGGAACCCGTTCTGTTGAATGTTTGCACACTTGATCTTTTCCAGACTCAGCCTAGTCAAATCTAGACTCAAGAATGATGTCCTAGTAATCAGGTGCCTATATTTTATCGGGAAATGAATAAGAACTCCTAGGCTTGGCTCAGCCTAGCAATTTCTTGTACCACGTTCATTGGATTTTGACTGAATATTGTACACATCAGAAGCAGGTAAAATTGCAGTTAGTGTCATAGGAAGATAGTTTGTGTCTTTATTTATTTTTTGAGGCAAACCCAAGATACTGGCCTTTTTTTTCAATGGATGCACAAGAAAGAGAGGGAGAGAGACAGAGAATTGGTGTGCCAGAGCCTCCAGCCACTGGAATCGAATTCCAGATGTGCACCACTTTGTGTGCATGTGCGACCTTGTGTACTTGCGTCACCTTGTGCATCTGGCTTACTTGGGACCTGGAGAGTTGTACATGGGTCCTTTGGGTTCACAGGCATGTGCTTTAACCGCTAAACCATCTCTCCAATCCTTTCTTATGAGGCAAGCCCAATAGATTGGCTTTTTTTTTATGAGAGAGAGAGAGAATTGGTGCACCAGGGCCTCTAACCACTGTAACCGAACTCCAGATGTGTGTTCAACCTTGTGCATGTGTCACCTTGTGTGTCTGGCTTATGTGGGATCTGAAGAGTCAAACATGGGTCCTTAGGCTTCACAGGCAAGGGCCTTAACTTCTATGCTATCTTTTCAGCCCCTATTTAAAAAACAGCATATTTTTATTTATTTGCAAGCAGAGAGAAACACACACACAGCAAGAGAGAGAGAAGAGGAGAGAGAAAGAATGAAAATGGGCACATCATTGCTTCTAATCACTGCAATCAAACTCCAAATGCATGCATCACTTTGTGTATCCAGCTTTATGTGGGTATTGGGGAATCAAACCTGGGTCGTTAGGCCTTGCAGGCAAGTGCCTTAACTGCTGAGCCATCTCTCTAGCCCCTTTTGTCATTTCTTTTGATTCATCTAGTCATATCATACCAACCTCCTCCTTGAAGGTAAAGGAAAATAGGTTCAATTAAAATCTTTTCTGGGGCTGCAGAGATGGTTCAGTGGTTAAAGGGCTTGCTTGCAAAGCCTAAGACCTAGGGTTCAATTCCCCTGTAACCACGTAAAGCCAGATGCACAAGGTGGCACATGTATCTAGAATTCATTTGTGTCTCTTCCCAGGGGAAAAAAAAAAAATCACACAACGACAACTGAATAGCCTGGCAACCATTATGTCTCTGTTTTTGTCCTGAATTAGAGAAGATCCATCTTTAGTATATGAAACTGAAATGATTTACCACCAAAACTCCAATTTAGTCATCTATTGTAGCAAAACATAAAATCCCCAAATAAAGGCTTAAAATAACAATGATGTATGAGTCTGACATTTTGTGGGTCAGGGATTCAGCAGGGTGTAGCTGGATGGTTCTGCTCTGCATGTTGCAAATTGAGTTACTCAGGCAGCTGAGTTCAGCTGGGAGCTGGGACACTGCTGTGCATGCGTTTTGTGTGTGTGTGTGTGTGTGTGTGTGCGCACACACACACGCAAGCCAGTGTGTGTGTGAAGGTGAGAGGACAACGTCAAGGTACTAAGGTGTTGAGATGGGGGTCTCTTGTCCCTGCAAACCAATACCGGGCAGGCTGGCTGGCCCATGAGCTTCAAATTCTCCTGTCTCCCGTTGTTGTAGGCATGTTGGGAATCACAGATGTATGTGAAATGTTGCATTCCATTTTTTACATAGTTGGTAGGGAATTGAACCTGTGCCATCAGGCTTTGCAAGCAAGCACCTTTAACAAGTGTACCATCTTCCTAACCTTAAACCTGAATTCTTCAAAGTTGTTAAATGTCACTTTCCTTTTCTCTTTACTTGTCCTGGTGGATTCGACTGTTAAGATGATGTCAAACGACAGCACGCTCATGAAACACAAAATGCAGCAGAGGCTTGGCAAAATGTCTACTTGATTTGAAACAAGTAGGCCAGAACATATTCACTTTCAAAGCACTTCCCTATGCAAGTGTTATTCAAATGACTCTCTACACTAATCAAATTGTTTAAAGTATTCGTTTGACTTGGTGTTGTGTCAAACCAGCTGAAGGGCCTGACAAATTATTCTTTTCTAGTTGTTTATGACTCCAAGTGTATGTACTACACAACTGAATTTGATCTGACAGTTTCCATCTCTTTTCTCCATGTGAATGATAATGTTGATGGAACTATAGATGCAACAGCAATAATGAAATTAAGCAATATCAAGGTTTCTTGCCTAGGGAATCCAGGCAGTACTGGGGAGGGCCCAGGGTGGCACAATAGAGTGCACAAATGCCTCCCCAAAGTCTCACTTGTTCCATAGCGCTTAAAAGCCAGTGAGCGTGCATGTATTTCTCCTTCGATTTCATAAATAGATTGCACAATCTTTGCAAATACCTCTCCACAGTGTCCTCATATGTAAACATGTGCTTAAATTAGTTGCTTTACTTGTGTTTTTGGACCCAGTACAAATACTTCATATATCCCAATGTGCTTGTCCTGTTCTGTTTGGAAAAGCTGTCTGATGGTTTTCCCTCTGGCATTTTGAATAACTACTAGCTGGAGATGCTAAATAACTCTCAAGTCTGTGCTAGTTAATCCTGCCTCTGACTTCCTAATAAAACAGACCTGAAATCTCAGACAGATGTTATCTATCACCTGACATGCACTTGACTGTGATAATGAAATGTTGCTTGCCTCGTCCTTAAGTTCTGGAGGTCCATGTTGAATCATTTTGACAGTCTGGTTTCCCTTAACTTTAAAAAAATTCTATATGAATTTAAAATATTTTGCCCAGCGATGTGACATATGAAGACTTAATTATGACTGAGGTGAATTTGGTGACATAGTCACACCTAGGCATTAATCACGCTGGTAAGTTTCTTCTTCACCAGTTACTGCTTCTCTTCCTTGGCCCCACCCCACGAGATTTAATATGACACATCTGTTGAAATCTTCCTAACTCTGTCTCACATCTGGATTGGAATCACCTTTAATTATACCCTCAAGGAGTCTAGTTTTTCTCTGCAGAATTGTCCTACAGAGTCCCATACTTCCATAAGGATTAAGGCCCATTAATTTCTCTGTTGATTTTAGTTTTCACCTGAGTGTCAGATTTTTGGCAAAGGCATAAGATTTCACCAGGAGTCTAAGAAAGATGAAGAACTAACATTCCAGATCAGAGATAATTTATATAGAGAGACAAATCATTTTAAGCCTTTGGTTCTGTGAGCAAGGATATTATTAGCTGACTTTTATAAAATAGGACCCATTGAGGGTCTTGGGTATGGGGAACCACTGGACACTAGGAAAGCAAAAGTACCTCCATCTTAAATAATGACTCCATTTTGTAATAAGTTGTCTGTTCTGGAAAGTCGCAAGGTCTGCAGTTGTTAACCCATGCACGGAAAAAGAATAATGTAACCCATAAAGAATGAGAAAGTCGTTATCTCATGGCTTTGGGGCTGGGGCCTTATCCTGTGAAACATCTTGTGCCTTTGGGGCTGGAACCTTATCCTATTGAAACGGAACTGTAGCAATACCTAAACTGTTGACAAACTTCCCTGTTCTGCTGTATAAGAGGCACACTGAGAAAAATTAAAATTGGCAGCTTGATCAGACTCCTGTCTTGCTGTCGGTTCCTTGTGTCTCTTGTCCCTTTCATTCCAGGTTTTCTGGGGTCCGTGCTCCCGTTGAAGCCCCGCTGGCCGGGGCACATGGGAAACTTAATAAGATCTGCTGGACCTTTTGATTCACTTCTTGTTAGACTTTTCTGAAAGGAACGTGAGTTTGGTATAGAGACTTACTACCTTTGTTTCTCTGATGACTGGGTTCTATTCAGCATTGTTAAGATGTTATGCTAGTCAGCTTTCTGTTGCTATGTCAAAATATCTGAGTCAATCAATTTAAAAGAGAAAAGGTTTATTTTGGTTAATGGTTTCAAAAGTTGCAGTCTGTAGTCACTTGGTTTCATTGTCTCTAGGCATGTGGCAAGCCAGAACATCGTGGTGGAGAGGATGTGCACAGCAAAGCTACTTACCTCCTGGCAGCCTGGAAGGGGAGGGGGCGGGGGACAAAATGTACTCTTCCACTTCCCCCACTAGCCACCTGTTCTCACACTTTCCACCAGTTCTCAGTAGTCAGCTGTTGAGTCTATGACTGAATCCACTGATGAGGTTAGAACCCTCATGATCCAACTACCTCTTGAACGGGTTAATGAGTTGGAGGGGGCCCAGTAAGCACCAAGGGAGCCAAAAACATCACTGGGACATGCTGGCCCTCCCTCTGTTTTGTAAATCAGCTTTCCAAACCACAGCTCGATAAGGTCACCTGCTGCACAGGAATAATTGCCCCAGACCATGCAAACAGGTCTATAATTAAGAATTAGTCAAGCTAGACCTAAAAGTCATAGCTATCTGGGGAAAACAAGTCAGCAAAAGAAACAGCCCTGTTTTCATTTTTTTTTTAACTTTCTCCATTCTTAGCCCTTCCCATTTCAATCCCTTTACTCAGCTCAGCAGTGTCTTGGCACACCAGCCTCAAAACCTGGGGCTCGCCATCATTCGCTGTTTACCTGCTTGCTCTCCAATAAAGAATAGCCTTCTGGTCATGTATTTGCTCTCTTTATTTCTATCTTGCCCTAGTTAGTGTGGTCCAACTACCTCTGAATATTGTTACATTGAAGACAGTGTCTGAAATAAATAACTGTTTTGGGGAACATTCTGGATGGAGATTGCTGAATATAAAGACAGAAGGGGGACCAGAGAGATGGCTTAGCAGTTAAGGTGCTTGCCTGTGAAGCCTAAGGACCTAGGTTCAATTCCCCAGGACCCACATAAGCCAAATGCACATGGTGGCACATGCATCTGGAGTTCATTAGAAGTGGCTCGGGGCCCTGGCTTTCTCTCTCTCTTTCTCTAATAAATAAATAAAAATACATTTTAAATTTTTTAAAAAAATTTATTTTTGAGAAAGAGAGAGAGAATGAGGGGGGAGGAGAGAGAGAGTGAGGGAGAGAGAGAGAGAGAGAGAGAGAGAGAGAGAATGAACACACCAGGGCCTTTCAGCCGCTATGAATGAACTCCAGGTGTGTGCTCTCCAATAAATAAGAACATGAGTTCTTAGGCTTTGCAGGCAAGCACCTTAACTGCTAAGCCATCTCTCTTTTAAAAAAGACAGAAGGGGCTTCCTATGTGCAGATCCCCTTCAATTCATTCTTGTACAATATTTTTACTACAAATGGCTGATGAAAATCTGAAATTGTTTCACAACAACAAATCCGGTTGGACGTCTTCTGCTTCTTCTGTGGAAGAGGTGCTGAGTAGATATCTGAATCAATCCAGCATTTAAACTTGAACTTTTTAGAGAAAGCTCCTTAGGTTTCTTAATTCAACTGCTACTTTACTCTTTCCATACACAGGATGAGGGGAGTGTTTTAGGCACAGTCACAGGAGACGGTTGCATCTAGATGCTCTTCAGCACCTAGATGGTCTTGCTTCAACTTCACATGTTCAAAGTTGTATTAAGGCACCAAGGACATGTGGTCCGGGCAAGTGAGTGGGAGGGTCCTGTTGTATATCTCCTTAGCCTATTAAAGAATTCTTCCTGCTGTTGTAGAACATGCATTTGCAGCAGGGGTGATTCTGTCCTTGAGGAAATGAAAATTGCTTCTTAGGGATTAAAAACATAAAAGATTACAATGGCTTGCACCCCTCTGCCTAGAAAGCTCAGTGCTGCCTGACAAAAGCATATCTCTCAGTCCTCAATTTCTCTCCTTAGGGTCAAATTTAATTCAAACTTAAAATTTGTTAATTATCGTAAGTTATTTATCTTCTTTTTTGTGGGAACAACAATGGAAAGAAAAAAAAAACAGGTTGAGACACATTGTTCTAGACACATTATCCTCATCTCTTCTGTGGCTCTGGAAGCTGAGCAGGACAAACATAGGTATTCTTTTATTCTGTTGTTATCTTCCTCAGAGAAAACCAGTGCTTTAAAATATGTTCTCCACAGTGGCTCTCTTAAGATGAGTGTGTGGGAAAATGCTCGGGAATGGCCCTTTCCTAGGCACTGGGGGCCCATGACTGAAGGCAGCTTCCACATCAAATCTCTTTCCATTGTCCTGCTCTAATTCCCATCATGTAGCCCAGACTTCCATCACTCCCAACGGTGGCTTTCTCTCAATGGTCACAAAGGAGCAGACTTTGGAAAACCCAACAAGTCCTAACTTAGACCAACCATTAATTCATTCTCTCTGTCTCTGTTTTTTTCTTCCTCCTTCCTTCTCTTTCTCTCTTCAAAAATGATCATATGATTCCTTTCAGGCAGCCACAGTTTTCTGAGAGACCTTCATCTGTCTCTCTATTTCCCTATAAGTGGTTACTTACATGTGACAATGGAGAAAATGTACGGGGAACTTCATTAATCCCTGGGGCCCATCATGTCCTTCCTCCAAGTATTCATTCCTGTTTCAGTCATGTCTGCATTGCTGGTAGAAAATACCCAACAAAGAGCAGCTTGTGAGAAGAAAAGGTTTATTTTGGCTTACAGACTCGAGGAGAAGCTGCATGATGGCAGGGGAAAATAGCAGCATGAGCAGAGGGTGACATCACCTCCTGGCCAACATCAGATGGACAATAACAGCAGAAAAGTGTGTCAAACACAGGAAACTGGTTCTAACACCCATAGGTCTTCCCTCAACAATACACTGCCTCCAGGAGGCATTAATTCCCAAATTGCCATCAGCTGGGGACCTAGCATTAAGAACACCTAAATTTATGGGGGACACCTGAATCAAACCACCATACTTCACCCCTGGGTTCCACAAACTGATAACCATCCATGATGTAAAATGCAATGCATTTATGCAACTTTAAAAGTCTCCATAGTTTTTATCAATCCCAATGATGTTCAAACATCCCCATAATCCAAGGTGTTTTAACTGAGCCATAATACCAAAAAATTCCCCCAAACCCACAATGGCACAGAATAAACATTCACATTGTGAACAATGGCATTGGACATATCAAAGAAATATTCAATCAATACAAGATTTAAACAGGGCAAACATCAACCTCTGTAACTCCAAGTCTAACAACTCTGGTCAGTGACAAGTCTCCAAGTCTGATAATTCTAACCAGTGACAAGCCTCTGGTATTTCAATTCTGCCCCTCCCTCTCGGCTAATCACAGTCCCAGAAAACTTTATCCAATGCCAGCAGCTTTCCTTGACAGCCGTCCTATAGTCCAGGCATCTCCACTGGGTCTTCACTGCAACCCACGGTTCATCCTCATGGCTCTATAGGGTATCCATGCAGGTAATCCAACAAGCCTGTTTCACACTTCCCATGGCCATTTCCAAAATACAAAAGCATGTTGCAGACTCAATGACCCTCTCTTTCCTACATTTGTTATACTCCGTGCCACCAGGTGGGCTGCCAACTTGTTAATCCAAGGGGAGAGTAAAGCAGACTTTGTAGAACAGGACACTCCTGCAGCATTCAGTCCCCTTCCAAAGACTGCATTCTTCCTATTGTCCCAATGCAGGTCAGCTGGCCCAATCTCAATGACTGTAATCCCTCACACAATTGTAGCTGAATGGACAGCAGTTTTGGCCAAACATTTCATTTTTTTTCTATGCCATATCTCTCTGCTCACACCAGTCCATTTTTATGCAATGCAATCCCACACAAGTTCTCAGGACACAGGCATAACAGCAAGCCTCTCACACAAACTGATTCTAGCCCAGTCCAGGCAAAGCTCTTTCTCACCCTCATAAGCCAAACCTCACATTGCATAGTTCTTACTGTATTCAGGTCTTTCAACTCTGACCAGAATAGTCCAACAATCCATACTTAGAGCACTGCAAGATGTCTCCTAGGCCAAGGTTTCAAATCTTTCTACAGTCCTCTTGAAAATCAGATCCAAAATGCCAAAAGCCACACAGTCAGGTTGCTAGCAGCAATGATCCCACCCCTCAGTACCAACTTTACTGTGCAGTCAGGATAATGTTGCTGGCAGAAAACACTGAACCAAGAGCAGCTTGTGGGAAAATAAAAAGGTTGGTTCTGGCTTAGAGATTCGAGGGGAAGCTCCATGATGGTATGAGCAGAGGGTGGACATCACCTCCTAGCCAACATCAGATGAACAACAACAGCAGGGTGCCAATCACTGGCAAGAGGAAGCTGACTATAATATCTATAAGCCTGCCCCCAATAATACAATGCCTCCAGGAAGCATTAATTCCCAAATTGCAATCAACTGGGAACCTAGCATTCAGAAAATCTAACTTTATGGGGGACACCTGAATCAGACCCCTCCAACTCCTCTCCTCAACACCAACTGTTTCATGATAGTTAAGTTTCAACTCATTTGAGTCATTCAGGAAAAGATGAAGCTTTTGGCTATTATCTATTCTTTATAAAACATATCACAAAAATGTTGACCAAATAGACCCAATAACTTAAAGATCTCACACACAGTGGTTAAGGCACTTGCCCGCAAAACCTAACAACTCTGGTTCAGTTCCCAAGTATCCATGTAAAGCCAGATACACAAAGTGGCACATTTACCTAGAGCTCATTTGCAGCAGCTAGAGGCCCTGGCATGCACATTCTCTGTGTTTGTTTCTCTTCTATCTCTCTATGCTTGCAAATGCATAATTGTTTTTTAAAAGTCAAGTTAGGATTCTCCCCACCCCATCTGCTTTCCACCATGACACACACAAGGAGGTTAGTTCTTGAGAGAAGGAACATGCCTACTGTTTACTGTCATGTTTCCATAGCCTAGCAACAGCTTAGCCATATAATAATTCAATAAATATTTATTAAATTTAGGGTCTGAGAATACAGTTCAGTGGTAGAGCACTTTCCTAGCATGTGTGAGGTCCTGAGTTCAATCAGCAGTACCACGATAAAAATTTAAATAGATATATTTTTCTTAGCTTATGGCTATCAGATTCACAAGTACAATGCATGGAACTCCTCCAAAATGTAAGGCTTCTTTTTTTCTTTTTTTGCCTTATAGCTGGTGTTATATTCATAGTTACATTTTCCATTTTAATTAAGTAGAGCACAATAGCTGTGGTAACTTCTTCAGTCAGCTCAACTGAACACCTCAGTGGTCTGTCATCGAATGTGAGGAGAACTTATTATCTTCTAGGTTATATTGCATTTCAAGTTTATTAGGCATAGCTCGTATTAAAATACAAGATTTAGGTTGGAGACATCACTTAACTATTAAGGTGCTTGCCTGAAAAACCTAAGGACCCATGTTCGACTCTTCAGATCCCATGTAAGCCAGATGCACAAGGTGACACAAGCACACAAGGTTGTATTACATGTCTTACATTGTATTGTATTACATGTATTACATGAGTTCAATTTCAGTGGCTGTTCTCTCTCTTTCTCACATAAAAAAGGGCCAGTCTGTTGTGTTTGCCTCAAAACAAATTACAAGATTTTCTTATTATTTAAGTATCTTGTCTTAAGCATCCCAAATTGTACATAGGGATGAGAATCCTCTTATTTATATATTTAATAAAATTTATACACAAATGTACTTGCTGTATTGAAATGTGTATGTGTCTCCCAGACTTATACATTAAAACTTTATTCCTTGGCTAGAGAGATTGCTTAGCGGTTAAGGTGCTTGTTTGCAAAGACAAAGGATCTAGGTTCAATTCCCCAGGACGCACGTAAGCCAGATGCACAAGGTGGAATATGCATCTAGAGTTCATTTGCAGAGGCTAGAGGCATTGGGGTGTCCATTCTCTATCTGCTTATCTCTTTCTCTCTTACAAATAAATAAAATACATGCATTTTTTTTTAAAAAAATGATTGTATTCCTAAGATAATGGTATGAAATGCATTCCTTGGGAGGGACCAGGTCACAGGGCACAGGGCAGAGGCTAGAGGAGAGGAGACTCACTTTCTTCTTCTGCCATGGGGCAGTGCAGCAGAAAGGCACCATCTTTGTAGGATGGAATCGACTCTCAGAGACTGAATCTGTTGTTGTTTTAATCTTGGACTTCTCTGACTCCAAAAGTGTGGGAAGCAAATGTTTGTTGTTTATAAGTTACTCACTTCATTGAACTTTTGTTACAGTAGCCCTAGACCAAAACAGCATCAGACAAGAAAAGTCATGTGTTCCAGAAGACAGAAAATGCCTAGCTTTCTCTGCTTACCTAGTAGCTAGAAGATGTGGGGCAGAATTAGTAGCTGACTTGGAGCAAACAGACATATAGGATGGGGAGAAATAAACCAATTTCATATAAGCACACAAGACTTTAAAGGTTATTAACAGTACAGAGTAACATAGCATAATCTGATTGATAAGTACACATTGGTTCCCAAACTGATCTACATGAGTGTTACTTATGGCAGATGTCATGGAAACCCAGTGGTATGAACAAGGTAGAAGTGCATCTACAAAGTCTAGTTGAAGGTGGAGTTCTGCTCCATTAATTCATGTGAGGGTCTAGGGCAGGAGTCAGAAACCTTGTTCTGTCAAGTGCAAGATAGATAGTCTTTTAGGTTTGTGGGGTAGCAGTTACTTTCTCGTTACTGGCACAAAGCACTTGATGAGAAGCAACTTATGGAAGGAAAGGGCTTATTTCAGGCTTACAGTTTAATCATGGCAGGGAATACATAGCAGATGGCTGAGCATCACGTCTTGTCACTTTAGCAGGGAGGAAGCAGAAAGAATGAGCTCTGAACACCCAGAGGGCTGTACTAACAAACCTTAGGGTACCCTTAGCAAAGCTCCACCTCATAAAGACTCACTAGTATGAGGCTTAATCATAGACACATGAGGCTATGGGGGACATTTTACATTTAAACCACCATAGTGGGCCATATGCTCTATTGATTTGGCCTACGTGTGTGTTATGTGTATACATGTATGTTTCTGTATTCATATATGCATGGGTAAGTGTGTGTGTGTGTGTGTGTGTGTGTGTGCAAGAATGCACATACATATGGGTGCATGTGCTTGTAGAGTCCACTGATTGATGTTGAGTGTCTTTTTCAATCACTCTCTACCTTCAGTTTTTAGGACTTAAACCTAGAGCTCACTGATTTGGCTAGACTGGCTAGCTAGCAAGGCCCAGGGACAGATATGTGCACCACACAGAGCTTTTATGTAGGCACGGGGATCTGAACTCAGGTTATCATGTTTACACGACAAGTCCTTTACTGACTATACCATCTCCCCAACTACCTTCCATATGCTTCTTTAAAAAAGAGTCTGAACTGGGCTGGAGGGATGGCTTAGTGGTTAAGGTGTTTGCTTGCCAAAGGACCCAGGTTTGATTCCTCAGGACCCACGTTAGCCAGGTGCACAAGGGGGTGCACAGTCTGGAGTTTGTTTGTAGTGGCTGAAGGCCCTGGCATGCCCATTCTCTCTCTCCCTCTTTCTCTGTCAAATAAATAAATAAAATTTTAAAAACTTAAAAAAAAATCTGAACTAATACTACTATTAGTAAAAACAAACAAACAAACAAACAAACAAACAATCACAAGTACTAGCTCTGCTGCTGGAGAGTGAACTAACTCAGCCATACACAATGTGTAAATTGTTGAATATGGCCATATTTCAAGAAAACTTGGCTCACAAACACAGATGACATACCAAATTAGAACCAGTGGCTCATTTCTTATTTAGACTTCAATTATAAACACTGTGCCCACTTTGGTGATTGAAACCCTAAAACTATAACAATCCAGAGAAGGTTAGTATGGCTTATATACAGAGACCATTCAGGAAGTGCATTGGTCTTTGACGTAGTCATGTACTGAAGCTGTATATAGGTCTCACCTGGGGAAGGTGGTAGGTTTCCAGGCAAGTTCAAATCAGGAGCAGTACTTGGATGTTATCATCATGTTGAAGGCTCTGGGCTGGCTTCTTAAGCTCTGAAATTTGACTCTGAGCATAAGTCATGTAGTTGTGCTCCTGGGAATTGAATTGACTTTTCCTAAATGACACATAAGTAGCATGTAAATTATAATTCCAGGTTGCCCTTTTCTGAACAAATATAGCTGTCAGGTAGACTGGGCATTTGTACTCCTTGATGGGGGGATTCTCTATTTTCCAGGAAGAAAGCAGTAAGACAGCTCCTAATTAGAGGTACATACTGAAGGCGTTGGAATCAGAACCGAGTTGGGTATTCTAATTATTATAACATCTGGTGACAGCCAGATGTATCTATTCTCACCTAATGGAAGCACCTGCCACATAGATTGCATGGTGGCTCTCCTTCCCTGAGCTGCGTCTCTCTGGTACTCCGTTTCTAGCCCTTATTATAACCTGTAAAACAAATTTGCAGCTTGGTCACCAGCGTGTCTAAGGTGATGTGTAGACCTGTGTTCTGATCTATATGTGAGCTCATTCATAGGTTCTAAGGTAATATGCATATCTGTGCTCTAGTCCTTAGGTGAGCACCTTCTTACGTTTTGGCCATCTTCCCCATTTTCTCCATGGGGTAGCAAGAAATTGTTCAGTGATTTTTATTAAAAAGTAAAATGTAAGAAGTCTAGACATAAAGGTAAAAAAGACACAGGTGAATGCATGATATTTAGAGTAAAGAGTCCTTTAAGTATAAATTTACAAACCAGTCTTCAACTCCCAGAGAAATGATAGAAAGAGAAATGCAGATCATCAGGTGGCCACTGTGACAGGGACAAGAGGGATCATCACACATTTTGTATTCTCTTGGTATGTTCAAGCCTCCTTTGCAGTTACTGACTAGTTTTGGTTAGTGACCTGTGAGCAGATGTGATTGAGGTGACCAAGGCAATTAGCTGCTCGCACTGCCCACTTAAGCTTGGAGAGCACATGTTCCAAATGCTGTGGTTACAGTATGGAGGACTTAGTGAGTCAACTGTGTTAATCCTGTGAAATAGAAAGACAGTCTGGGCCATGGGCTGAGGGAGAAAGTGCCAAAAGACTATGAGAGAGAGAGAGAGAGAGAGAGAGAGAGAGAGAGAGAGAGAGAGAGAGAAAAGACATACCAGGGCTTCCAGCCATTGCAATCAAACTCCAGATGTGAGCATGTGTGACCTTGCACACTTGTGTCACCTTGTGTGTCTGGCTTAAATGGGATCTGGAGAGTTGAACATGGGTCCTTAGGCTTTGCAGACAAGCACCTTAACAATTCTGCCAACTCTCCAGCCCCTGGACAATGCTTGTAGCCCAGTGGAAAGCTGTGTATCTAGACTCTCTCAAGAATCTCAAGACTATTCTTGTTTTCTGATCCAGAAATATATGAAGTCTATTCTAAACACTCTAAGAAAAGTGTAAAATATAGTCAAAGATTTATACAACGTAATACTTATTCCCAAGTTATAACAGTAAGAAGTTGAAGAGGCTTAACTGTCTAAAAATACGAGGGCTACTAAAATCACATGCTATGTACTGAATGTGAAATGACCAAAGGATGATGGCTGTGCTGTTTTGGGAAGTTGTGGAACCTTTGGCAGTGGGGTCTAGCTAACAGAAGTAGGTTGCTGGTGTGAGGGGGGGGGATGGCCTTGAAGGTGATGCCCACTTCTGGTTTTAGTTCAGCCTCTCTGCTCTCAGGGCTGCCAAGATGTAAGCCATATTGTAAGGTCACTTTGCACCAAACTATGTCAGCTGTTATGCCTCCCTTGCCATGAAGGATTGGAGACCACGAGCCAGAATAAACCCTCCCTCACTTACATTCCCTGTGCTAGGTATTTTCACAGTGATGTAGAAGTGACCAGTACAGCGTACTGCTGTAGTTACTAAATAAGTTCTCCTAAAAGATTTAAAGACAGGAGGTATTTTAAAAAATATTTATTTAGGGCTTGAGAGATGGCTTAGCAGTTAAGCCACTTGCCTGCAAAGCCAAAGAACTCCTATCCAGGTCCCACGTAAGCCAGATGTAGTGACACAAGCATGCAATGTTGCACATGTGCACAAGGGGGCACGCACATCTAGAGTTCGTTCATAGCAGATGAAGGCCCTAGTGCACCCATTTTTTTCTCTCTCTCTCTGCCTTTCTCATTCAAAATAAATTAAAAAAAATTTAAAATATTTATTTCTTTATTTAAAGAGAGAAAGAATGGATGTGTGAGGGCCTCCTTTCATGGCAAACAAATTCCAGACACATATACTACTTTGTGCATCTGGCTTTATGTGGTACTGGAGAACTGGGGAACCAAACCCTGGTGGTCAGCCTTTGTCAGCAAGCTCCTTTATCTGCTGAGCCATCTCTCCAGACCATGACAGGACGTCTTATACCCACAGCACAACAAAACAGAAATAAATGAGAGAGAGAGAGAGAATGTAGGAAACCTATAGTGAAGAATGAAAAGGACAACCCAAAGAGGGGTGTGCATGGATTTCATATTATGAAGAATGCACTGTTTCTTCCCCATTCAGCAGTTAATAATAATTTTTAAAAAAAGGTCCCAAGTAAGGTCCCTGGAAAATTCAAGTGAATTTCACAAAATTGAGCCTAAATTTCATGTAAGGGAAAAAGAATGTATGAGGGGAACTAAGAATATATATATTTTTTTTTTAATAGTGATGTGTCTTCTCTATAGCTCTAGGCACTGGTGCGTTCAGTGTAGACAGGGTCCTGGGTTCATTAAAACAAATGGAATTGGTACAGTTGAATATCCATCCACATGACATTGAATGTGGGTTGAAGAGCTTCACCTTTTATCAAAGTGGCATAAGAAAATCTAAGTGTAAAATACATCCATAAATCACTTAGAAAACTAAATGCAGAATTACCCCATGATCTAGAAATTTCACTTCCAGCTGAGAACAGGAATTTGAATGGAGATTGCACATTAGTATTCACAAAATCATTATTCACAACAGCCTGAGGTGGAAGCAGTGTCAATGTCTGACAACAGGAACATGCAGTGTTCACACACACTAGAATCTTATACACCCTCAAAAAGGAATAAGATTCTGATGTATTTCCGCATGGTTAAACCATGAAGACACTGTGCTAAGAGAAAGAAACCATTCACAAAAGAATAACACTGTGTGATTCTACTTACACGTGGGACTTACAAATAGGCAAATTCATAGATACAAAAAAGAGAATGGTGTTTAGCAAGGTGAAATGGAAGAAAGAGTTAGGAGTTACTATTTAATGACCACACAGAATTGCTGTTTGAGGTGATGTGTGGAAATGGATGGTAGTGACAGTCACATAACTCATGAATATATCTGTACTACTGAATGATGGGACTTAAAATAGTTAAATGATCATTTTTTTGTTACAATGCTTTATATAACAATAAAACTTTATTGGCAGGGGAGATGGCACAGCATTTAGGAGCTCTTTCTGCTTAAGCATGAGGACCTCTTGGGCAGGAGACTGTTGTGTGACTCCAAAACTCATGTAAAAAGGGCATTTGCAACACACATCTGTAACCCTCGTCTATGGAGAGCAGAGACTAGAGAATCATGGAGGTTCACAGATAGAGACAAGTGCCAAGTTGAAGGAGAGACCTGGTATTCAGAAAGCATGCAGGTGAGTGATAGGAGAAGGACATCTGAGGTTCTCCTCTGGCCTCTGCCTGCACGTGCATGGGGTGCACTCATCTTCACACACACATGCATATACCACACACCATACCACACATGTACTCTGCACACACACCCATTTACACACACCCATTTACACACACATACACACAACAACAACAACAACAACAAAACCCAACTCTATGAAAATCAAAGACGTATACTAGGAGGAGAGAAGGCAGTCGTGAAGGTTTAGGTGTTGTCAAAGATGGAAGAAGATGCCCTCTCAGCACAGGGAGGAGGGGAAGATGGAAGCTCCTGGACCACTAAGAATGACAGGCAAATTGAGCAGATGTTTAAGCCAGCAACAGGAAAGTGTAGCTTAGAAAAAGAAAGGCTGAAGAAATGAATGAAAGGTTTCAAAGAAGCAGTATATAAGTCTTAACAACTGAAAACAATGAAAGGAAGTAGACTGTCATTGACACATGGCACAAATAACACTCACGGGCAGGGCATTACCATTTTCTTTTTAAGTGAGGATTTGAATTTTGGATTAAAACAAAAAGCAAGAAACTTGTCTTAAACAAATTCACAGTAGTTCAGAAGAAATCTTTTTGACCTTGCAACTTCATATTCTCCTCTGATAAAGATTTGATTACAATCGTGAAATGTTTCTTGCTCACAGAAACCTGTGCATTCTAGTAATTACTAGAATGGCACATAGGGACAAATAAATAGCACTCCACACTGCCAAACAGATGTTGACAGAACACTTTGGCATGAGGTTTAAAAGAACAAAGCACAAAGCACAACAAAGATTTTTGTGGTACAATATTTATTTAAAAAAGAGAAAATTTTCTAAGGTCACTAGAAATACTTTGAAAATTTAATGCTGGTATGGAGTGGCCAAACATGTAAGATGGATAAAGCATAAAACAAATTATCACGATCTGGAATGGAGAATTCAATACGTAATTATTAATTTAACAGGTAATTAAGTGGGGCAAAATGCATGCATGAAAATTTAAAGAGTCTATATTACTCAGTTCAATCAGATACTGACAGGCACAAAATGTGACACAGTGAGCAATTATTGTACATATTGTTGAACCAGAAGGCAAAAACAAGGAGGTCAAGATGAGCATTTCATTGAATTTAGAACTGTTGTAAAAAGGTCCACTTAAACAAAGACAAACAGCACTGAAGAGTGGTCATACCGACAGGATTGGAAGAGAAAAAGGAGGGTAAGCTCAATTTTGGGCTGAAATATCCAAACTCTTCTTTGTGCCAGGTACTACATGCACATAGAGTTTGTTACTAGGATACATGGCCATAACTGTGCCAATTGTAATCACATGCTGTGGGGGATAATTCAGTGATTATGTCTGATAATCTCTGGAGCAATGTAGATGATGTATTTTGAAGAAATTCATATCAAATTTGATCTTGCAACTTCTCTCAGAAAACATGGTTGGGAAATGTTGAAAAGCCAATTAGATTTAATTTAGATAGGCTGTAAGAAACACTATGAGAGCTTGGCAGAGTAGCAGCAGACTTCCAAATTAAGTGATTATGGACTTTGGTAGAAAAATGAATTAATGTTGAATCTACTACAAATACTACTTGGTATAACTGATGTTTGAAAAGGTTATAAGAAACCCAAAGAAGTGGAGTTATTTTTGAAAGTGTCAAGATATTTTAAAAACCTCAAGGACATAGTTTTTCTGAGAAATATGCAATAAAAATATATAACAGTTCAGTGACTACAGGAAGTAAGCTTCATGCATCAGTTTGAAATTAATTTCTATATAGATTCTTTTATTTATTTTTTTGAGGCAGTGTCTTTCACTCTAGCCCAGGCTGACCTTGAATTCACTTTTTAGCCAATATTGGCCTCAAACTCATGGTGATCCTCCTACCTCAGCCTCCCAAGTACTGGGATTAAAGGTGTGCACCATCATATTTGACACCAGATTATTTTTTTGAACATTGTAGATGAAACTCAGAAATTAAGATATATGTGAAAATATCAAGTAATATGTTATTAGGATATAATAAAAGTTTTGGTTTTCTTTATATATCTTATTATTGGAAAAATAAGTCTGGTGTGGTGGTGCATGCCTTTAATCCCAGCACTCGGGAGGCAGAGGTAGGAGGATCACTGTGAGTTCGAGGCCATGCTGAGACTACATAGTTAATTCCAGGTCAGCCTGGACCAGAGTGAGACCCTGCCTTGAAAAACCAAAATAAATAAATAAATAAATAAATAAAAATAAATAAGAAAAAATAAGAGTGGAATTAAATATAGCATAAATGTACTGCCTTAAGTGATAGTGAAAGTTCCTAAGTGAATTTGGCATCTTTTTTCCTCATTGAAGGGGATCAGATCAGAATATGCCAACAGTCTACATCTATACTGTCCTAAATGTGCCTGATTGCATCAGAATATGCCAACAGAAAATGGCCATCCTACCAAAAGCCACCTACTGATCCAACACTACCCCAATCAAAGTTCCACTAACTTTACAGAAATAGAAAAAGTCTTGAGTGTGGCTGATTAGCTCAGTTGGAAAGAAAAAGTCTTAAAATTCATACGGAAAGACAAAAGACCCAAATAGCCAAAGCAATCCTGAGTAAAATGGCTACTGCTTGAGCTCTCACCAGAGCAGAGTTTAAGTTACAGAGCCAGAGCAGTTAAATCAGTACTGTAGTGGTGTTGCAAAAGCTCAGGTATCAGCCGTTGAGAGGAACAAAGTGCCACTTGAAGAGGGTTGGAGAACTCAGTTTTATTACATGTGGCTTGGACAGAGCTAATACTCCACGTTCCTCCAGCAGCTCATTCTAGTGGGTTGGGGTCATTTATAGGCCATTTAGCAGATAGTTTGTCATTACCCTGAGTTCTATGACATTATTGGTGGGCTTTAAATTTCCTAAGATTATGTGACTAGGGCATTGACAGGTTGCGACAAGCTGGCTACTGAAGCACAGTAGTAAATTCTTAGAGCAAGGCAGTTTTCTAGGTGTACAGGTTATCTAGTTCAGTGCAGAATGCAGCTGTGGTAGGGCTAGATAAAGTGAAGTTTAAAGGTTGTTTATTCTTTTTCAAAATACATTTTATTTGTTTATTTGTAAGCTAAGACCAGAGAGGAGAGAGAGAGAGAGAGAGAAAATGGGTGTGTCAGGTTCTTTAGCCACTACATATGACCTCCAGATGCATGTGCCACTTTGTGCATCTGGCTATGTGTGGTTACTGGGGAATCAAACCTGAGTTGTCAGGCTTTGCAGGCAAGCACCTTAATTGCTGAGCCATCACTCCAGCCCCAAGGTTGTTTATTCTTATTACACGTTCTTTCAGCCTGTGGTTGGAAAATAGGTTAGGGATTGCTTAGCACTTTTGGGAGAGGGTTTCAAGATAAACTGTTTTTCTTCATCATTGTTTCCCTTCCCAGCACACTGACACAACAACAAACATGTAGATCAATGAAAGAGAGCAGAGGCTCTAAGTATAAGTTCATGCAAATACAATCAGCTAATTTTGACAAAGAAACCAAAAATATAAAATAAAGAACAGACAGCATTTCCAGCACATTGTGCCGGGAAAACTGGATTCCTACATGTAGAAGAATGAAACTAGATCATTTTATCTCCCCCTGTTCAAAAATCAACTCCAAATTGATCAAGAACCTCAACATAGACCTGGAACTCTAAAACAATGAGAGGAAAAGGTAGGAAGCAGAGTGCAAGATACAGGCACAGGGTAGGACTTCCTGAATAGAACCCCAGTCACCTAGGAAATGAGGCAAACAATCAACAAATGAAAACCCATGAAATGACAAAGCTTCTGTAGGGCAAAGGAAACTGTCCTTTGTGTGAGAAGAGGCAGCCTTTAGAATGGGAGAGCATCTGTACCAGCTATACGTCTGGTACAGGAATTAGTACTTAAAATATACAAAGAATTAAAAAACCAAACACAAGAAAATAAACAATCCAATCAAAAAGTGGGCTATGAGGGCTGGAGAGATGGCTTAGCCATTGAGGTACTTGCCTGCAAAGCCAAAGGACCTCAGTTCAATTCACTAGGACCCACATAAGCCAGATGCACAAGGTGGTGCATGTGTCTGGAGTTCATTTGCAGTGGCTGGAGGTCCTGGTGCACCCATTCTCTCTCTTTGTCTGTCTGTCTCTTTCTTGCTTGCTCTCTTAAATAAATAAATAAATAAGTTAAAAAGTGGGCTATGAAACTGACCAGAGTTTCATACCTAAAAAGTCTGAAAAAAATGTTCAGCATTCATTCCCATCAGGGAAAGCAAACTGAAACCACTTTAAGATTCCTTCTCATCCCAGTCAGAATGGCCATCATCAAGAAAACAAATGACAACAAATTCTGGACAGATTGGGGGGAAAAGGGAATCCTTATTGACTGTTGGTGGGAGTGCACACAGGTGTAGCCTCTATGGAAATCAGTATGGAGGTTTCAGGAAGCTAAAATTAGACCTGCCATATGACCCAGCTATGCCACTCTTGGGTACATACTCAAAGGAATTCTACCACAGAGATACCTGCATACCCGTGTTTGTTACTTCTCTATTCACAATAACTAGGAGATGTTACCAGCCTAGATGTCCATCAGGTGAATAATTGATAATGACCATGTGTTACATAGATACAGTGGAATTTTACTGAACTATAAAGGAAAATGAAATTTAAATTTCTGGAAAATATATAAAATGGAAAATACAGCAAGTAAGGTAACCCATGTTCCTAAAGAAAAGTGCTGCATGTTCTCTGTCATATGCAGATCCTAACTTTGAATCTCCAGTTATACATGTTTAACTTGGAGAACGTGTAGAGACCAAGAAGGTAGAAAAAGAAGTCAAGGAAGGGGAAAGGGCCATCAAAGGGGTGGGGGCAGTTGATCACAAGTGATACAGAAGTAATGAAGAGGAGAATATAAGGTGTAGAAAGAGTTAAAGAGTTAAAGAAGGTGGGGGATAGTTGTAAGATGGGAGTGGGAGGAGGATTAATAAAAATTTGGGAGATATGAAGAAGTCATATAGAAATATATACCTTGTAATTTAAAATATAAGTTAAAAATAATAGAATGAATAGAGGAATTCTGCAGGGAGGGATAATGGTGCTCCCAGAAGCCAAGGTTTGTTTATTAAATGAGAATAACAGTAGGTGTGGGATACCACCCTATGAGTTGTTGGTGAGGGAAGCCCTAGAGGCCCCCAAAACAATGCAGGCTCTTGCTTGTGCTCTTGTTTGCCCACCAGATCCTATTGCTAAAGATTATACATCTTCTGGTTGCAAGATGTGGCAAATCAAGGTGGAACTGAACTAGAAGCATCTTCCCTACTGTTTAGGTCTCATAGTGCCAGGAGGTGGTATGTGGCGGCTGGGGAAGAAAAGCGTTCAAGGACCTTATCCAGCTGTGAACAATAATACTGACATTCCAGGAAAGATGTACTAAAGATGCAATAGTGGCATGAATATTATGGGGGTAACCAACTGCTTTCTGATTGGATGTGAGACCTGCTCTACATGAATATTCATGACTGATACCATAAGCCAGGTAGAAAGCACAAGGCTGGGGAGCTGTAAGACCTAGAAGGGGGAGCTGCTACTGATGTTTTGTTAAACAGATGTGTTGTTAAACTGTCTTCTAACTACTTTATGCTTATACTCACAAATCAGTACTGCTCTCAGCCTTGGGCAGACAAGGCTTGCTGTTTGCAGTGGGCTGCTGTTTATACAGAGTCACATAATTTGTCAAAGTGTTGAAAATCAGTGACTGCTGAGTGCTTAGCCCTATGTGGGCATCTATATCATCATCTCCAAGGCTCAGGGAACATTGTGGAAGTGGGAGTAGAAAGAATATAAGAGCTGAAGGGTGGGGGGGGAAGGCTGTATAACCTTCTTGTCTTGACACAACATGGCTATTGCACTCATAACTTACAGAAGCTCTAATTACCTGCACAGGACCTGCACAATATGTCCACAATATGTCACCATTCCATCATGTATAGGAGATGGGCTTTTGAATCTCTACCTCTTCCTGAGGAGCTACTGATAGTGAGTGGCTATTGGGGGAGGGGAAGACATTGTTTCTAGTGATGTATCTACTAGTATGTGGGGGAGGAAGAAGGGATTCAACAGAAGTAGAAGGAAGACAAAACAGGGCAATAATCTATAAGATCAAGTTTTAAACACACACACACACACACACACACACACACACATATATATATGATTGTCAAAGAACATTAAAAATAGGAACATGCCATACCAAATGTGCCACCTTGACTTAAAGATGTTCCTTGGTGCCTCTGCCATTCCAAGAGAAAAGCTCTAATCACCAGAGATGGGAAGTTGGCACTTGGAGGCTCTAAACAGATCAAAATCAGCCCTTTCTTTCTAGCTTGGCTCATATAAGTAGTTTCCCACAACTTACCTACCTAGAAGTACAAGCTCCTTTTTCTTTTCCTTTTCACTTCTCCAGAGTTCATTGCCCTTTAAGATAGTACATAAGGACTGGAGAGATGGCTCAGCAGTTAAAGGTGCTTGCTCACAAAACTTCATCACCCTGGTTCACTTCCCCAAAACCCATGTAAAGGCAGATGCACAAAGTGGTATATATGTCTGGAGGTCATTTGAGGCTGCAGAAGGTCCTGGCATACCCATTCTCACTCACTCTTTTTAAAGTGTACAGTTCGGTAGTGTTAGCTACAAGCACACCGTTGTACAACAATATCCAGGACTTTATTATACAAAATAAAAACCTCTATATTCGGCTGGAGAGATGGCTTAGCAGTTAAGGCGCTTTCCTGTAAAGCCTAAGGACCCATGTTTGACTCTCCAGATTCCTCGTAAGCCAGATGCACAAAGGTGAGGCAAGCACAAGGTCGCACATGCCCACTAGGTGGCGCAAGCGTCTGGCGTTCGATTGCAGTGGCTGAGGCACTGACCTGCCAGTTCTCTCTCTCTCTCTCTCTCTCTCTCTCTCTCGTCTCACTTTCTCTATAAATACAATAAAGGAAAAGTTTGATAAAATCCTCCAGCAGTGAATCTGTCTGGTCCTGGGCTTTATAAAAACAGCAACAACAACAACCACCACCAGCAGACCTCTATACCTATTAAATAATAACTCTGCATTTGCTCCCCCCGCCAAGCCTTTGGCAAACACAATTTAAAGGGCTCTGTGAATTTGAATCTAGAAACCTCACATAAGTGAGGTTTACATAATGCCTTCCTTTCACGACTAGCTTATTTCATTTAGCATATCTTAAAGGGCTACCTCAGTCCATTTTCTGTTGCTATACCTGGATGACACAGAGTGTGATTTAAAGAACAAAGGCTTTTATGGCTCCTGGTTCTGAAGGCTGGGAGTCCATGATTGGACAGCCACATGTGGTGAGGACTGTCGTGCTGCTGGGGACTCTGCAGGGTCCAGAGGTGACGCAGGACATCATATGGTGAGACAGAACGTCCTAGCTCTGGTCTTTCCTCTTCTTACAGAGACATTAGGTCACGGCCCCCTCCGTATGGCCTCGTTTAACCTAAGTTATCCTCCAAAAGTCACACCTCCAAATAGGATGGTAGATGAAGTTTCTATCCTCAGAGCAGCCCACAATAGGAATTACAATTCAACATAAGTTCTGGTGGCAACATTTAAACCATGACAAAGTTTATCCATGTGTGACATAGATCAACACTTCATTTCTGTTTAAGACCAAATGAAACTTGTTTCAGATATAGACCATATATTGTTATCCATCCATTCATCAATGGGTCAAGTTCTTTTGCAACCTTTCAAACCCCTGTAATTCTTTTTGTCAATTTAGCAATTTTTCAGATTAAATTATTACTTCCAATATGTGGTATGGTTTATCCTCTGAGAGGCTCCTGACTGCTGTGGTGGTCACTAATTTGAAAAGAACGTCTTTCACATTTAACTGGGGTGTGCTGTGTGTGGGAAGCTGGTGCAGGTATGACCACTGTTTAGCCCTGTTGTCCTGCTAAAATCAATTTAAAATTAATTGCTCCTTTGTCCCTTCTTGCTCATGGAATCTGTGGGCTGTGAATGGGCATGGCTCTGATTTCTGCAGGGCTCTTCTGTGACCTGTGGTTTTGGATGTGCATGTCTCTGCCAATCTCATTTTATGCTGACTTGGTGGAAAGTCTCTAATCTCTCAGGGGCATCCCCTTTGGCTTTCTCAAGATATTCTTTTAAACTCACCCTAGTGATGGTGAGATGGCTCAGTGAGCAAAGTGTCTGCCTTACAAGCATGAGGACCTGATCTCAGATCCCCAAACCCCATGTAAAACAAGAAAAGGTATGTGTGGTGACACATGCCTGAAATTCTGGCGCTGAGGAAATGGAGACGTGAGAATCCCCGGAGCTTGCTTATCTAGCCAAATTGGTGAATCAAATTTGGGTTCAATGAGCAATCTTGTCTCAAGAAAATAAGGTAGTGAGTGATAGAGGAAGACCTATGATGTCAACCTCTGGTCTCATGTACACCTGTGCACACCCATGCCCCCCCCCCAAGTACGAATGTGCTTGCACACATGCCTGCACAATATGCATATATACACACATGCAAAGTATGTTTACATCATTTTAAGAGATTTTCACTTACAGTAAAGATGTCAGTCACTATTTTAATCTAATCTTTCACATAGTTCTTTATAATAGTTTCTCTCATAAAAGTTTCTACAAGCAGATTTTATTTTTATAAATCAAAGTGAGGGGAAAAAAAGGTCAGGTTTCCCCAAAGGATGTGTTCCTTTCAATGTAAACAATTATTTCCTCAAGGACACAAGCATTTAGATATTTGAGAAGGAAATATAGCTGTTATAATTTACTAAGTCTCCAGTGGCAACACTGCAGTATAATTTCTTATACATGTTTCATTCATTCCATAATTACATGTGTAAATAATGTATGAAAATGAAGCAGCGATATGACCATCATATCAGTGGAAATATCCTCAGTCATTTGAATGGACTCAGAGCTGAGTATTTATTGTATATTTAAAATTTCACATACCTAGGTATTTTTTTAAACATTTAGGCTTTGAATTTCAAAGGAATTTCAGGGAACTAAAGCAAAAAAATCCTTCTGAAATTGACTGAGAGCACCTAAATTGTTTGCAAATGCATATATCTATTGTGTGCATTCATAGTGAGGGCTTAAGTGCAAATGATGCTTTTGCCTTGGACAATACTCCTGACACATCACTGCAGGTCAGGTATTGTGCCCATGCTGGAGATGTGTTAAAATAACCATGGCTCCTGTTCCCCATGGAATCATACTCTACAGAGGTAAAGATGCAGAGGCATGTCATGCTCATCTGGAGAGGAAAATCTAAGAAGCTCAGGAAGAGAGGCGGGACACTTCATTCTGTCCTGGGCATTAGGCAATGACATGGACAGCTAGTTAAAAAACACACATGAAGCATACTGAAGAGGAACCACAGGCTTGTTCTAATTGCCCCCAATGTTGTGGCCTCTGCATGGATGTCTCTAACAGGTATCCTTGGTAGTGTTTATGTAGGCAGGCTTTGAGATGCCTTCTCACATGCTTTCTCTGGGACCTGCCTGTTGTAATCCTGTAGGATTCCTCCTCAATTTGATCCATAGGGTAGCATGTGGAAGTATGTCTTTGGAGTATTCAGAGCAAATAATGCTCTTATCTTCATACTATCATTATACAATTCTTCCTTATATATGAGAATTAAATCATAGCATGATGCTAAGGGAAGCCATTTTCTTCAGCATAAGCAGCAATGATACACTAATCTCTCCAATCAAATCATACTTATCAATTTAGGCACTGACACATTTAGAAGTATACATTTCTGTTCAAATTTTGTGTTCATCAATGATTTTTTATGAGTAATATAAAATTAAAATAACTTTAGTTTAATCTTAGGGTGTAATATATGCTTTTAAGTTGTAGATTATAAGCTTTTTAATATTTTTATTTATTTATATGAGAGAGAGATGAATGATGTGGCGCCAGTGCCTCTTCCTGCTGCAAATAAACTCAAGATGCATATATCACTTTGTAGGTCTGGCTTTACCTGGGTACTAGGGAACTGACCTGGGCTAGCAGGCTTTGCAAGCAAGTGCCTTTAACCTCTGAGCCATATCCCCAGCCAGATATGTGCATTTTAATTAGATATACTCCATATTTTCTAAACTTGAAAGGAGGGAGGAGTGATTATTTTGTCATCTATAGTGAAACTGTCATATAGATCTGCTTTAAAGCTTTGAAAATGCATTCATTGAGCAGTGGTGTAGCAGAATGTAAGAAATAGTAAAAGCAAAAATCTGCCACCTGACAAATCTTTTCAAAGCTGAGGTGCTTACGATGATTATTCTCGTAGATCTGAGGTTGGCTTAGGGTGGGTTAACATGAGCTAAAGTGTCTCTGCTCTGTCTCTGATCCTTCTCCTGAAACTAGCATGCTTGCCTAGTCACTTTCTCCTTATGTTATACACACTATATATATTATACACACCATATGCATATGTGTGTGTGTGTGTGTGTGTAAAATATCTGTATCTTTATATAGGGTGTGTGTGTGTGTGTCTATGTGTGTATAGACACACATATATTTCATAAGTCCACTGATGTGCTAGACTTATTCCCTCTTCTTCTGGTAACTCATGTTTGGATCAGATTTTTTTTTTTTTTTTTTGCTTCTCATGTTGCAATTTCTGGCTGTCTGACAAAGTTATATATAAAAACTTATTTTACATAATATGATCATTTCTAGTTCTGTCAACTTTCCTATAAATTAAATAATTTTGTTTTTAATGATTGAATAAAACTACATTATATATATTTACCACATTTTCTGTATCCATTTATTTGTTGATGAACATCTAAACTAATTCCATAACTTGGCTATTGCAAATAATGCTGCAATAAGCATGGATATGCAGGTATCTGTATAGTATGCTGATTTAGATTCCTTTGGGTATATTTCCAATCATGTTAAATTTGAAAGCCGCTTATAGACAAGAATCTTTGCTTGGCCAAAATTTAGTTAAGATTAAGAAACTTCTTCTAGGTCTATCTGTTTATTTCCTTATAAAACACAGTCTTAGCAAAGAACTCTACTAAGTCACTTTCGCAAAAACAAATAAATCAAAACAGAACAGAAGGAGCCAACCAACCAAACATGCCATAAACCCCATTGTCTATATTTGGTCATATTCTTCCAATGTCCAGATGATATATGACCATCTTAGCCTTCAAGAAAGAAACTTATTGATTTGACGAGAAGCCCTCTTATCTTTAATTTTTTTTTTAGTTGTGTGTGTGGGGGGGGGGCGAAGAGAGAGAGAGAGAGAGAGAGAGAGAGAGAGAGAGAGAGAATTGGTGCGCCAGGGCCTCTAGCCATTGCAATCAAACTCCAGGTGTGTGTGCCACTTTGCATGCATGTGTGACCTTGTGGCTTGCGTTTCTTTATGCAGTCTGGCTTATGCGGTGACCTGGAGAGTTGAACATGGGTCTGTAGGCTTCACAAGCCATCTCTCTAGCCCACCTTTGATATTTTCTTTCAGTAATTTTCCATCCACTGACTGCCCTTCCACCACAGCTCCCACTTACTCATAAATTCCTACTCACTCATGCTGTATTTGGTGATGAGCCATCTCTCCCACTGTACTGTGGTGGTTCATATACCCTTCACAGTGGTCCTAAGTAAGTTTTTAAGGTTGAACAAGGATAATTCTTTGTGTAGCAGCAGAGTATAGTCAGATGCACAGGATAAAAGAAGCTGCAAGCTGCATCCAGGCACTCTCTTGCACTTCACCAGACAAACTTACTGTATCGTGCCCATATTGATTTTGGAGATGGTTATAGCAGCTGCACTAATGCTCACTGACCATGTGGTATCTGCTGAGAAGGGCCCTAGGACACCTCCAGAATTCCATGTTAAGTTCCACTGTAATTCCTATTGGGGAAGCTTCTCCAACTTGCCTGAATCAGGAAGGAGAATTATCCTGAGACTGGAAAGAGCCTTTCTCTTTACAGGGAAGAACCTGAAATTTTAGTTCAGCCGTAACACCCTAGTGATCAAAACAAGCATATAGATGGAGTTGTCTTTCAAGATCAGTTAGGCCTTTCGTTGCCTAGTTCCTTCCTTGATTCCGCCGGAGACCAATAGTGGAGAACGGAGGAAGAAAGTCATTTGGAGGAGAGATGGGCCTGCGGTTTTCCTCTGTTTTTGTGAGCGGGCTCTTGCCAGGCAGCGAATCCTCAGCTGCCACTCTGAAGGCTGGTGTTGCATAGCAAGCTACTATGAAGTGAGATAATCCTTCCTTAAGGGAGGGAGAGTCAGGAGGTTAAGTCTGGGAGAACCGAAATTTACAAGGTCACACACCACTCCTCAAGGTCATGGGAGTAGTACACAACTGTTGAGGTGCAGACTCAGACCGTGTTGTGTAGTGATTTCCTCAGAACTGAAACATTCTCTCCTGAAGGGTGGAGGCAGTCAGGAGGTCAGCATGTGTGGAGAGAAGGTTGCAGGACCTCTCCCTAAGGTTATGCAAAGTTTAAACAACTGCTTGGGGAAAGGACTCCAATGGTTGAGGCTGCCTACAAGTCCCGCAGTGCGCTCCACAGATGCAGCTTCCCTGAGTTGTCACCTACACTGGGCAGGCATTTTGGTGGTGCAGCTGCCTTTGAGTCATCTATGCTCCTGTAAGCAACCCCTCACCCTGCTCTGTACCCCAATAAATTTACTGGTTCGCCCAAAATGGTTATGGTGTAGCTGTGCTTTGGTCCATTGTCTTCCCTCATTGGCTGAATAGATCTGTGTTTGTATCCCTTGGGAAAAAAAGTTTCATGTGATAGCTAGTATGTGCTTAGTTAGGATTCAGAATGACTGTTCTATTTTACGGTTTAGTTTTGGGCATAAAATCCATTATGAATTTGAAAACATCCATTTGGGCATTTCCTCTTCAGTTGTCATAAAAAAGCTTTTCATTTTTTCTGATTTGGGATGATTTTGCCTCATAAAGAAGCATCCTGAATTCATGAGACATAACATTCTACTCCATCCATCAAATACCCGCTCACCCCCAAGCTCTGTCAGAAATGCTACTCACCTCCAAGATCTTTTCTTTTTCTGTTTAGAATCAAGTAATTTTTTTTTTTTTTACTTCAACAAACCTGGGCGTAAGCATTTGGAAGTTACTTCATGCTATGAACTAGAGAAAGTGTCTTATTGCCTACTTTACTAGATATTCCCCCATGCCTCTTAGCCTGTGTGATAAATAGAAGACAAGAAGATTAGGATGAGAGATGAAAAGAGTTTTGTCTTGGGCAGGATGGCAATTAGAAGCTTTATTTTCAGACCAAATGGGTTATTACTATAATTCCCTCTGTCCCTCTTTATGTTTCTTATAAATAACAGTGTCAAAATTTATTGAATACTTACTATGTCTTTGGTGTTAGACATACATTTGCCTTTTCAGGGGAAACAGTTTTTGCTACATAGCCCAGACTGACCTTAAACTTGAGATCCTTCTGCCTCAGCTTCTTTAGTGCTGGGATTACATGCATGTGCCATCACATTTTCCTTATACTTGCTTATTTACTTCTCAGAAAACATCCACACGAAAGATGCTGTGGTATTCACATTATATATGAGGAAACCAAAGCACAGCTGGTAAGAGACTGGGCTGTGGTTCACACTAGACTGTGTACCTCATTTGTCTGAGGCCTTTCCTGTTTTGCTACATGCAAGGCATTAGGCATGTAGTCCTCAAGGTCCAGTTGTCTTGTGTTGTACAAGGAGGATGAGTGCTATCAAGAATCTTTAATAACTACAATGTCATTAGCGGATTTCATGGTTCCAGTAGGAACCATGAAAAGTCTCTTTCCAGGCTGGAGAGATGGCTTAGCAGTTAAGGCGCTTGCCTGCAAAGCCTAAGGACCCCTGTTCAACTCTCCAGATCCCACATAAGCCAGATACACAAAAGGTGATGCAAGTACAAGGTTGCACATGCACACCAGGTGGCACAAGTGTCTGGAGTTTGATTGCAGTGGTTGAGGGTCTGCCAATTCTCTCTCTTACTCTCTCTAAAACAAACAAACAAACAAACAAACAAAAAACCCCTCTTCCCTTCTCCCTGAAATGCACACTACTGATCAATCATAATAGTGGCTACAAACCCTTCCAACTTCCTTGTATGAGTCATGCCCATGCATGAAGAGCTACAGTTTGAACATCCAACTATATATAGCCTCGGAGGTCATAATTATTAGTTAATATTGGGCAATTTTGTTCTATATTGCATCTATATTGATCAAATGCTGCCTTTTCTGTTGTTGACAACATGGCATGCAGTAAGTACATAGTCATTGTTCCTCCCCTTACCCAAGACTCCTGGGATTGTCAGTTTCCTGCAATATAGCATCTGAAGAGTTAACATCTGGCACTGCAGGAGGTTTCTGGCCGAGCTTCTGACTGTCCAACAGCTAGTGTCCATTCTCACAATCAGTAAGGGGTGAGGGGCCTGTGTTGTGCCTTCCTACACGTTCAAAATATCAACCCCACCAGTGTGCATCCAGAGGCACAGGCATCTAGCCTGAGAGCATTTACCTAGAGTCTGCAGTACTGAGTATAGAGCTCATTCTCTCCAAAGGTGGTGTGATGGTTCATCTCTGGTTGTCAAATTAACAGGATTTACAATCATCATGAAAACAAATCTCTTGGCCTGTCTGTTAGGGATTTTCTAGACAAGATTAATTAAGGTGGGAAGATGCACCCTAACTGTGGATGGTACCATCCCATGGGGTAGGTTCTTGGACTGCATGAAAAGGAGAAATCTAGCTGAGAAGTAGCATTCATTACACTGCTCTGCTTCCTCTTTGCTGACGTGATGATGAGATGTTGCCTTTCTGCCCCCTTCACTCTTCTCCAGACATGGCTGACTCTACCCTCTGGAACTGTAAGCCAAGTTAAACCCATTTCCTTCTATAAACTGTGGTTAGGTATTTTGTCTCAGCAATGAGCAATGAGAGAGTAACCGATACACTTGGGAACTTGATTGCCAGTGTATTTCTCTGAGCCTCCTTTCACTCATCTATACTGTGTAAAAATCAATACTGGCTCAGGGTCTGCCCTTGTTACCAGGCTGGAGAGGACCAGGAGAAAGAACATGGGTGGATATATGCTTTACAGACAGAAATACTAACACAAGGGAACACGGGTTTGACTGTTATAGTCCATCATCTTCACTCCCTCAGGGAAGGAATGACCTCTGCGTCCTGCTGGTGCTCCTCAGAGTACTGGGGATGGAAGCACAACTTTCTTCACAAGTGGAGATGGGTGTTACAGACTTTTGAGAAATTACTGATAGTTTATATTTTTCAGTTCCTGTAGAATTAAAAAAAATTTAATTTTAATATTTTATTTTTTTATTGACAACTCCCATGATTGTAAACAATATCCCATGGTAATTCCCTCCTTCCCCCACTTTCCCCTTTGAAACTCCACTCTCCATCATAACCCCCCCTCCTCAATCAGTCTTTTATTTTGATGTCATGATCTTTTTTAACTTTAATTTTTTTCTATTTCCCCTCCAAATTCCACATATTATTGGAATTGTGCCAACAAGCTAACAACAGGAGGGGTAGAAAATAAAGTTGAAAAAGTCTGCTAATGTTGCTTGAGAAACAACATAAAGATAAAGCAGCAGATTTAAAATTTAATTCAAAACCCAGCTTCTTGGGATAGGGAGATTTCTCAGTGGTTAGAGACACTTGCTTACTAAGCCTGATAGCCTGGGTTTGATTACCCAATGCCCATGTAAAGGCAGACATGCATGTATGGAGTTCATTTGCAGTGGCTAGGAACCCTGGCATGCCCTTAGTTTCCACCCTCAGTCTTATAACCCTGGTATTTATTCATTTTAAAACTCACATTTTGCTCATCCTCTTTCCTAGAGCAGAAAATTTTGGTTATTTCATTAATATATTTTAGTTTTTTAAATAATTCTCTTCATTGTTGTTATTAACACCTTACTAACTTACAGTTAAGACAAAGATTCTACATCAGGATGAGGTGGTTTTCTGTAGAAGTGGTTGGCACCAGAACTGTATTGGAGTTTGGACTTTGTGGATTTTGGAATACTTGCATGTACATAATGGGATGTCATGGGGATAGCATCCAGGTCTAAGAATGGAATTTATTTGATTCATATCCACCTTATAAACATAGCTGGAAGGTATTTTTAAAAATTATTTTGTGCATGAAACTATTTTATGGTATGGAATTTTCTACTTTTACCATGCTGTTACATTATGCTAGAGCTAAAACATTTTCCAATGTTAGTTGTTTGGATAAGGGATGCTTGACTTGTATTTTAAGATTGAGCAGTTCTTTTAGTGATATTATTAGAAGCAGTTTTAGTGAGGTATAATTCATATATTATTCTATTTATACCTTTAAAGAGTATAATTCAATGGCTTTAGTCTTTTTACAAAGTTGTACAATCATCACTAGGTCATTTTACATCATTCCCCCCCAAGAAATCCCTTACCCTTCAGTGATGACTTTTAATGCTGTCATTTGCACCCAACTCTGTTTCCCCACCACTTTCTGGACCTAGGCAGCCACTGGTATATTGCCTATGGATTTAACTATTTTGGACATTTTTAAAAAATATAAATACAAAAATATAACTATAAATACATGTGCTCCTTTGTGACTGACGTCCTTCACTTGGCTCAATATTTTCAGGGCTTTAATGATGTCTCTTTGGTAATGACCCCATGGTGTCTAGAAGCTCCTCTGTTTACATGCTTGTTGGGTAACAGATTCCTCCAAATTGCAGGGAGGAAGGAAGCTCTGATTCAGGAAATAAAATCTGGAGACCTGACTTTGATACCCAGCATGAAGAAAAATGATTACATAGCATATGCCTATAGGGAATACGGTTACATTTTTCTTCTATATTTTATTGATTGGAATGAGTACATGCTCTTTCATACCAGCTCAGTGTCATTAAATCAGTAACTGGAAAAAGAAAACAGGAAGAAATCTCAGACATGTAGAACATTTTTCTACTTTAAATACATGCCTTAGCATTTTGTTAATGAACTCAGTGCTTAAAAAATGGAATGGCGAGTTAATTTAGTATTACTTTGTAACATCATATCTGTCTAGCTACTGTTTAAAGAAAAAAGTTTAGGTGTTGACATCTTAGAGCTTTTGAATCTATAGATATGTTTTCCTTTATCCAGGTGTGTATAAGATAAACTCAAAGAGAAAGCTCTTGACCTGCTTTTCTGTACTTTTGCTGTGTGGGTGTGTTGAAGGAAGGAAGTCTGTGTATTTAGTGGAGATTTCTGGCTGTCTTTAATGCTGCTGTTTTCTTAGTGTCCTATTTTATCACTGCTTACAGACAAACCTTGACACCAACTGTTTTTACTAACTTATGAAATGAGTGCTTGGGTAAAGCTTTGAAGGACAAAGATAAGACAAAGAAAAATAGGCCTAAGAAGAAGTAGCAAAGAGAACATTCTAGTTCAAGATATGATCCAGATTTCTGATTCTAGGCTGGGGGCAAGAGGAACATGGTGTTGGACAAAGGGAATAAAGGTACTGAATGTGGACGTGAAGCCAGGAAGCCTCCTTTCATAGAAGAGTGTTGTCCAGTCTCAGGACTCTACTCTCACATGAAAGACACTGAGCCTTAATGGTGTGCAAAGTTTCTCATTCAGAGGCCCCCAACACCTCATCACTGAAGCACACCACAAATGAACCCAACATGGCTCAGGGAAATTTTGCGGAAGAGGGGGCGGAAAGAATGTCAGAGCCACATGTTGGGTCATGATATGCAGAGACATTTATCTTACCCATAACTGTGGGCTAACTCCACAATGCATGACCCATATACCTCAACAAGGAGGGGCCAAGGGGAGGGGGTAGGTCACGGATGAGCCTAATAATGGTACCAAACTGACTGTATATGCTGAATATAAAACTAACTAATAAAGAAAAAAAAAGTAAAAAAAAAATAAAGATGAGGATGAAAATGACTCTCTGTGTGAGGTAAGACTAGAGCCCAAGAAGGTCCAGGGCCCAGAGCTATGAAGGAGCCATGGTCAACACACGAACTAGAACTTTTAAAGCCACTTTATTTTGGAGTACTATCTAGAAGTGTTAGGTAGTATTGGCTTGGCTCTGAGTTCCCAACTCTATTGCAGTCATAAAAATGGTTTTGATCTGGCTTTTGTACAGCGTTCAGGAGTTTTGTAGAAAAAGTATTCTGCTGCTGCTTAAACACAAAGAGGTTCAAAACCTTCCCTCAGAAAATCTTCCTCCAGCCTGATGCTTCAAGCAGGTTGAAACCAGCTCTGGTGGGAGCTAAGCTTGTCTGTGTCCCTAAGTTTGAGCAAGGAGGACTTATCCTACATCTCAAGGGAGCCACTTGGCTCCAACTGTCATGGTCACTGATATCATTGTGACATCATATAAGACAATGAGGTGAGAATAGTGACATAAGGAAGGGTCTCTAGGAGGGAAGCTCTTCAGGGAGAGGTCACACTTAGGTCACCTGGTCAACAGCTGAATGTCTTACCGGGAATGTGTTTAGGTACAAGGCTTGCATATCATATAACAGATGTTTGAGTGCCAGAAGATGGTTATTTTACTTAATTTTCTGTCAGTAGGACTTGCCAAGTGACTGAGCCCCAAGGCTAGGAAAATGAATTTATTTTGACCTCAGCTAGAAACCAGACCCAAACTTAATCAGTGGCTTGATTCATGTTGTTCTCTGTTCTGACATGAATACATAGCCTTTGGGTTGCAAAGGAAGACAATTCTTTGTAATCCATTTACTCCTATTTCTTGTAGGGGGTACTGAAGGCCCAACCAGCCTGGATGTTATGTCACACAGGCTAAAAGGACTTAGTACTTCTGGTGACACCATGAACTGTGAAAACCATAGATTCCTAACTGGGAAGCGAGAGGACCATGTATTCAGGCTCTAAAGCCTCACCTAAAAACTGTTGAGTAATTTCTGGGGTGGGGCTCAGGACTTCATATTTACATTAAGCCCTAGAATAACTCTTAGGTGAATTAACTTTTGAAACCTATTGCTTTAAGGGCTAGAACGGCTCAAATATGAAGCTTTAACACTGAAGCAACATCTCTGTACTGCTCTTAATAAGATTACTCCTGACTGGTTAAGAATGCAAACCTCATTGTTACAACCCAGTTTAGGCTTGTGCACAAATCATTTAGAACTCAAGGTCTTGACACCTAATAAAAGAAGAAATAAATAAAATATACTAGTGAAACATAAAGAGCTATTTACTGAGTTTGTTGGCAATAACAGGAGAAGCTATCAGACTTGATGGGTTAGCAATGCAGCTTGGGCTGAGTTTCATGAACAAGTTACCAAGCTTAGAGACCTATAGAGACAATTATGATCAAAATCTGGTGGTCACAGCTTTTCCTGCTCAATAGAACCAAGATCTAGAGAACTTGAGCAACTTGTTTTTTAATTTCTTTTCTTTAATATTTTATTTTTATTTATTTATGATGGGGGAATGAGAATGAATGGGCATGCCAGGGCTTCTAGCTACTGCAAATCAACTCCAGACATATGTACCCCACATGTACCTGACCTATATGGGTACTGGGGAATCAAACCTGGGTCCTTAGGCTTTGCAGGCAAGGTCCTTAGCTGCTAAATCATCTCTCCAGGCCCTTGAGCAACTTTTTTGCATGTGTATATGGTGTACATGTGAGTATCTGCATGTTTGTATATGTGGGACAGTAGTGTGTCAGTATCTGGTGGCTTCCTCTATTGCTCTCCATCTTATTTTTTTTGAGAGAGTCTCTTACTGAGCCCAGAGCTCACCGATTGGGCTAGATGAGCTATCCAGTAAGATCTGGGGATCTGTCTGTCTCTACTTCCTCAGAGCTGGGATTATAGATGCATGCCATTACACCCCAGGATTTTATATGTGTGCTATCCAAACTCTGGTCCCCATGCTTTTGTACCAGGAACTTGACTCACTGAGCCATCTCTCCAGCCTCTTGAAGAATGTTTTAATCTCCTTTCAATCTCGACACTAAGAGATCTTAGAAAGAAAACTAGATCTTAGTAGCTTCTGAGATATTCCTTGTTCAGCAAAGTTCTGAGACATACTTCTAAGGGCCACCCTGATATTGACCTTCTGGAGAATGTTGTGTGGAAAATACCAGCAGTTCCCTTTAACTTAACATTAATGTGGAGAAGGGTGAGCCAGAGTGGGAAGATTCTACTGACATTTAGATTAAAAAAAAAAAAAGAGGATCCAAGAATTGAAACAAACCATGGTATAGTCTACCATGTAGAAGAGAGAATTAATGTGGAAATAAGTTTTACGTTTCCTTGTTTCAAGACTTCTAGGTAGTAACTTGGCCCATTAAATGAAACACAAAAAGCCTTACTTTTACCAGATTTGCTAGCAACTAATCTTGGCCCAAGATCTGGTCTTTGAAGACCTGTAGGATGGAGATGGGAGACAGTGAAGGTTCTTTTGAAGAGCTTTCTCTCAGAAATTCAGATAAAACTAAAAATATTTTTGGAGTTCACTTCCAGGTCACTTCTTTGGATCAAGTCGACACTCCACAGGGCATTCTACAGGCAGCTTTGGTTCAACTGCATTTAAGTCACTGTCTCTTTCCAACAAGGCCACCTTCCCAACAGAGTGTAAGGATGTGCTGAGGCTCGTGAAGAGTGTGAAGTGAGCAAGTCCCCTGCCTGCACCTCAAACCCACATCAGGCACGTGGCATTTCCAGTGTTATTCTGTAGGAGGAAAAGCTCCAGGCTGTGGTTTTCCTGTGTGAGGAACAGAAGTGTAAAAACAGCAAAGATAAAAGCCTAGTTAAGTGGCAAATGCAAGGAGATCTTGGTATAAGGAGAGCTGTGTGTACATTTGTAGACAGTCTATAAATGCAGCTTTTTTTTCTTATAATGTAAGCGTGTGAGAATTACCGGGCTACTCTATATACCAGTATTACCATTTTTTATGGATTTTATTGTTACTGTTACTATGGCAACCAGAGTTATACAGAGTACATTAAATTAAAGGTCTTAAAGATTGTTTTGGTTCAGTTTTTTTTTCTTACCTTTTTTAAGAACATGAAGACCTGATATTTTTAATCAAATGAAACATTTATGAAAAAAATTTCTTCTGATTCTGTATTCATTATATATGTCTATCAAATACTTGTGATATTTACAATATCAGCCAAAACTTAGCAATTTTCAGATACTAGGCTATCACACTGGTTGATTCCTTAGTAATTCTTGAATGCAAAATTGAAGTTCTAACAATGACATATAAATTCTACATGGAATATGTTTCTAATACTCAAAAATTCACACTCTAGATTGGAAAGATGGCTTAGTGGTTAAGGCGCTTGTCTGCAAAGCCCAAGAACCCATGTTGGACTCTTCAATTTCCACCGTACGCCAGATGCACAGGGTGACACAAGTACACAAAGAGTTTGAATACAGTGGCTAGAGACCCTGGCACAAATTCTCTCTCTCTCTCTTAAAAAAAATTACAAAAAAATTATCACACTCTAACACTGCTTCTTTGGAAAACAGACCCTACTACTTATTAGATTTTCCATTTCATCAGTATGCTTTTTTTTTTTGCACATTTCTCATACAAAGTATTTGATTTTATCTCTGTTTTCCTTGCTGGCTTCTCAAATTGTCATGTTTCTGATCTACTTTTTTTTTTTTTTTTTGATTGACAATATGTGTGTTTTGAGTATACCAACTTTACCAAATGAAATGAAATCGTGCTCTTTTGGGGCCACAAGAAAATTGCAGGGCTCCATGTAGCATGGGTAAAGTACTTAACTAGAGCATGTTCAAGAATCTGCCCTTGATCCCCAGCACCACATGAAGAGAAAAATTCATGTTTTTTAATTTTTATTTATTTTATTTTAGCAAAAGTGAGTGAGCAAGTGAGAGACAGAGAGAGAGAGAGAGAATTGGTGCACCAGGGCCTCAAGCCACTGAAATTGAACTCCAGTCGTTTAGGCCACCTAGTGGACATATTTGACCTTGTGCTTGCCTCACCTTTGTGCATCTGCCTTATGTGGGATTGGGAGAGTCCAACATGGGTACTTAGGCTTCACAGGCAAGTGCCTTAACTGCTAAGCCATCTCTGCAGCCCTCAAGTTTTAAAATATAACATTTTTATATGGTAAACACCTATGAAATGACCTTTTGTATTCTAGTTCCAGACGATTGGAAGAAGCTGCCAGAAGGAATTTACTGGGAATTTTAGCTTTATCTTGAAGGTATATGGGATGGAAAGTTGGGGGACAGAGAGAGAGAGAGAGAGAGAGAGAGAGAGATCTTAGAAGATGGAAGATGTACCAGAATGTGGAAAAAAATAGAACAAGCTAAATTTGGAGGCCCCTTGAAGGAAGTCAAATTTTGTTTTCTTACAAACAACAAATTTGAACAGAAGCAATGAAATCTATTGAAAATTTGACTGCATGGGGTCAAGTGTGATGGATTTATTCATAAGAAGGGGCCAGGGGTGGCGAAAGCTGCAAAAGACTGTGGGTGAAATGCAGAAACAGTGGAAGCACAGCTTAATTTTTCCTTCTGTTGTAATAACAGTGAAGTCACAATTTTCCAAGAGACAGGTAGAGTGGACTAAAAGTGCCCTGCACTGGTTAATGTGTAAAGATGATTAATCTAAGTACAAGTTGAATATTATATAAAACATGCTAGGGCTGAAGAGATGGCTTAGCGGTTAAGTGCTTGCCTGTGAAGTCTAAGGACCCTGGATGAGGCTCGATTCCCCAGGACCCATGTTAGCCAGATGCACAAGGGGGCGCACGCGTGTGGAGTTCATTTGCAGTGGCTGGAGGCCCTGGCGCGCCCATTCTCTCTCTCTCTCTCTTTGCCTCTTTCTCTCTCTGTTGCTCTCAAATAAATAAATAAAAATAAACAAACAAAAAACATGCTGGATAAATGAAAACCAGAAAAGACTATAGACTAACCCAAATGATTGTATAATTGTCTAAATGAATGACACAATTAAACAACCAAAAACACTCATTTAGGAAAAAGGAAAAACCAGAGTTTGGGTGTCAGTGGAAGAGCCAATGAAGGAGGAGGGAGGGAAAGCATGAGCAAGATGAAGGGAGCCGGATATTTCTTCCTTAGAGAATGGGGGACCCAAATGGTAGAGACACGCTGAGAGTTCTGAGGGAACAAGAACTCAGGGTCATTGTCTTCCTAAGAGGAAGGGAGGTGTCAGACTGGAGTTCTGAGCAGGGGAGATCCATGTGAGTGCGATGGATGTATGGCAGGGAGCCAAGAGAAAGCTACGTGAATATGGTGCAGGTATTTCTCAAAAAGTGACGGAGGACATGAGAAAACATGGAGTCACTGACCCTCAGTGAGGGAGGAGTGAGTTCTGGGCTATTTATGACCTTTAAAAAGTGGTTCCACTGCCCAGTACCCACTGTAATGTCAGATGCACAAGGTGGCACATGTGTCTGGAGTTTGTTTGCAGTGGCTAGAGGCCTTGGTGCATGCTCTGTCACAAATAAATACATAAAAACACACCATCTCATTAAAAAAGCGCAAGCATCAGGTGGGAGCTGTGAGGGCCCCTCTGCACATGTCCTGGCGCAAGCACCTGCAGCAGCGAGGGTCGTGTCTGCATGAGCAACGTCCAAAGCCCAGCAGCAAACCTGGGCTCTGACTTTATTTCCACCTGTGCCTTGTTTTTTGATCCACTTTCTTCTGTTCAAAAGCACTTTCTTGAGATACAGCTGACATGGTTTTGGCTGGAATGTTCTCCCCTCTCAATGCACTTTGCGATCTTGGAAATTAAACATGGCAGAAGAAAAAAAAAGAGAGAGAAAAGAAAAAGCATGATAAGGAAATCTCCAAACACATATTCCTTATCAGAAGTTTCCAGTTATGACCACACATGCTCGGGGCAGCTGTCTGTTATCTGGCTTAGGCGGAGGATGAAGCTGGCTTGCAGGGAATGTGAGGAACAGGGAGCTAAGAGGGAAGGCTGTCTAGCTTCCAGTTTCCTCATTGTGACTTCTCAGGAGTCACTTTCTCACAAAGTCAATGTCTTTAGGCTACATTCACAGACTTGTCCCATTTCTTTCCTCTTTGGGCTCCATGCTGTACCATCCACCTTAATTACTGTGATAGCCATTTTGTTTGGCTCTTGGTTTGATTTAAGAAAATTAGCAGAGACTTCTTGGGAGATGACTATGAATAGGAACTAGGGCTGAGGGCAATACACAGAAAAGCAAGAACCCACATGCAACGAGAGGCAAAGCCAGGCAGAATGCAGTGCACAGGCTGGACAGGGACACTATGCAATGGCCAGAGAGATTGCTTCTGGCTGAGCGGGCCTGGGATACAGTAGCTTTAAAACTAGGTCTGCAGCACTTGGTGGTGAGCAAGACTAGACCTGATGCTAGGAAGAAAGGGGTGGGGTTTTTATCGTAGGGAAAACTGGGTAAGCAGATGTTTGTAAAGCAGGAAGCTTGGCCAATGTGGTTGGTGTGGAGGTGGGTGTGCAGGGCTAATGGTAGGCCAGACTTGCCTGCAAGGATCAGGAGTTTGGATTTACTTCTATGAGCAGTTCAAAGCTGTTGCGGCTGCTGGTACTTTGTAGTAGAGACTTCTCATTTATCTGCCTGTTTGCAGTTTCTTCTGTGTCTCCCAGATTCATCTGTTAAGAAGAAAAAAAAAAAAATCCAGGATTTCTTTGGAACTGTGATGTCATTTTGGAATCCAGTCCTTTCCACTAACCCTTTTTATCTGGTGCCCTTATTTCTTCTGCCTTCTAGTGCTACACACACACACACACACACACACACACACACCCCTCCATTGTCTTTGGTGTTTGAAAGTTCAGGGTCATAATTTTGGCAACTTTAAGTTTTAGTAAGTTTTATCACCTTTTTATGACTGTCTTTAAAAAGAAAAATATACTTACATTCAGTTAACAAGAGATGGCATTATGAATTTTGTTATGTTGTAGATAAGATGAAAAAAAATCAAACACACACTAACATCTCATTCCTTGAGGTTTTTGACTTAAAATCCACTCTAAATGAGCTTGAAAAATGAGAAAATGGAAAGGAGGCCCTTTCCCTGTGTCATTTTGCTTTGTAGACTCAACTATGGAAGTTTCAGAGTTCTCCTGTTACTTAATAGGTGTTAAATTGAATACTGGTTTGTTGTTTGGCTTCCAGAGAAAAGTTCATGGTTAAGTGGGAGATACAAGAGAATTTTCCTCTCCTGCTTGGTACAAGGTAGTTTTTATTGTCCTTTTAGCGTCAAAAATCTACTACCACCTGTCCTTTTCTTCTTTCTTTTTTTGGTGTGTGTATGTGGGGGAGTGGGGGGCGTGTGCCCGTGTATGTGCAGATGCATATGTCCCATGCACACCTGTAAAGAGAGAGGTCCGAAGACACATCTTCTATTTTGCTCTTCCTTCTTATTTCCCTGAGACAGTCTCTCACTGAACCTGGGTTCTCTCTTTATATTTCGTTAGATTGGCTGACCAGGGAGCCCCTATTATTCTCCTGTCTCTAGCCCCTTGGGGTTGCAGGTGCATGTGGCCATACCTGGATTTTTACGTGGTTGCTAGGGTTAAGTTCTCATGCTTGTGTAGCAAGTGCTCTTACCCATCGAATTATCTCTCCAGGCCTGTTATGCACTATTTTCAATATAAAAGAGCAAAAGCAGCCAGATGAACTATTCCCAGCACTTGGGAGGCAGAGGTAGGAAGATCTTGAGTTCATTGCCAGCTTGGGCAAATTCAAAGTCAGCCTAGAGCTAAATGAGTAGATTCTATTAAACAAACAAACAAGCAAGCAAGCAAGCAAACCAAAACCTGATCCATCTGGGATTGTGCTCAGTGGTAGAGTGTATGCCTGGTATGAACAAACTGTTTTATCGCCAGCACTGAGGGGTGTTTGTGGGAGGGGAGGGGTAATCTGGATGTTTAATGAAAGAGAACAGCAGAATAAATGTGGCATGTTCACGTGAACAAGTATGTCATTATTAAAAAGGTGATTGGGGGGTGCTGAGAGATGGCTTAGCAGTTAAGGCATTTGCCTGCAAAGCCAAAGGAACCCAGTCCAATTCTCCAGCACCCACATAAGCCAGATGCACAAGGGGACACATGCATCTGGAGTTTGTTTGCAGTGGCTGGAGACCCTGGTGCACCCATTCTCTCCCCACCCCCTCAGTCTGCCTCTTTCTCTCTCTCAAATAAATAAATAAACACATTTTTTTTTTTTTTTTTTTTTTGGTTTTTCAAGGTAAGGTCTCACTCTGGTCCAGGCTGACCTGGAATTAACTATGTAGTCTCAGGGTGGCCTCGAACTCATGGTGATCCTCCTACCTCTGCCTCCCTAGTGCTGGGATTAAAGGTGTGCGCCACCACGCCTAGCCTAAAATACATTTTTAAAAATGTGATTTTTGAGACTTTTATGAGCAAACATGATGACATGATGTTAAAGGGAGAAAAGAAGCATAGAAAATTACACATTTTGTGAGATCTTAAACACTTTAAAAATGACCTGTGCTGGCTTACCGGTTAAGCGCTTGCCTGTGAAGCCTAAGGACCCCTGTTCGAGGCTCGATTCCCCAGGACCCACATTAGCCAGATGCACGAGGGGGCGCACACGTCTGGAGTTTGTTCGCAGTGGCTGGAAGCCCTGGCGCGCCCATTCTCTCTCTCTCTCTCCCTCCCTCCTTCTGTCTGTCACTTTCAAAGAAATAAATAAAAATAAACAAAAAAATTTAAAAAAATGACCTGTGCTTTTGTGAAAAGACAGCCTCTTTGAGACTGGATACCAAGGTTATAACTAGTTGTGGCCCCTGTAGGGACTGAGTATGGGAATGTTGTCTCCCTGTTCCCATAGCCTAAACCTACGGCTAAGCAAGAAGGAAATACCCTTGCATGTGAATGAATATGTTTCAAGAGAAATAAATCCACTTTAGGTCAGCAGTATTGTTCACTTGCTAACCAAATAAAAGCAAGTTTGCTTCTTCTTTTTGTTTTCCCCAAATTTGCTTCTTAACTACTCTCTTCTCCTCCACTTTGTGTCTCCCCATCAGAGGGTTTCCATGTGTGGTATTTCCCCTAGAATCGATATACAGACTATGTTCACCATCAAAGTGTTTGGGTACCTCCCAGAAAGTCAGACTCACTGCTGCCTAATGACACATGTCTGTGGCTGGTGTTAATAAATCTACATGGCCGCACCGGGACCTGGCTGCCTCTTTCCAAGTGTCAAGGAGGTAATTAGCAATAATAACTGCTTGGCTCTCGCAGTGCAGAATCAGGAGATGGATGGTGGTAGGGGGCTCTTGGCAGACTGTCAGAAAGTTGCTTGTATATTTTATGGAGACCCCCAAATAATTCTGATGCTGTAAAATTGAAGGAAGAAAAGAAAAAAAAAAAAAGAAATGAAAGAAGTAAGAAAGGAAAGAGAAAGAAAGAGAACCAACTGATTAGTTCCTGGGGTTTTGAGAGCCCTGCTGTTAAATGGGACTGGGGGCCCTCAGCAGAGCTCTTTGTGCTTTTTCTAAGAAGGAGATTATCTTGGGTCCTTCCCCTTCCTAATACTTCATCTTACTCTCTTCTCTCCTCATTAACCTCCTGCTTTGGGCTGGGGAGATGGCTCAGGGGTTAAAGGCACTTCCTTGTGCAAAGTCTGTGCATCTGGGTTTGATTTCCCAGTACTCACGTAAATCCACATGCATGCACAAAGTGGCTTATGAATCTGGAGTTCATTTACAGTGGCAATAGGCCCTGGTGTGCCCGTACACACTCTCCACCCCTATCTCTCATTTTCTCTCTGTTTTCAAATAAATAAACAAAGTATATTAACAAACAATCTCCACTTGTTCCCGCGACTGTGATTTATTAAGGATGTCTCTCACCTGGGCAGAGACCAGCTTGCCCTGTCTCTCTCCTTTCCAGTAACAGCCTTATCAGTTCATAGCAAGTAAGAGAAGGCGAATATGCCTCCATGTTTACTGCTGTACCATTCACAACAGCCAAGATGGGAACCATCCTAGATGTCCATCAATGATGAACACACAAAGAAAATGTAAATATCAATGTCATTTTACTCAGCTATAAAGAAAAACGAAATTGTCACAATCACAAATGAATGAAATTAGAGCCATAATGTCAAATGAACTAAGCCAGACTTAAGTGCAGGGTGTAGACTTACATTCAAGTATATATGTGTATATGTACATAGGATATAAAAGTAGAAAGGGAACTATGAGAGGGAAGGAAGAGATGCCAAGTGAGGTGGGAGGATAAGAAGAGAGGATAATGGATCATATGTGACAAAAACAGAAGATGGAACTATTTGGATGGGAAGGAAGAGGGAACCAGAAGGAGAGGCAGGGGATGGGAACAGTACTGTGTGAAGAGAAGGACAAATAAGAACAAACTATAATAACATCCATGCATTAAAAGGTCCTACTGAAAACGATTTCTTTGTATGCTACCACAAGCTCAGAATTACAAAGAAGGCAAGGCCCAAAATCCATGTACCCAACTGGGTCAAATATGTCCAACTGCAGCAGTACTGAAATCTGCTGCAAGGAGCTGATGTATTTCCTTCCTATTCCATTACCCAACTCACCTATGAGCCGGTATCAGCGTAGTGAACTTCCGTATGTGTGCACCCGTGAAGCGCTGCTCTTCAGTGCACAGTCTGCACAGAAGCATGCGGGGGAAGGTTGGCTAACTCCTTTCTTCCTGACACCTCACCTCCTAATGTGGAGACGGGGGCCGCACAGAATGCCCGGACTGAATGGGGCCAGCGACATGCCCTGCTTCACCCTTCCCTTTCTAGGTAAGAACACAGACATACTACCCGAGGCTAACCGTGGAAGAAGATCCCAGACTGTTGTTGTGACTGTTGTTGTCCTAGGCTGGTGCCATTTTACTATGTTCTCATGCTTATTTGAGTTGCTTTCTTGACTCCAGGAACTTTCCCGATGTTATGAAGGAAAAGCCCACACTTCTTTGACAGCTTTGCCCAGTGCGTCTCTTTCACAAAGCTTTTAGAGCAGGTTCAGTTGTAGATGAAAATCCCTCATAGCATGTTTTATGCCCTTGCAAGGCTTTTGTAGTCCACAGTTCTGCCATCAGCTAGGGTTAGTTATGTCTATGCTGAACCCTCCCTGAGGATTTTTAAGAGTCTCTTGAAAGCAGCATCTTGCCTTTTCCATTTTCGTTTGTCTCACAGTGCTTGGCTTTGAAGGATGATCAATAAGGGGTAATGAACAAGTGAAGGAGATAATGAATGAACCAAAAATGAGTCCATTGGAATGGTGCCTTCGCTCCTGTCTGAGTGGAGCCACTGCGAATCAGAGCGTGATGGCTCTCTGAGGACCAGGGGCACTGTGAGTTACGGGGAAGTCCTCCTGACTCTGGGCTGCACCAGCAGCGACAGCATTAAAATGGCAACCTTGGAGTAGTGAGCAGTGATGTAAGGAGCATATTCAGATGGTGCTTTATAAGTAAATCACCTAAATGCTGCCGGTAGCCAGTCAGGCAGGACCGCCTCTCCACAGAGCAGGCGTCAGAGGTACCTGGCCAGGATGCTGATGGTTGCTGAAGTCAAGCCAGCACCACTGACCGCTCCAGGGTTTGAGGTCATTCCATTATGTGTCCTTTAGAAGACTTTCCCTAGCCCAGCTGGAGAAGAAAGCCCAGCTCATTGTTCCATTATTGTGGGTGTGGCAACCTCAACCTGCCCCAACTTCAGGTGCTCCTTGCAGTGTGGCTGACATGACCTCCCCTCCAGACAGCTTTGTCTTTTGTCAGCTTTCCTATGGGAGATGCAGAGTCCTGGGTTAAAAACCATGCCTTGGCCGGGCGTGGTGGTGCACATCTTTAATCCTAGTACTTGGGAGGCAGAGGTAGGAGAATTGCTGTGAATTCGAGGCCACCATGAGACTACATAGTAAATTCCAGGTCAGTCTGGGCTAGTGAGACCCTACCTACAAAAAACAAACAAACAACAACAACAACAGCAAAACACAACAACCCAACCAACTAACCAACCAACCAAACAAACAAACAAAAACAACAACAATGATAACAATAACAACAAAAACCCCAAAAACTTGTGCCTTGGAAAAGAACTATGGGAAGTTACGCTGATAAGAAAGTCTCTCTTTTAAGTTCTGGTTTATCTCAAGGCATAATGGGTTATGGAGGCGGTGAAGTTGCTCTGTGCTAATTCTTACTGAAATGTCATTTTTGCATCATTTTGCTAATCCCACAGAGAAGGATCTCTGGATTTACAAGGTAGTAATTTGTGTTGAAATTCTGATTTACACAATAACAGATGATTAGCAAAGAATTTCCAAGTTCTTTCCTCATAATTTCTTAAAACAATATATATATATATATATATATATATTTATTTATTTATATATTTATATATTGAGTCATCCACATGCATATGGAACTGCCTTGGGTGGTTTTTATATAATAGGAGTTCAAAAGTCAAATGGAGATAAAAGCTCATTGGGAGAGTGGTGGAGAGGATGAGGCTGAGAAGTAGGGAAGAGCCCTTCCTGTGAGAAACTTTGGTGAAGGACTAAGGAATTTGGACCCTCATGAGGAAGGCCTCTGGTTGTGATGTCTAAATCAAAGACCAGTCCAATGACAAGGAGATGTAGGGTCTTTCTAATTATTTGTTTTTACAAACACTACTGTAGTAAATACACATACCATTGCATGGAAGATCACTTCCTTGAATGGAGTCACTGGACCAAAGGGTACACATTTATAATTTTGGACATTTTTTTTTTCATTTTTTACAGTTTATGTTGAAGCTCACTCCCAGCAACATACCTTTGGTGAGCTGTCCTCTCTGCTCTCAACTCTGATGAGTGTAAACACACACGTGCACATACCACTCAGTGTAGTAACAAAGACAGTCTTTTGCTGAGGTATGAATAGCCCTCCGCCAGGTCTCTTTACAGAACATAGATGCAACCTGGAGAGCAAAATCTACCAGGGATGGTGGAGGAGGGAAAAAAAAAACAACCTGCAAAGTAGAACAGGGACTAGTTTGAAACAACAAAGGGTTCAGTGGAAGATCAGATCAGAATACATTATATACATGTGTGGAAATTGTCAATAAAAATGAGAAAACAAAATAACGTTTTGTCCTGACTAGATTGAAGTACCCTACTTCAGTTTAGGTGTGTGTTCCTGAGTCTCCAGCATGAAGTATCATGGGAAGGATGCTCAGCCTCCAGCTGTTAGACTGAAAGATTAGAACTGTGTCTGTACATAACCAGGACACCAGACTCTTGGTTACAGTGGATGGATCATCAGTGAATGCTTGTAAACATTCCCTGATTTCCTTTTCCCATATTATTCTGATTGGGCTATTTTCTGAAGAAATGATTGCTCTAAGTCTCATTTGTCTGCAACTTTCGGTCTTGGAATTTATGGGCCTCTTTAATCAGTCTACCATAGTAATAATTCTTTAAAATTATTTATTGTTTTGATGGGATAAGAAGAAGCTAGTAGCATATAATAACTGGGATTTATCATAAGAACTTCAAACTTAAATCTGCATTTCCCTCACAAACTGCTTAGTGGAAGATGAGGGCAGCAAGTTGTGGTTTTCAGGCAGGATGCCCCTGCATATGAAATAAAAGATGCCTGAAGTTTGGCCCAAGTGCCCACTCAGCATCTCCAGCCTCCTTCTGACCACATGGGTATGGGGTCCCACCACAGACTATGCCCATGAAGTATGCAAGCACTTGACAAACGCAGAAGGAGAAACCTTGCAGCTCTGGGCAAAAATGTCAAGTGCAGGCTTCACTGTTATGTGGCAGAAAACTGAATTTGGCAGGAATTTCATAGCTGACCTCTCTAACAGGCAGATGCTCATTATTCATAGAAGTCTTAAATACTCAAGCAAACAACCAGTTTGTATTAAGCCAGATCCCAGTTCTGCAGAGCACTCTATAAGAAGAGATGGTAAGGAAAAAAACAAAACAAAACAAAACAAAACACTAGGGTCCCTGCTCTTTAAAAATTTGGGAAGGGTTGTAAAGATGAGGTAAAAAATAATGGTCAATTTAATGAATCTGTGAGAGCTAACAGCAGGAGGATATAAATACATGAACTCTCGTTAATGCAAGGCAGTTGGGTCTAGGCAACTTCAGCAGACCTGAACAAATAGGATTTTAGATCTCCAACTTGAAAGAGGTTCCCACCATTCAGGACTGGCTTGCCAGGGAGCTTGCTCCCTGTGACCTGTCCATCAAGTGTCTGTCAGATGGCTTCTATATGCTATGCTGGCACACTTTGTGCTGGTCTTCTCCTTAGTTGCCTTTGGGGTTCTTCCATGTTTTTCCCACACCCTGGAATCCCACTTACGATTAGCCCTGCCTTTCAGTGCCCCAGAGCTTTCTGGCTTGTCACCTCCTTTCCCACCACAGCAACCCTGTCCTGTGCTCCATGTTTGCCCCTGTTAAGGTTCAACAAATTCCTTCAGGTCTTCAAACAGAATTATATCAGGATGCAACAATCCCACTTGTAGGCAAACACCCCAAAGACTTGAAATATTCTCTACTACAGCCAAAAGGTAGAAGCAGTCTCAGTGTCTATCAGTACATGGAGGCCTGGTTGAATTGTGAGCTGTCCGTATAAACAGATATCCCTTAGTCTTGAAATGGGAAAACGTCCTGATGCTATTTCGTACTTTAATGCTGCAGCATGTCCAAACCTCAAACACATTGTGCTAAGCAAAAGAAGCTAGACACAAAGAGAGAAAGAGAATAGATAAATCTTTACAGATTTAAAACGCTGGTGGTTGTCAAGGGTTGGGAAGAAGATAAGTGGAGAGAAATTGCTTAATGGATATGGGGTTTATTTTTGAACTGATGAAACCATTTTGGAAGTAGGCTTTTAGAACATTGTGAATATACTAATGTCACTACATTATCTACTTTAAACCATCTGATTTTATGCTATGTGAATTTCACCTCAATTAACAATGGAAAACAGCTCCTTTGAGAAGCACACAGTTGGGAGCTTCTCCTGACACAACTGTTTTCCAGAGGAGTCATTGAAGAAAACAGCCTTAACTCACAGCAGGTGTCATTTAAGCAAATGACAATAATCTCTCACGTACAGGACTTTATGGTTTACAAAATGCCTTATGTTCATCACCTTATGCATCTATATAGCTTTTTTTTTTCTAACTGCTTCTCACTCCATCAGTTCATACTCCTTGTCACCTGGAATGATGTCACCCTAGCTCTGTGTTTGAGTGTGACCCACTCACTCAGTGTGAAGTCAGGGGAAATGTCATCTGGAAATGCAAGCATGTTCTAGATGATTGGAGCCCCTGTGTACCTTGCATGGTGCTGAGCAGCCTATGTGGGAAGCAGGGGGCGGGGCATGGTAAATATGAACAGGTCAAGTTCTGCCAGACGTCCTCAGTGCTTGCAGTCTGATTCTTCTCCTGAGGGTTAAGGTAGCCCCTGATCATGAGTCAGGCCCTGGTGCTGACTGGGGCAGTGGTGCCACATAGCCCCAGCAGGAAACTCATGTTTAGACACTCTGTGACCAGCTCAATGATGGAATAATATTGGCATCATTTATAATGGTAGCAAGAACAGAGAAGATAAACTACCTCTCACACTTCAGCCAAGCCAGAGCTGAAACCACGAAGGAATGGGGAGACAAGCAAGAGTGCTGCTTCCATGCTGAACCTGATAATCAGTGCCAGGGTATAGGATACAAACCCTGAGGATACTCAACACTTATCAAAGCAGAGATCCAGAGACTCCTAATAACTCATCACTGAAGTAGACTTAAATCTCACCCACCAGGGCTCAGGGAGTTTTGCATAAAAGGGCTAGACACCCCATCATACCTCAAAAGGGCCCCGGCTGAAACTAAGAAAAATTGGCGAAACAAGCAAGGGTGCTGTTTTCCTGATGAACCAGATTCCAGCACAAGGGGGAAGGAGATCAACACAGAGAAAAATCAACTCCTACCAAATCAGAGAGCCAGAGCCTCAGAGGCCCCCAACACCTCATCACTGAAGCAGACCAAAAATGAACCCAACATGGCTCAGGGAAATTTTGCGGAAGAGGGGGCGGAAAGAATGTCAGAGCCATATGTTGGGTCATGATATGCAGAGACCTTTATCTTAAGCGTAACTGTGGGCTAACTCCACAATGCATGACCCATATACCTCAACAAGGAGGGGCCAAGGGGAGGGGGTAGGTCATGGATGAGCCTAATAATGGTACCAAACTGACTGTATTTGCTGAATACAAAACTAACTAATAAAGAAAAAAAGAAGAGAAAAAAAAAGGGCTGGAAAAGATTGTAAGAGCCACAGGTTAAGACACCATGCCCAGAGACATTCTCTCCTCCCCAAAATAACTGACTGCTGCTCCCACAACGCATAAGCCACAACCCCATGGGGAATACCTGCAACCTCAACGAGGAGGGTCTCCAGCAGAATGGGGGCAGAGAGAAGGGAAAAGAGGGTACCAACATATGATATATCCACACGAAACATGTTGTTAATAATAAAAAAATTAAAAATGTGGTGGATGGACAGGGAGAGAGAGAACTTACACAATTCATAGAGATTAGTAGGCAAAGGGGCCTCACTAAGTGACTGATTTCTAAAGGCAGGTCACTATACTTGCATTTAATGACTTAGTTTCTGTTTACAAAATAATTTATAAGCACATTGGAGAGTGAATGAGGGAGAGAGAGAGAGAGAGAGAGACAGACAGAGAGGGAGAGAGAGAGAGAGAGAGAGAATGTGAATGGGTGCACCATGGTAACTGTCAATGAACTCTAGATGCATGGGCCACTTTGTGCGTCCAGTTTTATGTGAGCCCTGGGGAACTGAACCCAGGCTGTGAGGTAAATGCCTTAAAAGCTGAAACATATCCAGCCCTAACTTAGTTATTTTGCTCATTCATTGACCATTTCTGGAAGGAGAAGTTCCTTAGAATGCAAAGAATTATGTCTCTCTCTCTTTTTTTTTTGTCCCCAAGTGCCTTGAAGTTCTGGTATATTTAATTCTTAAGAGATCCTTGCTGAACTGGTGATGGCACTGAGAAGAGAGAGCCCTGAAGAATGGCAGCTCTGTGCTTAACCTCAGCTCTGGCTCACAGCAGCTATGCCACCCTGTGAGCAAGGGAGCTGGACCAACCACCTTCATAGTTCAAGAATGAACACTCTTAATGAATGGTAGCTACTCCTCATTCAGTCAATAATCAAACCCGAGCAGTGTGCAAAGAACAACAAAGGCTGTTTCCTAAGCAACTGAAAAGCATCTATTCTTGTGTTTAGTTGTGTGGACTTCGCTAAGGATTCATTGATTCCTTCATGCAGCAGCTGATCGTTGAGCAATTGCTGTGTGTCAGGTACTTTCCTAGGAGCAACAGGAAAGGCACTGAGTGGCTGTGAAGAGAGCACTAGCAAACTCACACACATGTGTCATGAAGAGTCCTCTCTTCTGTAGGAAGAATGACCTTAAGCCTGATGAAGAGGAAGACGGCAAGTAGTGAGCATTGCGGATGGCTCACGGAGAGGAAGGGACTTAGGAAGGAGTGAGGGAGGCAGGGCTCTAAGAGGATTTGGTGGTTACTTGAGGGTGACTGAACAAAAAGTACATGATGTAGAGTTAAAAAGAAGGCAGGTGCAAATTTGTCCTTCAAATAATGAGGTGAGTAGAGTGGTCGTTTCATAATGAGGACCACTTGAGGAAGAAGAGGCCAACACAGGAATTTTGACAGCCATAGGTTAGAAGTGATCCTTTTGAAGTATCTATTGGATATCAATCTGACTCTCAGTGGAGGGACTGGATGGAGTCAATGACATCGATACAAAAGTCATCATAGGAAGTGCATAAAGCCATATCCCTCTAGAGAAAAAAATGTCTGGACCTGAGCTATCAGGGGTCCCTGCTTCCTCTCCAGAATCCTCTCAGAGGATGGGTAGGGGAGGACCCAGCAAAGGGGACAGAGAAGGAGTGAACATAATCAGAAAATGTTAATTCATAGAATTTAGGGGATATGGGACTAGAGAGATGGCTCAACAGTTAAAGGCATGTCAACAGTTAAAGGCACTTGCTTGAAAAGCCTGGTGGCCAGGCTTCAATTCCCCAATACCTATATAAAGCCAAATACATAAAGTGGTGCATGTGTCCAGAGTTCATAAGCAATGGCAGGAGGCCCTGGGACACCTATACCCTTTATTTCTTTCCCTTTCCTCTTTATGTCTGCCACTTTCTCTCTCAAAGAAATAAATAAAATATTAAAAAAAAGAATTTAGGAGAGAAAAGAGTGACTGTCATCAAGGGCCACAGAGAGAATAGGTGGACAGGTGAGGAAGGATGGCAGGAAGGTTCCCTGATGTTGGCAGCATGTGTGAATACAAGGGAGCATATGCCTGAGGGATAGGAGGTGAGACAAGGGCATGTCAGTGTGGACCACACTCTCAAGAGTGGAATTGAGCAGAGACGTAGCTAATAGCTCAAGGTGGATGTGAGATCCAGGGTTTTCTACTTTTTTTTCAATGGGGGAAAAAATCCCTGAAACATGCTTATAGGTTGGTAGGAAGAATGCAGAAGAGGGTGAAATGGATGATTTGGGAGGAGATGTGATCACTGCAGGTGTGAAGTTTCCTTCCTGCAGCACAGTGCTGTCTAACAGAAGAATATCCTGGGGAGAGCAGAACTAACTCAACAGCATTCTGGGAAAAATCCACACATGCACACACACACATCCACACAGGCACACTCGCACGTGTGCAATGTTGAAGGTCACTGTGCGCAGGTTGGTACAAGTCATCTGTAGCTTCTATTCTTTAAAATAGGGCTGGAGAAATGGCTTAGTGTTAAAGGCGCTTGCTTGCAAAGCCAAAGGACCCACGCAAGCCCTGATGCACGAGGGGGCTCTTGTATCTGGAGTTGGTTTTGCAGCGGCTGGAGGCCCTGGTGCGCCCATTCTCTCTCTCTTTCTGCCTCTCTGTCTCTGCCTATTTATCTCTTTCTCAAATAAATAATGAAAAAAAATTAAAAAGTAAAGATGAGACCCTGAAGAGGAGGTCAGCCACGTCTGTGTCTGGGTCAAATACTAGGGACTGGCTGCTGCTAGGCTTGAGGCCCGGGAAGTGAGGACGAAAAGGTCTAGAAACAGTAAGAATGTAAAAGGAGAGAGCATGGGTCGGTCATGCAAAGAAAGGAGAAAGGAAGAAAAGGAGAAGCCACGAGGCCAGCGGTGGCAGCGTGAGGGTAAACAGCCCCGTCGTCACCTGGACTCTGGGATCCTGAGGTGAGAGGGGCTGGCCCTGGGATGCTGTGCCCTTAACTAACAGAGGAATCCCAAACCACAGTAACCAGCGCAGGCGCGGCATGGCAGCAGCTGTGCTTGGTGAGAAGGAAGCGAAGGTGACAGGGCGTCGCTATAATTAGCAGCCCCACTGGCCTGAAAAGCTGCAGCTGTCGGCCCTTGGGGCTGCTAAGCTGTGGAGCTCAGAGCCAGGGGAACTCCAGCGCGGGGCTGGGGCGGCGGAAGCTCTGTTGGAAGGAGTGCAGCCTGGTCACCCTGGCCGCAGCCTTGGAGCTAGCCAGACGCATGGGAGAATCGTCTAGAATTCCCTTATCTGTCTGGGCAAAAGCCCATGGTAGCTGGCTTTCTCCAGCGACTTGGCAGCCCCATCAGGGGAGTGGTGTGGTCCTGGCAGGCTGGCCTTGGCAGAATCCTCGGGAGGAGCTTTCCCAAGGACGAGTAGCCTTGGAGAGTTTTCTTTAGGCCCGCTGTGTCCTCAGGCAGATCCATCTTTGGATTACTGATCATTTTCCATCCTCTGGTTAACACCTTTACAGGGTGAGAGAGGAGAGGGAGAGAGAGAGAAAGAGAGAGAGAGAGGAGAGAGACACACACAGAGAGAGACAGAGACAAAGAGGAAAAGAGGAAAAGAGGGAAAGGGGAGAGGGGGAAATAGGGAATTAGTTTGGAGTCTGAAAAGAAAAATAGTGTCCAATATTTTTCCCTGTTATTTTATTTTTTATATTGACATTTAATTTTTTTGTTCATTTATTTATTTATTTGAGAGTGACAGACAGAGAGAGAAAGAGAGGGAGAGAGAGATGGGGGGGTAGAGAGAGAGAGAGAGAATGGGCACGCCAGGGCTTCCAGCCACTGCAAACGAACTCCACATGCGTGCGCCCCCTTGTGCATCTGGCTAACATGGGTCCTGGGGAATCGAGCCTCGAACTGGGGTCCTTAGGCTTCACAGGCAAGTGCTTAACCGCTAAGCCATCTCTCCAGCTCTTGACATTTTATTTTTGAGGCAGGGTCTTACTCTAGCCCAGGTTGGCCTGGAACTTATAGTAGGAGCCCTCCCACCACAATATCTTGAATACTGACATTACAGGCCTGAGCCACCACGCCAGGTTTGACAATTTTTATTTTTTAAAAAGTAATTTATTCATTTGAGAGAGAGAGAGAGAGAGAGAGAGAGAGACACTGAGAGAGACTGAGAGAGACTGAGACTGTGGCCTGTAGCCACTGCAAAGGAACTCCAGAAGCATGTGCACTCTGAGTGTCTGGCTTACATGGATACTGCAGAATCAAACCTGGGTTCTTAGACTTTGCAGACAAGCACCTTAACCAGTAAGCCATCTCTCCTGCCCTATTTTATTATTTTTAAAGTATTTTTATTTGCTTATTTGCAAGGAGAGAGAGAGAGAGAGAGAGAGAGAGAGAGAGAGAGAGATAAAGAGAAGAGAGACACAGAGAGAATGGGTGATCCAGGGCCTCCAGCCACTGCAAATGAACTCCAGATTCATGCACCCCTTTGATGTTTTTTCTTGGGTATTTGTGTGACCCACTAAGTTTAGTTAGGGTTGTCTGTGTGGGCACAGGTGGGGGATTATTTATCAGAGCATGTGCAGCCTACCAGTGGCTAAACCACTGCAGGAAATGTCTTCCATTCCCAAAGCAGTGATTAGCAGTCAATAACTCCCAGGGAAGGATGAGGGCCTCATGGCCTCCTCTATCAGCCATGATGGAATGCACAAGCACTGTAATGTAGCAGGAACACAAAAACAGTCCCCTGCAGCTCTCAATCCCTTGCAAACTCCTCACGGCTCGGAGTCGGGTAGCTTGCTTCCCCTTGGCATCCTCAGAACACAGGACTCCCCTTCCTCATGGGTGGCCGTACGTAGAGCTCCACCTTCGACAGAGGCCTGCCTGGCAAGACAACCACTTGTACCTACCCCTGAGGATGTTCTTACTTTTCTGGATCCAGGTTAAATCCTAATTGCAATTAAATGAAACTGCAACTCTTCTCTCTAACCCTAGAATTAGCTGAACCCTCACCCCGTCTTTTTATTCATGAAACAAATGGTTATTTACTGTCTTGTGTTCTCTTTGTAGGTGGTCATCCCCAGTTACTTTGACCATTCAGTAATTCACCACAGGTGTGGTCTTCTGCTGTACTAAGTGCTGTGATGGACTGGTCATAAAATGTAGCCCTGGAAAATGGAGGACCACGGACTTTTGTTTAAAGATTTAGTGAGAGAACCAGCAACATGCCAGATAGTGATATGACGTGGTTAAGAGGTGTGATCGGGATATAATATCAAGTGCCTTTGGAGGCTTATCAAGCTACAGGGCTGAATATGATGTGCATATTTTCTCACTCAGAACTCAGAACAACCCTATGATGTCGGCAGCATAGCTTATAGCTGGTCCTGTGACCTGCCTCACAAGGCTGTTTAAGTTGGCTATAACCTTTCACGGAAGGGCAGGCTCAGGAATTCAAACCCAGAAGGCTCAAATTCATGAATCAATAGCAAGGATTGAAACTCAGATCATCTGGCTGCAGAGCCCTCTGGTTAGACTGGTATGACCATTTGTAGTCCTGGAGGACTATGGCACCATTGAGAAGGTGGGCTGTCAAAATATCTTCAACAGGACTACTTGCCCTGAAGGCTAATCTGAGCTTCCCCCTGTGACAAGCTGCATGTGCTGGGCTGCCGCAGGGCTGGCTGGTTTTGTCAGTGGCCCTTGGCGCAGGCAATGCAGTTTCCACCTCTGACCCTGCACTGCTCTGAACACAGTCTTCCCTTCACACAGGTGACGGGAGGGAGGATGCACAGGGAAAGCTGATGTGTGTACTTTTGACAGCGGTCCATTCTTTGGGGGGTACTTGGAAGGCAGCCATTGTCATGGAGAAGTTGGGCAGAGATTTTGGTCCACTATGTTCTACCTTGTTCAAGCTGCCTGGGGAGAAGGGATGCTGTGGGTGTGATCATGGTATAGCCCATCGACACCTAATCACGGGCCCCACTGGGAGGGAGAGAGTGTCCCAGAAAGCTGCCTGCCCACACATCTTCCTCTAATAGAGACCAGCAGCAGGTGAACAGTTGTCCTTAGAGAGCTGCTAGGGCTCTGCAGGTGTGGACAGAACCACAAGGACTCCACAGGAGGCCTGGGGAGATGACTTCATGGGTAAGAGTGCTCGCTGCTCAAACATGAGAACCTGAGTTTGATTCCCAGAACCCACATAAAAGCCTGGCCTGGCCATGCATGTGCCTATAACTACAGTGCTGGTGTGTGTGGAGGGGGGGCTGGGGTGGAGACAGGAGGATGGCTGGGGCTTGCTCAAAAACCACCAGTCTAGATTCAGTGAGAGACTGTCCCAATTAAAATAAGGTAAACAGGCAATAGAGAAGACACTTGATGTCTTCCTCTGGCCTCCATATATATATGCATGGGAAAAGCACATCTGTATACCACATGCATACATAACACACACACACACACACACACACACACACACACACACACGCACCTTAACTTTGATTGATTAGTGTTCTTCTAAGAAAAATAAATTTGGACACAGAAAAAGACACAAGAAGCTCAAGGCTGTGTGCACTCAGAGATGGAAGACCATGTGAAGACCAAATGAGAGGTGACCACCTGCAAGCTAAGGAGAGAGGGCCCCAGAAAACCAACCCCACTGACACTGGATCTTAGGTTTCTGATGTCCAGAATTGTTGGGAAATAAAAGTCTGTTGGTTAAGCCAGCCAGAATGTGTTGTTTGTTATGGCAGCCCTAGCATAGCCATCAGTTTCATGGTGGAATAATGGTCAGCATGATTCTCTGCCCTTGCTGTTGTCTCATGACTTCTGGTGCCCTTCCATCACACATAAGAGAAGTAAACCTGCTCTAGTTGGACTTGGCCATGTGAGTAGTTTAGCCAGTGCTTTGAGAGTGGACACAAGGTGTGCACCATGACTAGTAGAGGCTCTGAGAGCCATAATGTGGCTGCCCTTCCTCTTTGCCCACTGCCAACAAAGCAGTCTGCCTGCGTATCGCTGCTTGTGTGTCCGAGGGCCTGGACTGGGAAGACACAAGAAGGAGAGCCTGGAAGTGGGCTGGGGAAGCTGGCAGGCTGTTTGCGTGGACGCTCACTGATGCTGTAAGTTACTGTGATTGGGCCTGTTGGTTTCTGTAGCAAGCCGATCCATAGTTCCCACTGCACAATTAGGTCTTTAAAACAGAGTTGTTATTTCATCTGCACCATGTCCTCTGGGAAGCCTTCTGGAACCCCCAGGTCTCTTCTGAGTGCTCTGGTCGCTATCCCATCCCTGTCTTCACTGTGTTCATTAACACAATGAAGGCCTACTCAACATCTGTCTCCCTTGTGCCAGGCACTGACCTGAGGTCTATCCATATTTTCACCTTGTATTCACTGTATTGACTTATACAGTAAGTGTTTATTTACTGAGCATCTTTGTGCCAGGCACTGACCTGGGGTCCATCCTTATCCTGACCCTGCCTTCACTGTGTTCATTAGCAAGTGAGTGCTTACTCTTCATCTCTTTTGCACTACCCAGGCACGTTGAATTACTCTCCCGATTCTCTTGTCTCTTGTGGTCCTCTTGTTCTTTTCCCAAGAGATACTGGATATTTCAACATCACCCGGCCCAACACCTGTTATTAACTGTCTCCCATAGGCTCATGTGTTGGAACACTTTGTTCCCAGCTTACTGACCCAGTCTGGAAAGTTTGTGGCACCTTTAGGAGGTGGAATGTTGCTGGAGGAAGTGGGTCACTGGGGGTGGGACTTGAGGTTTAATAGCCCAGCTTCACTTCCTCTCAGTCCTTTGCTTCCTGACTCTAGGTGCAATATGACAAGTTGGGCTGCTATGCCTTTTCCACCATGAAGTTTCTATTCAAAACAGTAAACAAAAATAAATCCTTGCTTTCCTTAAGTTGCTTCTTGTCAGGTATTTGTTCACAGTAATGAGGAAAGAACACCTCAGCACTCTTGATTCTTCTCTTTTCACTCTAGGGCCTGTGGTCAACTGGGTAATGCCTCCTCACCTCCGCCTCTACCTCAAGATGTCTACAGCCTATTGGCTGGCCTTCTGACTATTGCTAACTTACATGTCAAAAATGCCTTGCAGAAGTGATTACATTTGGGATCTTTTTTTAAAAAAATTTTTGTTCATTTTTATTTATTTATTTGAGAGTGACAGACAGAGAGAGAAAGAGGCAGGTAGAGAGAGAGAGAGAGAGAGAGAGAGAGAGAGAGAGAGAATGGGCACACCAGGGCTTCCAGCCACTGCAAACGAAACTCCAGACTTGTGCGCCCCCTTGTGCATCTGGCTAACATGGGTCCTGGGGAATCGAGCCTTAAACCGGGGTGCTTAGGCTTCACAGGCAAGCGCTTCACCGCTAAGCCATCTCTCCAGCCCACATTTGGGATCTTGAGATGGACCCAATGTCAGTATAAGAAGGAGGCAAAAAGGAGAGGTGAGGGTGGGAACAGGGCTCAGATTGGTAGGAGGAGAGGACTGTGAGCCAAGAGATGTGGGCTTCTGGGAGCTGGAAGGCCAGGAATCTGTTCTTTCTGAGGTCTCCAAAGAGAGTGAGACTGCTGATGCCTTGCCTGACAATGTCTGAACTGCAGAACTATAACACCGTGATAAATACCAAACAGTAGTTGTGAGAAAAGTGGCAAGAAATGGAATAGGAAGAGAAATGAGCTTTTGGGAAAAAAATGTGGAAATGCTGAGAACAAGCAAATTAGCATCTAATGTGCTTGTGTAGCCTGGAGAAGAATCAAGAATGGCTAGGTTTGGACCAGGTGACATTGTAATATCTAGTGTTGCCTTACTATAAAGAATGGCTGGCAGATTGTCAAGGTCAAGCAAATGATTGAAAGAGAAATGAAGGGGGTCATGACTCAGTGGCAGAATACTTGTCTGGTATGCCTGAAGCTCTGGATTCAAACCCAAGTTTAGCAAAAACAAACAAACAAACAAAAAACTATCCTGAGGAAAGTCTGGGGATTGCAGAATGGCTCAGAAGTTAAAGGCACTTGCTTGCAAGCCTGCTTGACCAAGTTCAGTTCACCAGCACCCATGTAAAGCCACTCACTCATAGAGCAGACTGGCTTGCACAGGTAAAAGACCCCATCTCAAAGAAGATGAATCACAGATAACTCTTCTGACCTCCAAGATGCTCCCATACACACATAAATAGGTAAGTTAAATAAATCAGAAATGACACCGATGTGAAGAGGGAAAGTAAGGGCCCCCTAGTGATTTTCACATATATTCAAATCTGCAGGGACAGATAGATTATATTTTTAAGCTGTGATTCCCAAAGTGTGGTCCCCAGACCAGCAGCATTAGGACTCTTGGGAAACATGGAGATTTAACAATTTGGGGTTCTGTCCTATTCCCATTGAATTGGTACTCTGGGCTTGGATGAATCTGTATTTCAGTTATATTCCAGATAATTCTGTTATGTGATAAAGTTTAGGGAAATGCACTTCATGGTTGGAGTTTGACACAAATATTTCTGTCTCTGTGTGTGCGCACACATATGTATTCATGCTTATGTGTGTATTTTGAGAAGACAATGGTCCATGGCTCTCATCAGAATTTGAGACAATTTGAGACCCCCTCAACTTTTAGATTCAATCGTTTGGGTCTTTGTAAGAACTTACTGCTATTGTAGCCAAACTGAGGATGTACTTAGAGAAACCAAACAAACTCGTGGTTTGGCAAATGAAATCTTTGTAATTTTTAAAAAATCATAAATACATTACCATTAAAATCATGATTTAACTTTCAAAAAGTGTGTGTGTGTGTGTGTGTGTGTCTAGGCCAGAGGACAAACTGGGGTGTTGACCCTTAAGGAACACCGTTCACCATCTTTTTGAGACAGAGCCTCCCATTGGCCTGAAGCTCACCAGTAAAATTAGGCGGGCTTTTCATTGAGCCCTGGGATTCTCTTGTTCTCACCTTCCCAGTGCTGGGATTATAGGTCCATACCACTACACCACTACCCTTGGTATTTTTCTATGAGTACTGGGGATCAAACTCAGATCCTCATGCCCATGAGGCAAGCACTTTACTGACTGCGTCATCTCCCCAGCCAGATTTGTTTCACTTGCCATGGATTTGTAGCAAGCATGCAGAACCTTTTATTATGTGCTGGGCTGTGCCTGAACACTAAAGGGAAGCAGTGAGAGTGACAATCCAGGAGTGATGTGCCAGTATCCCAGTGCACTGGTGTCACTTGTGTGTGTGCTTTTTTTAAATTTTACTTTATTTTTATTTATTTATTTGAGAGAGAGTGGGGAGAGAGAGAAAGAGAGAATGGGCACGCCAGGGCCTCCAGCCACTGCAAATGAACTCTAGACGCATGTGCCCCCTTGTGCATCTGGCTTACGTGGGACCTGGTGAATTGAACCAAGTTCCTTTGGCTTTGCAGGCAAATGCCTTAACCACTAAGCCATCCCTCCAGCCCAGTCACTTGTTTTTTTTTTTTTTTTTTAACTGCTGCGGTTATATCATGTCCCAGACAAGTACAAGGAGGAAAGCAAAGGTGGGAGCTGGGTCGGAGGCACAGGCTTATAACAGGCCCTTGGAGGCTGAGGCAGGAAGGTTGGCAATTCATCATCAGTCTGTGTTGCACACAGACCCCGTCTCCTAAAACAAAAACAAACACATGAACACAGAAAGCAAAGCTGACCCATGAACCGCTGTGAGGAAAGCTGTCCTTCCCCAGCAATGAAGGCCTGAAAAGGTTTCTTATGTTTTCCTGGAAGAGAATATTTATACTTTACTCTTTTCTCTTTTGCAGGTATAAGTTTTGCCTTTTAAAATAATAAAGTCAGTAGCATGTCTTGGAGATCTTGCCATGTTAACATCTCTAGAGCTGGCTCATTATTTTTAATGACTACATAGATTTCCTTCATGTCTTTTACTATTCCATAAACAGTTTAGAAACACTGAAGTTATTTATGTTTGTTTTGCTACTCTTAGCAATGGTGTCATAAACCATGTTGCATACATACTTTATATCTTTTTACAAGTATATCCACAAGATAAATTTCAATATGTAGAATTAATCTAAATATATATGCACTTTCATATTGCTAAAGTGCCCCCAGTATATTCCCTCTTCCTTATATTTACTGAACAAAACTCTTAGATTTCTTCTTTACCACATCATTGACATTTTTAGGCTTTACATTTCTAATTTTTTTTGCCAATTGAATAAAGAAAATCATACTCACTCATTAAATATTTAAAAAATATTTAATATATCTATTAATGAGAGAGAGAGAAGAGAGAGGGAGAGGGAGAGAGAGAGAGAGAGAGAGAGAGAGAGAGAATGGGGTACACCAGGACCTCCAGCCACTGCAAACAAACTCTATACGCATGCACCACCTTGTGCATCTGGTTTACGTGAGTCTTGGGGAATCGAACCGGGGTCCTTTGGCTTTGCAGGCAAAGTCCTCAACCACTAGACCATCTCTCCAGCACCATACCCACATTTTTATTTACATTTATTTATCATCAATATAAAGCATTGTTTCAAAAGTACTCAAAATTCATATTTTTTGTGTGTATTCTGTGTTTGTATGTATGTGGTATATGCACATGTGTGCAGATGGGTACACCCCATGCACATATGAGTGGTAATCTGAACAAAATGTCATGTGGCCTCGTGTGTGTGTGTGATGCATGTATGTGTGTGCACATTTGTATACGTGTGTGTGTGTATGTATATGTGTGTGCATGTGGAATCCAAAGGTTGATGTTGGGTGACTTCCTCGTTAGCTCTCCACATTATTATTTCATTTTTGAGACAGTATCTCACTGAACCCAGCACTCACCATTTCAGCCTGATTATCTATCTAGTGAGTGTCAGGGGTCCTCCTGTCTCCCCTGAGCGGGGATTGCCGGTATGCCTCAGTGTGTGTGTGTGTGTGTGTGATGTGGGTGCTGGGGTTCTGAGCGCAGGTCCTCATACTTGCATGGAAAACACTTTACCCACTAAGCCATCTCTCCAGTGCTCTAGGGTTTTCTTCCTGAAACACTTTTCATACCTTGTTCATTTTATGTCACTTTACTGGGTTACTGATTTGCATGAGGTTTATAAATGAAATTTTCCATTTTTAAATCATATTGTTTTTGTTTTGCTATGATAACTTTCAAAAATATTTAGTCAAATATGTTGTTCTTTTCTTCTGTGGTTTCTGTGTGAAGTGGCTCTTCTACATTGGTGGATCAAGGAAATGTACAAAATCTTCTGAAGATGTCATTTATGTGCTTGTAAAACTCAGCAGAATAGAGAGACTGGATGATCAGATCCACCAAAGTCCCTGTCTGCTCAGTGGATGTCCCATGTGCTGATGAAAGGATCCTTGTGGACCTCGCCTTGGTGAAGACAGGAGATCTGATTTCAGTATTTTTAGAGAGCAAAAAGGTAAAGGTGGGAGGTTTATTCCCCGAATGACAGAATCAAGTTCACATTCACATCCAGGCAGACACTGAGGTTAAAACTAGCCATCAAATTTAAAAGACATATAAGGGTACTTAGGAAACCAGCATCTAGAGTTACCAGATATTGATGTAAATACCTACCACAACAAATGTTACTAGTCTACTGCATCATGGCTAGTGTTGAGCAATGCCAAGAAAGCCAGGAGTTTCCTGTGCTACTGAAAGAAAATTTTGATTTTGAAATAATTATAGACTTACAGCAATTTGTAGAGGAGTACAGAGAGGTCCTGCATACCTTTTTATGTAGCTTTCCCAAGGTGTTAACACCTACATAACTGAAGTGTAATGTTGAACCCAGAAATATGACATGTGTATGCTCTGCAGCCTTATGTATTTACAGTTCAATAGTATTCACATTCAGTCATGTGTGAATGTCTATTTAATTTCATCCATATATTCATTTAAAAATATTTTTGGGGGGCTGGAGAGATGGCTTAGCAATTAAGGCATTTGCCTGCAAAGACTAAGGATCTAGGTTCAATTTCCCAGGACCCATGTAAACCAGATGCACAAGAGGGCACATGCATCTGGAGTTTGTTTACAGTGGCTAGAAGTCCTGGTATATCCATTCTCTCTACCTGCCTTTCTCTCTCTCTTTCTCAAAATAAATAAATAAAAAATTAAAAAAATATTTATTTATTTGCAAGGGTGGAAAGAGAGAGAGAGAGAGAGAGAGAGAGAGAGAGAGAATGGGTGCATGGCAGGGCCTCACACTGCTGCAAACAAACTCTAGATACCTGCATCACTTTCTGCATCTGGCTTTTATGTGGGTGCTGGGGGATAGAATCTGGGCTCGCAGGATTTGCAAATGAGTGCCTGTTCACATATTCTTAACACTTTTAATTGGTAAGTATATTAAGATTAGATACATGTAGAAAAAAATGCTTATCAATGAATTCTGAGTCAGAAAAATCAAGCCTGGTAGTTCATGAAAATCCCAGGCTCATGACCAAAGCATAGACATGGACAGGTACAGAATGGCCCCACAGCGCCTTGCATGCTGTGTGCATGATCTCACTTGGGTTCCAGGGCTATTGCTTAAGCTGTACATTGACAAACTAGGAAAGTGAGAGGAAATGGGACTTTAGCTTTAGTTGTCCCAGTGGTCATCAAGAGAGATTGGAGGCTGTGAGAAGAAAGCAGACTGGTGCCAGGAGACCGTCTAGTCAGACGCAGAGTGAACAGTGGCTTTGGCTGCCATGAACGCAGCAGGTGACAGTGAGTCAAACAGAGGCAGAGTACGACTCTCACATTAATGCAAATTTGGGGGAGAAAGTTGCCGAAGCTCAAAGGCTAGGATGCTATGTTGATGAATGTCACAGAGGATCTGGATATTAGAGAGGATGGGCTCTTCTCTGCATCTCTGATTGAGGAAGGAAGAAGAGAAGGATGGGATGGAGAGAGAAGAGGTGAAGGGCATAGATGTAGTAGCATGCATGCGGTAAAGAAATAACCAAAATTACCAAAAGTACTTTAAATATTTTCTCTCTAGAGCCTTGGCAATGACTTTATAAAGAGCACTGGCTACATTTATCCATGATGCCTGTTAATTATGAAAACATGGAGGTTTGGTGGTAGTTTTGTTAAGCTGTCTCTCTCTCTTCTTGGCTGTCCTCTTCCTCCTCCCTGAGTAGATGGCACAGGTTTTACCACGAAGGATCCTGTGGCTGCTCAGCTCCTGATGCTGCTTGTGTTCTCTAGTCTCTCTTGAGCATAACTAAGTCATCCTTTGCTGAGTCAGCAAGTGTGTGTGTGCAACATGTGCTTTCATGGCCAAGTTGATAAGATGTGGCTGCTGTCTTCTTCCAGGCTCTGGTGTAAAGAGAGCTCATTTAAGAGTGGACACCTCTTTCATCGAGATCTAAGGGAACATCTACTGAATTCATCTTTGGGAAATAAAAATTGCCAAATATATCAGTCTGGATTTCCTCCAGTTAGATATAATAGACTCCCCAGTGTAGGTTCATAAATTGAGATGTTTACTTTTCACATAACAAGAAGCTGAGAGACAGCGAATCCAGCTCTAAGTCTGTGGTGCAGAGGTGTAAAGGCTGTGCCTCTTCTATTTTCTCAGATTTTTCCATATGGTCACAGAACAGCTGCTGCTGCTCCAGTCATCCTGTCAGTATTTATGGAGAGGGGAGAAAGGACGAGCAAAGAGAAAGAGTAGATACTAACTTTTGTTAGGAAATGCAAATGTCTTCCCAATGTCTTCTCCAGAAGATTTCCCTTCATGTCTTATTGACTAGAATTTTCCCTTCTATTGCAAATTAACAGGATATATAATTTGACTGAGACATTTGTACAATGTGTTCATAAGATGAGAGAATTTAGGCAGTGCAACCAAGTTGATAATTTGTAAATGGCTTAAGAACATTGTAAGACTATACCATGGATCTCAGAGATCAAACCTGACCCAGGATTATAGAATCCTGTTATATACTCATATATTTCTGGGATTTAATGTGGTAGAGAGATGAGAATTCTGGTAACTCCACCATGTTGGAATCAGTTGCAGGATTAGATGTGAGGTTGGTTATAAAAACACTCCTTGTCATTTTGTTGCAGAAAGTCTGGAAAAATCAATCTGTGAACAATTTCTTCATAGTTTGTTTTTTAATTGTAAACATGGTGAGATGATGTTCTGGGCCATTGCATTTTGGAGTCAAAGTGGGATTCGGGAGATCATCCATCTATGTTTGAAAGTTGTGTTTCAGTAATTGAGACCAGAACTAGATTCCTGTGTCCACAATGCTTCTAAATTAAATTACAGATTTCATGGAAAGAACAATGAAAGCCCAAATTTTGTTATTATGCTATTTACTTAATCTGTATGGGCATGTAGGTCTTTTAAGTGATAATGTAAAACAGGCTCCAAATATTGGTTTTAGGAAAATGAGATTAGTACCATAATTCTGATTATTTAAAGAGATTCAGCAACTAGTGAAGGAGGTTTGAATTTGTCCTTTTTCTAATATGAGAGTCTGAAGAGGTAGGGAACTTGTCCAATATTTCCCTAGTAACTCAGGATTCAAACTGCATCATGTTTGGTCTGACTTCCCTTGGCCTCCATCTTCCTTAGGAAGAGTTCTAGGTAACAAACAAGTAAAACAATGTGTAGTTAGGCACAGAAATGAAGTTTGGGCTGGAGAGAAAATTCTTCATGCTAGAGGTCATAGGTTTGGTATTGGTACCCAGTCTTTGTGGCTTACTATATGTGTTCCATGTAGTTACTTAGATAACAGTCTGTGTATTGAAAAAGTAAAGATTTACAGCCTCCTCTGCAAAGACATGGTGTGGACTACCCAAGGCTGCTGTGAGGGGTGCCTGAGAATGCTGGCAATCCCATGTCTACAGGTCTAATGACAGGCCAGAACTTAGCTCAGGTGACAGAGGTATTTGACAACCTATCAGATGCAAAAAAAATAATAATAAATAATAAATAAATAAATAAATAAAAGAAAAGAAAAGAAAAGAAAAGAAAAAAGTGCTCCAAGGAATATTGCTAGCCCCAGGATATTCCCCACATTTCCAGGAAGAAATCTAGCATTTTATTGTTCTTGGTCTGAATTGGTAGGAGAAAGACCTCAGTTCTGTGGTGGCCTTGTCCCAGCTCTACGTCTGTGATGAAAAGAGGCTATTCTCTCTCTAAAGAAGAGTGTACTTGGTTTTGGATTCCAAAAGGGCTGAAATTTTTCCAGTGGCTTGGCATCCATCCTGGGATCCACTTGATGACATGAAGAGAGACACTCCCTTTCTTGTGCTGGCTTTAGGGCAGCTGGTCTTGGGAACAGATTGCTGTTTGTAGGAGAGATTTCAGGGAATAGGATACAAAGATATTCTTCCACATGGTCCCCATGAAAAAGGGCCCTGTGCTTCACGGGATGTGGGGTGGGGAGGTTTGCTGTAGGCTTCAAACTCCTGACACTTGACTGTTCCCATTTTGTCTTTCAAAGCCAGTGCACATTCAGGTGCTTTGCTGTGGAACTTGTGATTACTACCCATCTTTCTTGGATGGGTTTCCCTGCTTCCTCTTACTAAGCAAAGCAGAATCACACACTCTGCCCTTCCCATCTCCACTTTTGGTTTATTGTTCTCTTATTTTAAATTTTGAAGTGTGTTCTTATTCTGGGACTTTTATTGTTTGGTGTGAAAATGTTCCAGTACTAAATCTTCTTAGTGCTCTATGTGGCCTTTTTCCTTGTTAAAGCACTGCACAAAGATTAACCAGTTAATCCTCTCAACACCTTTGTTCCATGGAGACAACTAGCAGTTGGCTGACAAGATGGGGAATGAAGATCCTCAGCCTTTCAATAGGTATCTTTAAGCTACAAAACACATTGCCCACCATCAGCTATAGTATAGAAGAAGGGAGAGGAGAAAATTTTTTGAGAGGAAATTTCTGATCACTTTGTGAAATTCTTCATTAAGAACATTGGTGCATTAGCCACAGGCTACTGCAAATGAACTCCAGACACATGCTCCACCTTGTGCATCTGCCTTGCCGTGGGTACTGGTGAATGGAGCCTCAAACTGGTGTTCTTAGGCTTCACAGGCAAGTGCTTAACTGCTAAGCCATCTCTCCAGCCCAAGAAGCTTCTTTTTTGTAGATGGTGCTGACTACTAGGGAGATGCAAAACTCATGGAAGTGTTAAAAGTGTTACTGTTGAGTGCTCAGCACTAAATGAGACATCTATATCCCTACTGCAAGGCTCAGGGAACAACATGGAAGAGGGGGCAGGAATAATGCTAAGAGCCAGAGGATGGGGGAGAATTGTTTTGGAACACTGCGTTCTGGACATCATTCTATTCATGACCTCTTAGCAACTGTTGCACACTATTGAGTCCATTGAAATTTCATTATAAATGATGGGAAGAGGGGGAAAAGAAAAAAGGGAATAATAAAAACAGAATCCAAAAGAGAACTTTGGTGCAGCAGTGTTCATAATAGCCAAGACATGGAAGCAGCCTAGGTGTCTAGCAGCAGATGACTGGACAAAGAAAACATTGTATATTCAGACACAAAGAAGGAAACTATGCCATTCGCAGGAAAATAGATGAAACTGGACATTGTTTTGCTAAATGAAATAAACCAAGCTCAGAAAAACAATAGGTTCTGGAGTTAAGTAAGTGGGACTATTTGGAGGGATGAAGAAGACCATCAGGAAGGGTGAAGGAGTCATAGAAGAAGATAAGAGCAGAGACAAGTATAAGCAAAGTACAATGATTAATTTGTACAACATGTCAGAGTGAAGCCCATTATTTTGGATGCTCACTAAAAACATCAGGAGAAAACAGAAAGCAGAAAAAGAATTCTGGTGCAGGCTCTTTAGAGGATGAACTGTATGAGGTCAACTTTGTCTAGAGACTGGAGCATGAGCTTGCTGTTGCCCAGTTTTCCTTACTACTGGGAATCACAGAACATTAGAAGAGTCAGGTCTCAGACACAGAACAAGTGAATCTTTTTACCAAGGCAGAAAAAGGATAGATGGTCTCAAGGTCACACAGGGTTAGATAGGTTTGTTCCTTGCTTGCTCTTTCTTGGTGATTCCATTAGATGAGATGTCTGCTCACTTCCAAAGTCTCATGAGAATGGATTCGTTATGTCATTGGCCAGTACTAAGCTCAAATAAGGGGTGATGGGCAATGGAACCTCAACGTTTGCATGTGGGTTCCTGAGTGAGGTAGAGACTTCTTGCTGCAGCCAACCCAGATGGTGAGCCAGGCAAAGAGAGACAAACCATCATTGTACAAAAACATTCTCAGCACATTTGGGGAAAATAGGGTCTAGACTACATCATTTATCCTCAGAGTCAATGGATATTTGATTTAAACAAACACTCCTTGATGATGCTCACTGTAGCAAATTCTGTAATTATAAGTTTCATGGCAACTCCTATTACTGATCCATTTTCATCCCTCTCCTTGCTGCTTGAAAAACTGTAAATTAGGTGGAAGTTTTCATGGCTAGCCCCTGCCTGGCAGAGAATGGATGCTTATGGGAGCTCAGGGAAGGAAAGGAAATCTCATTAGTGGCCTCTGAGTTATTATTGAATGGGAAGAAATGTAAGCATATTCTTTTCCCAGTTTGCACAAGAGTTCAATGTTTTTTCCTCTGTATTGTAAAATTGTGAAAAAGGAGGCAGAAAGACCTTGTTTTTAAAGCCGTGTAGAACTGCAAAGAAGAGCTGAGGGGAAAATGTTGTCCTGAGTGGAGTCAGTGCTAAGCATGCTGTGGACGAGTGAGCTGGTGATGCCAGCACTGGACCTTCCCACATTCCAGCTTGACATTTCCCCAGTACTGCCTTGAGCATTGTGGCCTTGGAGTTCTGTGTTCCTGGGGTTACAGAAATTTCTTGAAACCCTGGCTGGGGGAGAGAGGGCCAACACGAATTAGAGGTAGTCTTGAGGGGGTAGGGATTTGCCTTAGTTTAGCCCAAGGGTCAGTTGGTTATATACATAGTTGATACATGCCTCACCTGTGGGTACCAGAAAATGCATTTTGAAGACACATTTATGGAATAGGATTTCAGCTTCTTAAAGTCTATCCCACCCCTGTCTTGAAATGCAATTTTGATGGCTCAGTAATGAGCAGTCTTCCTACCTTTAAGTCATTCATACAACTGTTATCTCTGCATGTTATGTTTTTCACTAGCTGCTTCATGCCATCTTTCCATGGATCCTGTCATTTTTCATGGATTGCTCCAACTTCCTGGCTTCTACTTCATTCTTAGGCCATGGGTAGGTCTTCATTCTCAAAGTTCAGGCAGCACTTATTTGCTATACTGCTGGACTACAATACTGAATGTTTTATATGACTGGCAAATTGTTTCACTTACACTGTTTTTACCTACCTAGAGTATAGGTACTATGTAGACAAGGATTATCTTCTGTCTTTTCTGAATCTGATTTTTTTCTAGTAGATTCCAGGACATATATGCTTAGTCAACAGTTGTTGACTTGTAGTATTATATGTATGGAGGTCTTAGAGGACACTTCATAAATGTTTTGTTTTTCTAATATTTTTATTTATGAGAGAGAGAGAGAGAGAGAGAGAGAGAGAGAGAGAGAGAGAGAATACCAGGGCTTACTGCCATTGCAAACTCTAGAAGCATGTGCCACTTTGTGCATCTGGCTTTATGTAGGCACTGGGGAATCAAACCCAGACCACTAGGCTATACAAGCAAGTGACTTTAACCACTGAACAATCTTTCCAGTCCTATAATTAATCTTTTATACCTTACACTTATTTGATGCCTAAGAAATATCTGTTAAATAAATGATTTGTACTTATCTGAGCTTTCAGCATATCTAGGTAACCCTCACCCTTGTAGATATCATGCCTCTTCTTCTGACAGAACACTTTTGTACTTACTGCTCATTATTAACTGTGACTATAGGTGTATGGGATTATTTTTGGATACAATTGCTTTTCCTCTAATATCCATATATTTGAAAAATTATTTCTGTGCTAAGTGCTTATGTTTCCCCATCCTTCATAAACCCAGATGAATTTTCTTTTCTTTTTGTACTCAGTGAATACAGTCAAGTTGGTACCATTGTTAGCCTCCTCCCTGTCCTCCCCCATCCACAGAGACCCTCCTTGTTGGGGTATATGGGTAGTGCATTGTGGGGTTAGCCTTTAGTTTTGGGTAGGAGGAAATGTCCCTGTGTTTCATGACCCAATGTGTGGCTCTGACATTCTTTCCGCCCCCTCTTCTGCAAATTTCCCTGAGCCGTGTTTGGCTCATTTTAGGCCTGCTTCAATGTTGAGTTCTTGGGTTCCTCTGTGTCTCTGGATATCTGGTTTTGTAGGGGTTGATTTTTCTCTGTGTCTATCTCCTTCACCGTTTTGCTGGTTCCCGATTCGTCAAGAAAACAGCATTCTTGCATGTTTCACCAATTATTCTTAGTTTCAGCTGGGGCCCTTTTGAGGTATGATGGGATTGTTTTCTCCTTAGGATCTGCATCTATGTGAAAAAGAGAAGCAAATTCTCCAAAAGAGAGTAAAGTTAGCACCAAGTAAATGTGATAACCATTGCTTTTTTAGAGAGAGTTTAGTGGAGAGCAGGTTCATTTTTGGATATGGTTCTGACTTGTTTTGCAGCTCCAGCTATGGGTTCTGTTCTACTCAGCAGACCAGTTAGCCAAATTGCGAGCAGTTGGTTTCCCACCGTGGCTATGTGCCACTATTGCACTTGTATGAGCATCACGTCAGGTTGTTTGCTGCTAAGTAAGTTAGTCCATGTGCTGCTTGGGCAGATATTGGTCTTTATCCCCCAGTCACTCATGGAACACCTTATGGCACTAGACACGCTGTCTGGGGACTGACTCTCTTCCAGCTTCCAGCCATGTCGCTCCATGATATGTGCCAACAGTGTATGCTGTCTTCAGCAGTAGGGTCTTACCACTAACCTACGGTAGGTCCTCAAGCGCTCTAACATAAATTTGTCTTCTTTTGGAAGACCTTGTAGGTCTCTGTGATCAAAAGCAGATGTAAAATTTAAAAACACTACTATTGTCTTATTTTATATCTGACTTCTTCATATTACTTCGAGTGTCCTTCAAACTTGTTTGGAAATAAATGAAGCTCAAAACATTGAATTAAAGTATTTTGAAAGCACTGACTTATATCTGAAGCAAAAATACCCCTAATTGTTTACCTGCCTTCATCCGTCTTCCAAAATTATGTGGGCCTCCCACTGTGTGCTTGTCATGTTATCTTGATGTCCTCCTCACATGTTTATTCTCCTTTTCCATGCAGTATAATGGATGTATTGCCCAAAAGCCTCAAACCCTGTCTACTCTGTTGGCCTCCTTAACCTTTCTTAAAATTTATTTTGTTTTAGGAAATATTTCATAAAAGTATTTCAGAGCTGAAGAGATTGCTCAGTGGTTAAAGGCAGTTGCTTTAAAACCCTGATGGTCTGGGTTCAATTCCCCAGCATACACATAAAGCCAGATACACAATGTGGTGCATGTGTCTGGAGTTTGTTTGCAATGGCAATAGGCCCTGGCATGCCCATATGTACTCTGTCTGCCTCTTTCTCTCAAAACATTTGGTAAAAAAAAAATATTTCATTTTTGGGTTTGAATTCCCTTATCACCCAATAACTATTCCTTCACTAATGATATTAATAATATGGTGTACCATACTTAGTGCTAAATATTTGGGATGATCCAGTAAGAAAACAATATATGTATCTCCTCATTTGCAAATAATACCAACTCTGGGATATTTAGTGAAAGACTAAAGAGAGGATGCCTCTTGACCCTGCTTTCTGAATCTCTGCAGTCTAGAAGGGGACCAGGGAAGGATCCAAGTTAAGGATCTGAGAGCTGTTACAGCAGCAGAGACTATGCAATTTATTTACTTATTTTTATGGAGAAAAGAACAATTTGTTATGATTGAGGGGAATGTGTAAAGCTTCCCACGAGATGGCTATGTAAATGAAGAAGGGGTGGGAGTTGGGGAGGAGCGCCACTGGCCAGGGAAAGAGCTGGAAAGCACTCATAAGTGAAAGTGCATGAGAAGATTGGGGAGAGAGGGGGAGGCTGGGGCCAGATGTCAGGGTCTGGTTTGTGGGTGTCTGAAAATAACAAAACATAACTATTGTCCAGATCTTTCCTTTTGTTTTCTTTAAATAAGAATAATATTCACTCTGTTCTACTTTTTTTAAACAGAAAATAATAACATCACAATATGATTTCCATTGTTCCTGTAGATGGATTAAAGGTGTGGATGTCATTGCCAAGGAGTAAAAGGTGTTTTGCAAAGATAGCAGTGATGTGCAGTTATCTAGTCATCCTCAGCGGCTCCTGGATGGAGTGCAGGAGCCTGAGTTGTAGATACGGTTAATCATTGGAGTTTTCCTGAACAGAGAAAAGTCTCTGTGGAATAGCCAAAATAGTAAAAACTCAAAGGCAGGGGTTTTTAGGTCTAAATTTGCTGTGTGGCCCCGGGGAAATAATTTTATCTTTCTCATACTAACATCTTCCTCTGAAAAATGAAACAGTTATATCGAAAAGTCTTTCACGTTTATTCGATCTATCCTGTGGAATTCCAAGATGTCTTTTTCTAACCTTTCTTGCATATCTGCTCCATTTGGAAGCCCCAGCCCCTGAGCACCTGTTTTAGGAAATTACCACACTTTCTCCAGAGTCTCATGCTTCCCTGAGCCCAAGAGGACCACGCAGGCAGTTTATGCTGAGAGAGTCTGCAATATCTCTGGATTGGTGCAGCCTGCACTTGTCTTGCCCTTTTCAACCCTAGAGTATTGATTGGTGGGGAACAGAGCTCTATTTTTAACCTTTTCTTTCTTTTCTGCACTGAGCCTCCTGCTACTGTAGACTTACTTATTTCAAGACATCCTTAATGCAACTTCCTGGCTGCCAGACAGTCAGAGCGCAAAAGCAGAAATCTCCCTTCGGGAGCCCACTCCAGTTAGAATGACAGGCATGCGCATGTTGACCGATCAGAGGCTGATTTATTTTTATTTTTTTTCAAATACAGACACGTGAATATTTGCTATTTTTCTCTACTATCCCATTTAATATAAGCTTATGGAATAGAAAGAATGTGTCCTTTGTTGTCAGTTTATCAAGTATCCACAAAGCTTAGTATGATTATTTTATCACTCCTGTGGTTAGAGAGACAATGCACATTCATTTCACTTTCTTTAGGATGCAGTGTGGCTTTGTTGCAAGTTTCCCTGTACTTCACTGTCCCTCAGCTTCCCCTGGCTTCTCTGATTTTTATCTCTTCTTCATTCCCCCCCCATATCATTTATTCTCTTATCCCCCCCACTCTCTCTTTAGCTCTCTCTTTCCTTTTTTTGAGGCAGGATTTCATGTAGTCTAGGCTGGTCTGGAACTTCGAATGTATCTAATAATGACCTTGAACTCCTGGTCCTCTTTCCTCCACCTCCTGAGTGCTAGGAATACAGGTATGTGCCATCACTTCTGGCTCTCTATTATCAGCTTATAGGTAGTTTTATTAAGGATCACCTGGATGTCAGGCACCTTGATCTTTACATAATCTTCACATTACTGTTTTTATGGAGAAGGAAACTAGGACTCACTGAGGCTAAACCATTTGGTTTGGGTCACTCACTAAGGGACAGAACTCATAGCCTAGCTTAGTCTGATCTATCCAAAATCCAGCATCTTTATTTAGCATCTTTCTAAACCAGGTTTACTTTACCTTTTTGTTTGTTTGTTTGTTTGTTTGCTTAGATCAATGGAGTTTTCTGAAAACTTCCAGAGAGTTAAGGTTGCTATGTTTTTGTTCATGACAATTATCTTAAAAACAAATGGCAAAACCCTGGAAAATCTGCAAGAAAGAACTTCTAGACCCTTTGGAGTATATTTTGCTGAGCACTGATATCTCTGGAAAGGCTAGCAACAGCAATTCTGACATAAGAGATGAGGGAATAAAAGGAATAAACAGTGTGCCGATTGCTCCGGAACAGCCTTGGCCCATCCTGTATTTTCATTTGGGTAATGACCTCTAATCTTCCCAGGGGATTTGAAGCATGCATGTTATCTTGAAATAGTTTTTGAACTTTGGCATTTGTATTGCCTTTACAAGGACAGTTATAATAAGGGAAGACTGTATAAGCTGCAGTGAGTTGAACAACTAATTTTATTTTCCTGCTGGAATTCCAAACCACTTTGCCCCACTTTTGTTACAATTTTATACCTGAAAACTTTTACATGTTATTTCACATATTTGACTCTCATAACCACTTGTTTATTTATTATTTTTTTTTCTTTTCAAAAATTCCTCCCACTATACTCCTGCGTCCCTCCTTCTTCTTGGTTCCTTTCTTCCCCCCAAATAGCCCCTCCTACTTTGATGTTCACATATATTCCATTATCCTCTTTTCTCCCATCTTCCATCTTTGGAGTTGCCTTTCTATTTTCACATCAAATATACGTGCTGTGTATTTATATAAATTTATATCTAGATTTTACATATGAGAGATTTGTAATATTTGTCTTTCTGAGGTTACCTTATTTTGTTTATTATCTCCAGTTCCATTTATTTTCCTGAAAATGTCATAATTTCATTGTTCCTTACAGCTGAATAAAATTCCATTGTGCACATGTGCAACATTTTCTTTATCTACTCCTCACTTATTTGGACCTCTAGACCAGTTCCATGATCTTAGCTACTGAGAAGAGTAGAGTGGTAAGCATGTCTGTGTATATATTTCTGGTATGCTGACTTAGGAAGCTTCTTTGGGTATATGCCCAAGAGTGATAGAGCTGGAACATATGGTAGTTCTACTTAGTTTCTTGAGGAACCTCCATACTGATCTCCATAGAGGATAAACTGGAAGTGAATAAAGGTTCTTATTTACATCCTTGGCAGAATTTAGTATTGTCTTCATGACGATAGGGAGAAAAAAATTAAAATTCATGTGGAAGAATAAACAAACCAAAGTCATCCTAAGCATAACATGTGATGCCATCATCATACCTGGCCTCAGATTATACTGCAGAGGCATAATGACATGAACAGCATGATCCTAGCACAAAAGCAGACATGTAGACCAATGGCATAGAATAGAGGATTGAAAAATAAAATCACACAGTTATAGCCACCTAAGTTTTGAGGTGCCAAGAAAAAGTTGGGAAAAAGATAGCCTCATTAGTAAACCATTCTTGGAAGAGTGGATATCTGTGGCGAGCCCCCTGACCCGCAGGGAAGAACGACCACAAGGCGAGGATCCTTCTTGATCACACTTTTATTGGAGAGCTCTTGGTTAACAGGAGGGTTGATGGCGAGGGGCGCGAGGTGGAATGTGCAGCTACTTTTATAGCGGGGAGTGCAACGAGGCGCCCACTGATTGGTTGCTACCAGCTTGCCACCACCAGGCGCCACGGGATAGGCTCGGGACAGGTTGCGTCAAGCGCATGCGCATACCTTGAACACGGTTGGCACCAAGGCACTGCCTAATATGGAGTTATTTACCTCAATACAGACAGGAAGCCAGCGCCATCTTGTAATGGCGTTCGCTCTTGCTCCCTGCAGTTCCCCCTTCTTTATTAAAAATGCAGGAAAGGCTCAGGAACAGACATTCTCCCAATCAGGCCCTCACCTCATGATGTGCTGACCGATCAAAGGAGACCGTTCAGCCTCCCCTTACTCAGTGCAATGGGAAGAGTCCCTTGAGTATGCAAAGGCGGAGGTCAAACATATTCTGTTATAACCTGCCCATCCTCGTGCAATGGACCTTCAGGGTCCTGAGGGTGCAAGGGCCAGGGAAAATTAATTGCCTTTCAAGGCTGATAGCCAAATTTGGGGGGAGGATCCACACTCCAAAGCAGAAAGTGCCTGAGAAATGACCACCTTGTCCCGCCTGGTCTGGGCTGTCTGTACAGATGTGGCCATTGCCAAACCTGCTGCTGTAGCAGAAACTGCTATTGCAGCCATAGCTGCAATCACTGCTGCTGTGATACCGAAATCCCTCTTTCGCCTAAACAGGGTTAGCGTGCTGGACACCTCCACGGGTACAGGGACCCACCGGGGCACCCTAAGCACCATAGCATTTTTAAAAATCTTGGAATCCCAGCACTGAGATAGGTAACAAGAAGTATTGGTACACTTGTCGAAAGTAGAGTTACTAAGAACAAACAGAAATGGGGGATGAACACACACAGGCGCAGGGGTATAGGAAGCATTCCTCCCAAAAGTATATATGACTTTCTCAATACCCCCAGAAGTATTAAGACCCATCCAGGCTGGTCCCCAGTCACTGTCCCCCTCTTCTTTCAGCTTGGACATGGTGTGGAGATTCCCAGACACATTACTGTAGGCCACAGTACCTCCTTGTAGCAGCACAAAAGGTGTCAAATCCAAGCAGCTGCCATTCACTCCACACAACACCCATTTTGAGAATGGGTTAAACTTTGGATCTTGGATAAAAAGTCCATCGGTCCAGGAGGCAGGATAGGGGTGGTGGCCTCTCATTTCTGGGGAGAAAGTAAAAAGGTGTCCTTCATCCGCCCATCCCACAGCTGTGGATTGACATTCTGACCATGGCCAGAGGTCCCCTTCATAAGTTCCCCAACAGTGGGGGGCAAGGTGTTGTTGATATAGTTTATTAAACCAAACTGCCTGATCATAGAAGGTATAATTTGCAAAAAGATATTGAGAAGTACTATTTTCTGCACCAAATCTGGAATTACGTCTCTCTTGGGAATTTTTTCCCCATATCCTATCATGCTTAAACCAGCCAAAGGCCTGTTTTCTCAGCCCTATACAAGAATTACGGGGTGAATCGATTGTGAAGCAAAGGGCTCCGATTTCCTTAAAATTCCGATCTTCCCCTAAGCTGACATATGTGGTATCCCCAATCACAGTGGGGAGACCCAGCTCCTTCTGAGTTGTGAAGAAGCGAGGGAAGACCGCTGCAGCATGATGTACCGGCAGGGGCTTAGGAAAGGCTGACAAGATGCCCCAGCGTTGTTCTCCTCTACTGAGCGCCAGGCACTGGAAGGCCAACATCCATAGATTCCTCCATATCTGCTTCTTCAGGATCATTCTGGATCTCCGGGTTGTCCTCTGAGGAGAGTCGGACTGTCTTTACCAACCGACTGGGAACCCAGTGAGGTGATTCTTGGTCCTGTGGGAAAACACAAACAGCTCCCCTGGATCTCACTACCACAAGATCCGGTCCTTTCCATTTGTTATTTAAGACATCCTTCCACATCACCATTTCTCTGTGTGACTGGGTATCATGCTGGCTATGCCTGTCAGCTGCAGATTTATCATTATCATCCAAAATTAAGAAGTTAAGGGTGAATAGGGCCAAGGAAACTCTCTCCTTGGGAGTCGCATCCTCTGCTATTCCCCTCTTTTGTTTAAATAAAATGGCTTTTATACTTTTATTAGCTCTTTCCACAATGCCTTGACCTTGGGGATTATAAGGAAGGCCAGTGGTATGGGCAACCTGCATTTGTGCACAAAAGGCTCGAAAACCAGTAGATGTATATGCCGGGCCATTATCAGTTTTTAAACGACATGGTTTTCCCCACGCTGCCCAGGCTTCCAGGCAGTGGGTTTTAACATGAGAAACCTTTTCTCCTGCCAACGGTGAGGCGAAGATAATTCCTGAGCAAGTGTCCACTGAGACATGTAAGTATTTTAATCTCCCAAACTCTGTGATATGAGTTACATCCATTTGCCATAAATCTCCAGGACGGAGGCCTCGGGGGTTAACACCCACATGAGGGGATGGCAAAAAGGTGACACAGGATGAGCAAGATTTTACAATGTTGCGAGCCTCATTTCTTGAGATGGAGAACTTCTTTCTCAAAGTATTTGCAGGAACATGATATAACTTATGAAATTCAGCGGCTAAAGTCCCTGAATCATCTGCAGAAAGCATGGCCAACCTAGTGGCCTTATCTACTAAATCATTAGCTAGTGACAAAGGGCCAGGCAACAATGAGTGTGCACGGATGTGAGTGACGTAAAAGGGGCAGGTCCGCTGCAAGATCAAAGATTGAAGTTGCAAGAGAATGTTAGAAACCATGCTAGCAGGCCGGATGAAAGCAGTAATCTCTAGGTTAGCAACTGCATTAGCCACATACTGGGAATCCGTGAACAAATTAAAAGGAGTAGAAAAGGTCTGAAAAACTTCTAGGACAATCATGCATTCCACAATTTGAGGAGATTCGGGCCTGAACATTCGCACCACAGGCTCCGAGCCTTGTATCAGATATGCTCTGCGGCCAGTTTTTGACCCATCAGTGAAAATGGCAGGAGCTGATGCGATGGGGTCCCGAGCAGTGATTTTTGGGAAATAGACCAAATTATGCTCCACAAAGGATAAAATAGGATTCCTAGGGTAGTGATTGTCTATAACATTTGGAAAAGCACATAAAAGAACACTCTAGGCATCCACAGTGCCAGACAAAACCTCTACTTGCTCCCTGGTATAGGGGATAATAAGTTTGTCAGGTAATTTCACGAAATGCATCAAACAATACTTAAGTCCCAGAAAAGCTTCTTGTAAAACCACACCCTCTATCTTCCTGTCTTATCGCCGCCGGAGGGCGCCTGGGTGGAGACTCATATCGCCCCCCACCATGGCAGGCAGCAACTTCCTCTAATTCTACTTCCTCTATTTCCTCCTCAGCAAGGTTTTCTTCATCCTCCTCTTCAGAGTCTGGGCTAGTCTCATCATCTGCTTCCAGCACATTTAAATGCGCCAGATCCTCAATGACAGGGTACAGTCTAGAGGAAGCTTTTCTGTCCCTGTTGGTGGGTGAGCAATCATAAACTTCACCCATTTCTCTGAGCTCATCTTGTAAGCTTTTATCCTCTTCTCCCCTTTGCATTCCCTTTTTTGTTTCTTCCCTTTTCCTAGGCCTAGCTGGGGTTTCCCCATTTGTATCTGACTCAGAAAGACTATCCTGATGCCTTGCCAACGCTCTCCGTCCCTGTCTAATAATGTCTGTGTGGCTACCTTTACTTAGACAAGAATGAATCAGCCGCCAGAATGGCAACGTACCTTTACCGATCCTATCCTCCTGTTTTGCCGCTTCCAGATCCCTGCCTAGCTTCTCCCAAGTTGCGAGGGAGAGATCCCCCGACACCGCAAACCACGGTGCAAGTGTGTCCAGGTCTTTAACAATCTTTCTTATCTTTGCAGTAGAGACCTTAATGTCCCGCTGCTTAAGTAATTCCTTGATTGGTGTAACAAAATCAGCAGCAGCAAAACTTGCACTTTGAGAATTGCCCATGATGCGCGCTGTTATCTACCAGCAACCTTACCAACAGGGACAAGAGAAAAACCTGCGCGAAACTTCACTGAAAAACCCTGTTGTCTACCAAGGATTTACTCTCGATTCACGCCGCGAGGTAAATTCCTCCTCAAAGCAAAGGCACTCTTTGCCAGGCTCGTCACAGCGGAGACAGTAGCAACAGGCAATAAAAAACAAAACCCAGAAGGGAAGGAAAACGGCAAGGATCAGATTAAAGTCCAGGTCAGAAAACTGCATGACTGGGGATGACTTACCGACGTCTTCCTCTCCGTGTGCCAAGTTCTGAATCCTCTTCGACCCCTCGCCTGGTGACCACAAGGCTCCCGGCGTCCCGGGTTTTCGGCACCAGTTTGCGGCGAGCCCCCTGACCTGCAGGGAAGAACGACCACAAGACGAGGATCCTTCTTGATCACACTTTTATTGGAGAGCTCTTGGTTAACAGGAGGGTTGATGGCGAGGGGCGCGAGGCGGAATGTGCAGCTACTTTTATAGCGGGGAGTGCAACGAGGCGCCCACTGATTGGTTGCTACCAGCTTGCCACCACCAGGCGCCACGGGATAGGCTCGGGACAGGTTGCGTCAAGCGCATGCGCATACCTTGAACACGGTTGGCACCAAGGCACTGCCTAATATGGAGTTATTTACCTCAATACAGACAGGAAGCCAGCGCCATCTTGTAATGGCGTTCGCTCTTGCTCCCTGCAGATATCTATAATTAAAAAAATGAAACTAGATCCATATCTTTCACCTTGCACAAAAGTTTATTCAAAATTGACCAAAGACCTTAATGTAAAATTTGAAACTCTGGAACTGCCATAGGAAAGCATAGTGAAACCACTTCAAAAATAGGCATAGGCAAAGACTGTCTGAAAAGGACCCCAATAGCATAAGAAATGTTTTTAAAATTTGACGAAAGAGATGCATGAAATTAAAATTCTTCTGTATAGCAAAGAAAATCATCATCATAGGAAGAGACAGACCACATAATACAAGAAAATCCTCACCAACTAGATAGGGGATTAGTAAGCAGAATCTGTAGAGAATTCCATAAATTAAATATCAGAAAGGCATCCAAACAACAAATGGGACATAAATTGAATATATGGTTCTTAAGAGAAGAAATACAAATGGAAAATAAATATTTGAAAAGTGTTCAACATTCTTAGCCACCAAAGAAATGCAAATTGGAACTACACCAACATTTCATCTCACCCCAGTCAGAATAGCTTTCATCAAGGAACCCAAACTATGTCTTGATTGGAAACTCAGGGAAAAGTCAGTTCTGGTGTTGACATATAAGGAGGTTTTTTTTTTTTTTTTTTGAAAATATTATTTGGATGGTATTTGTACTGCTGCATTTTTAATTTTCTCCAGCTTAGCTGAAATTTATTTAAAGTGATAATATAAATTCAAAGTGAAATATAATTCCAATTCCCATTTTAAGTTTATAATATTTACCTACCCAATAATGATTAGAAACTAAATCTGGAATCATACCTGAGTTAAACTAATTCTTAACTCATGCTGAATTTGACATTATTGATATGACTGGAAGAATCTAGAAATCTAATTATTTTTCTCTTTCCTTATGTCATTATTCCCTATATCTGGAAGTAAATTTTTCCTTAAAGCAGAAGAAAGACTTGACTTGTTAATTACCTTTGGAACTTGTTCTAGGCCCCTGCTGATTTGGGAATTATAATTCCTAATTTTTTTTTGTAGGCTTGACAACACAATCTTAGCCCAGAGAATGAAGAAAAAAGAAAGGCCATCTTCATGATCTTGAGACCCTGGGTTCTTCCTAGAGCTGGATACTGTGGCCAGCTTCAACCACAGTAAGGAATGAGGCTGTTAAGAGACTCCTACAGTTTCTCCCACAAGGAGAAGGGAAAAATAAGTCCCATAAATTGTGCTAACATTGAGACTTCAAGTAATATTATGCCCCCTGAAGGACCTAAAATCCTACATAAAATCATACACCAACCCATAAAACTTTATTAAGTATTTACTATATTCTAGGCATTAAACTAGATACTAAGAATATGAAAGTATAGCCCTGGTCTTCAGAGTCTCTTTTAAATCAAGAAATTGGAGATGGATGGAATTGTTAAAATAAATTAAGATTATAAGAGAAAAGCATTGATTACATCCTTTCATAGTGAGACTATGACTTCAGATTTGACATAGTCAAAAGTCTACAATTAATATTTTTCATTATTATGAATAAATGTGCTATGATCACATGTATAAAATTTTCATATAATTTCATGTGGACTATAATTGACAGATCATATGATACATATATGTCTAAATTTATGAGCAACTGATACTTTCCTAAAGTGACTGTCTCATTTTGCACCTGCACCTGAAATGTGTGTATGTGTGTAAATACGTATAAAAGTTGCTATATTTGTGCATATATATATGCTATATTTTGTCAAGGATTTTTCTTCCAATGTTTAGATTGATACAGATCTGCAATTTCACTTTCTTTGTAAAGTCATTCTTTGTGTGAGTTTAGTATCAAGTCAGCAGTGGCTTGGTTTTGGTTTTTGTTGATCTTCTCAACTCAATCTATCTGCTTGGACCTGCTCTAGGCTTTCATTTTGACCTTTATTCACCTTACCCCTGATCTGTGCTTTCCCATTTTAGGCATCTATTTACTACTACTGGATCTATGGTTGAAATTCTCAAGACTTCTGAACCATTAGCCTTTATGAAGAGAACCCAAGGTCTGGTTCATTTTGATTTTTTTTTTCCTCTATGCTATATAACAGTTGGTCATTATCTTTCTAGATCCAGAGGAACAAAAGAACTGCCGGTCTGACAATACCACAGAATCAGATGAAACCAGTGTCCCTTGCAGAACAGAGTAGAGCAAATGGATTAGTAAATTGTTAAGCTGTATTTGCAACTCTGTGGGGTTTGAATCAGTCTTTTTCTTTTTGAGGCAAGTCCAACCAACTGGCCTTTTGTTTATTTATTTAGAGAGAAAGAATTGGCATGCCAAGGCTTCAGCTGCTGAAAACTTCAGATGCTTATGCCACCTAGTGGGCATGTGTGACCTTGTGCTTGCCTCACCTTTGTGTGTCTGGCTAATGTGGGATCTGGAGAGTTGAACACGGGTCCCCAGGCTTCGCACACAAGTACCTGGCCTTTTTATATGCGAGAGTGCATGTGTGTATGTGTGTGTGTGTGTGTGTGTGTGTGTGTGTGTGTGAGAGAGAGAGAGAGAGAGAGAGAGAGTGAGAATTGGCCCTCCAGGGCCTCCAGTCACTACGATTGAACTCCAGATGCTTGTGCCACCTGTGCTCATGTGCGACCTTGGCTTGTGTCACCTTGTGCATCTGGCTTATGTGGGATCTGAAGAGTGAGTTGAACATGGGTCCTTAGGCTTCACAGGCAAGCACCTTAACTACTAAACCATCTTCTCAAAGTCTTTTTCTAATTAGCCTTAAGTCTCGATGTTCCTTGAGTTCTGCTCTTCTCAGTCAGCATGCTTCTGCAATAGTCTCATCTAAAATGTGTGGTTTTAACTGCCCACAGTACCTCATACTGCCTTATACTACCTCATGCTACTAGGCCTGCTTTTCTAGCCCAGAACCCTCTCTGTAGGGTAAAACCTGTCTATGTCTATTGTTATTGCCTATTGTATGTCTCCTTGAACTTCTTCAGACTTTCATCTTGATGTTTATCATCTGTCTTTACCAGATGTTCTCTTGTTTCTGTATCCCCTTTCACCAGATGGAAACACTTTCATCTTCACTGAAAGTGTATCTTTGACTCTCTCCTGCCAACATCTGCTTCCAAACTCTACTTCTTGCTTTAATTTATTAAGAAATTCTTAATTTCATTTTTTTGCTTGTAAAAATTCCTAAGAAAGTATAAAATATAGTTTTGCTAATTTTCATAATTCCGTCTCCTGCAGGCTCTCCTAAGTGCATCTGCCCAAGCACACTTCCTGTTTCCTGCCATGCTACCTGCAGACACCTGTCCTTCATCAGCACCTGCTTCCCTGTCTCCCGCTGTGCTATCCTACCAGCAGATGCCCATCTGTCTGTGGCCCATGAGCTTCCCTGTCTCCACCACGCTACTCTCAAGTGCCTGTGCATCCACTGCCCACACACATATCCCTGTCTCCCACAGGTTCCCCTGACTGCATCCACCTGTTGCCTGTCTGGGCTTCTCTGCCTTGCCTCTTTGGTGGGCTGGTCTGCAGGCTGCCTCCCTTCCTCTGCTTGCAGACCCTCCATACCCTGTGCTGCCTTCAGGTGCTCTTTTGTGCACCTTTTGTCTAGCACCCCCTCTCTCCCCTACAACAGCTGATTCCCTGATCTGGCCTGGGCTGTGGAACCCAGCAATCTCTACAATCATTCCAATGCCTTGCCCCATTCCAAGAGACTGCTTGGGGTATATCTCAGCCACAGAAGGGGAACACAGGAATATCCAGCAATCATCTGGCAGGAGGAACCAGCGAGTCCTCCATAGCATGTCCATCTGGGTATACTAGAAAAGCAAGGGCAAGTGCCACAGTTCCTGAGCCACAAGCAAGACACGGCTGCCACCAGGTCAAAGAGATCCAGGCCTCCAATTGCACCTTTGGGATTAAGCACCAGCTCACAGGTGCTTAATATCCTTATATCCTCCACAACCTGTGCATCCCAAAATACAAAGCCATCATAAGCCTATTCTACTCCAATGTAAAAGGGAATAATCACTGAAGACAATACAAGGGAAAACTCTTGCTTCCTACTTAATTAAATAAGACTTCCACACTGAGCTGGGTAGACCCCAATGCAAAAATCAACAAAAACAACACACTAAGAGATATCTAACAAGGTTGCCTAGTCCCACAATGGAAGTATCCAATGAAAATATAGAAGAGGTAACAGGACTGGAATCCCAAAATAAAAACAAAAGATATGTGACCCCAGCCAACCAAATTAGCAGAACTGGTAGCAAATCAACAAAAAACCAACAATTGCATAAATGAAATCCACATAGCTGGCTTCATTAGGCTTAACCTAATAGATGAAAACCAGAGAGACCTCAAAAGAGAGATAAATGAACTGAAGGTGAATCAAAAAATAGAGAATGTCAATAGCCAGCTGATTAAGCTAAATAAAGAAATAAGTAAATGCAAGAATGAATCCCAAGAAGCATTAAGAAGATCAAAACATTACCTGAAATTGGAACTTGACAAAGGGATAGATACTATACAAGAAAAGGCAACAAAAGATATGAACCAAATTTAACTGTGAAAATCTCTCTAGAAACCCCCAGGAACAGAGTTAATCATGTGGAAGACATAACCTCAGAGCTGGAAGACAAGACAGAAGAAACAGTTTGGGAGTCCAAAAGCTTTGATTAAATTAAAAAATCTTGTGAACAGAACATAAGGAAACTGTGGGATACTTTAAAAAGTCCTAACATTTGGATCATGGGTATACCAGAAGGGTAAGAAATTCAGACCAAAGGTATGGAGAACTTATTCAACAAAATTATCAAAGAAAAATTTCCTACCCTCTCAAAAGAGAGTCCTATCCTGACACATGAAGCTAACAGAACTCCAAACAGACTCAACCAAAGAAGAAACTCTCCAAGGCACATCATTATTAAAACTCTAAACAACTAAAACAGAGAGAGTGCTCAAAGCAGCAAGAGGGAGATAAAATATTACATACAAAGGCAATTCCATCAGAATTACCTCAGATTTCTCAGTGGAAACCCTGAAAGACAGAATGGCCTGGAATGGAGCACTTCAAAGTCTAAAAAATGATGGCTTCCAACAAAAACTACTATACCCAGTGTAATTATCCCTCATAATAGATGGTGAAAGGAAAAAAAATCATGATAAAAGCCAGCTCTATGGTTATATGAACACAAATCCAAACCTACAGAGAATACTTCAGGGAATACTCCACACAGAAGAGTCAAACAACCAGTCTCAAGAGCCTGCAAGAAGATCATGGGCTGGAGATATTGCTTAGCAGTTAAGGCTCTTGCCTGCAAAGCCAAAGGATCCAGGTTCTATTCTCCAGGATCCACATAATCCAGATTCACAAGGTGGCACATGCTTCTTGAGTTTGTTTGCAGTGGCTCAAGGCACTGGTGTGCCCATTATCTTTCTCTATCTGCCTCTATCTCTCAAATAACCAAAGTAAAAGTAAAAATTAAAATTAAAAAGAAGATCACAATAACCAAAACTAGAGCATGCTCAAAAAATTACAAAGCACAAGAAAGCACCAAACCCCATAAAACACCCCAACATACCAGGGATTAAAGCAAACCTCACAGTTGTAACCTTAAATACAAGCAGTCTTAATTCACCCATCAGAAGACACTGGTTAACAGTGTGGATTAGAAAAATGGACCCTTCAATATGCTATCTTCAAGAAACCCACCTCATCACTGAAGACAGACAGTTCCTCAAGGTGAAAGGATAGAAAATTATATTCCAAGCAAATGCAAATAAGGAAGAAGCTGGTATAGCTATATTAATAGCTGATAAAATCAACTTCAAACCAAAAGTAGTCAAAAAGGACAAAGGAGGGCACTTCTTGTTCATCAAAGGAATGATATAACATGAAGACATCACAATCTTAACTCTATATGCATTCAACACAGGTGCACCTCAGTTTATAAAACAAAACCAACCTGAAAAACCAAACAGAAATCAACAACAACACTATCATTGTTGGGGACTTCAATACTCTATCATCAATAGACAGATCACCCAAGCAGAAAATCAATAGGGAAATATAATAGAGCTCAACAACACCATAGGTCAAATCAATCTAAGGGACATCTACAGAACATTTCACCCCAGTTCTACAGAATACACATTCTTCTTAGCAGACCAGGGAACCTTCTCCAAAATAGATCATATGTCAGGCCACAAAACATGCCTCCATATATTCAGGAAGATTGATATAACTTCTTATATCATCAGATTACAATGCTTTAAACACAGAAATTAACAACAAGAGATGCTTCAGGAATTCCACTAGCTCCTAGAGCCTGAACAGCACACATTTAAACAATGAATGGGTTGTGAAAGAAATTAAGAAAATTGTAAAATTTCTAGAATTGAATGATAATGAGAACAAAACTTACCAAAACTTATGGGACACAATGAAGGCAGTCATCAGGAAAATTCATTGTGCTAAATACATAACATAACAATGAAAGAGAGAGCTCAAATTGATAACCTAACCCCCACTTAGAGACAGGAAAACAAGAAGAATCCAACCTTAAGAACTCCAGACAGAAAGAAATAATCAAGAACATAGAAGAAATTAATGAATTGGAAACTAAGAAAACAATTAAGAAAATTGAGATGAAGAGTTGGTTCTTTGAAGAAATTGATAAACCCCTGGACAATTTGAGCAAATGAAAAAAAGAGAAGTCTCAAATTATCAAAATCATAAATGAAAAGGGAGCAGTCACGACAGACATCAATGAAATTGGAAGAATTATCGGGACATAATTCCAAAACTTCTACTCTACAGAATTGTATAATCTGGAAGAAATGGATGAATTCCTAGAGAAAACCACCTACAAAAACTAAACTCAGAGCAGACTAGTCTCCTAAGCAAACCTATCACATCCATCGAGATTGAAAAGGTAATCAAAAACCTCCCCCTAAAGAAAAGTCCAGGACCAGTTGGCTTCTCAGCCAAATTCTATCAAACCTTCATTGAAGAATTGAAACCAATTGTTCTCAAACTGTTCAACATAATTAAAAACAGGAAATGCTCTCCAACTCCTTTTATGAAGCTAGCATCACCTTAATACCAAACCAGATATAAGAAAATTATAGGCTTATATCCATGATGAACTTAGATGCAAAGTTTCTGAAGAAAATCCTCACCAACCAAATTCAACAACACATGAAAACCATTATTGACCTTGATCAAGCAGGATTCACCCCAGGGATGCATATGGCAATTGGTCAAGGTAATATGCCACATAAATAAACTTAACCATAAGAACCACATGATCATCTCAATTGATGCAGAGAAGGCCTTTGACAAAAACATCATTTCCTGATCAAAATGCTAGAGAGAATAGACATGGAGGTTTATATTACAACACAATAAAGGCTATATATAAAGCACCTAAAGCCCAAATAATACTTAATGGGGAAAGAATCAAGGAGTTTCCACTGAGATAGGGAAAAAAGCAGGGATGCCCACTATCACCATTCCTTACCAACATAGTACTAGATACCCAAGCAATAAGACAGGAGAAAGAAATAAAAGGGATACAAATTGGAAAGGAAGATGTCAAATTAGCTCTATTTGCAGATGATATGATCCTATTCATAAGTGACCCAGAAGTTTCCACCTCAAAACAAAAAGGTGATTCATTCCTTCAGCAAAGGGGCAGGATACAAAATCAACACACAAAACAGTAGCCTTTCTATATGCAAAGGACAAATACACAGGGAAATAAACCAGTGAAGCTGTTCCATTTTCAATAGCCATAAAAAATCAAATACTTTGGAATAACACTAGCCAAGGATGTGAAAGACCTATATAATGAGAACATAAAAACACTCAAGAAAGAAACCAAGGAGGACATGAGAAGATGGAAAGACCTCCCATGCTCCTGGATAGGTAGAATTCATATTGTGTAAATGGCAATTCTACCAAAAGCATTATACAGATTTAATACAATACCAATAAAAATTCCAGCATCATTCTTCACAGGTATAGAAAAAATATCTCAAAATTCATATGAAATGACAGGAAGCCTTGGCTATCTAAACATAGCCTCAGGAAACAACAACAACAACAAAAATAAAGAAAACACCTCTGGAGGTGTCACCATACCTGATATGAAGCTATACTACAAATCCACAGTTGCAAAAACATCGTGGTACTGACATAGTAACAGAAACATCGTCCAGTGGAATGGAAGTGAAGATCTGGCCCTTAGGTCAAGTACCTACAGCTACTTGATTTTGACAAAGCTGCCAATAATGTGGACTAGAGAAAAGACCACATTTTCAACAAATGGTGCTGGACAAATTGGATAACCACATGTAGGAAAATGAAACTAGGGCTGGAGAAATGGCTTAGTGGTTAAGGTACTTGCCTGAAAAGCCAATGGGTCCAGGTTTGATTCCTCAGGACCCACATAAGCCAGATGTGCAAGGTTGCACATTCATCTGGAGTTTGTTTGCAGTGACTGAAGTCCCTGGTGTGCCCAATTTCTCTCTCTCTCTCTGCCTCTTTTTTTTCTCTCTCTCTTTATCAAATTAAATTAATTAATCAATTAAAAAAAGAAAAATGATACTAGACCCACTCAACATGCATAAAAATCAACTCCAAATGGACTGGAGACCTGAAACTAACTCAACTACTGGAATTAAAAATAGGAGGAACTCTCCACGAGATAGGAGTAAGGAAAGACTTCCTGAACAAAACCCCAATAGCACAAGAAATTAAACAATCACTCAGCCAATGGGATCTCATGAAGCTAAAAAGTTTTTGGACAGACAAACATACCATAATCAGAGCCATTATATTACTCACAGAATAGAAGAAAATTTTACCAGCTATACCACTGACAGAGGCCTATTATCTCAAAAATAACAACAACAAAAAACTTAAATAATATAAAATCAAACAACTCACTCAAAAACTGGGGTAGAGAACTGAATAGGGAATTCTCAAAGGAAGAAATACAAATGGTTAATACATAATTAAGAAAATGTTCAACATCCCTAACAGGGAAATGCAAATTGAAGTAACCATGAGATTCCACCTTACTTCAATAAGGATGGCAATCATTAAAAAATTAAATGACTACAAATGTTGGCAAGGATGTGGGGAAAGAGGAACCCTCATTCACTGTTGGTGGGAATGCAAACTTGTACAACCATTACGGAAATCAATATGGAGATTCCTGTAAAAGATGAATATAGAACTACAAAAAGACCCAGTTATTCCCTTATTGGGCATCTACCCTAAATGCTCCATGCTTCACTACAGAGATATTTTCTTAAACATTTTTGTAGCTGCTCAATTCATAATAGCTAAGAACTGGGAATCAACCCCGGTGCCCATCATCGGATGAGTGAACAAAGTTGTGGTACATTTACACAATGGGATTCTACTCAGCAGCAAGGAAAAGTGCTGCAATGAAATTTGTAGGAAATTGGATGGGCTTGGAACTCAGTGAACACACAAATTCACAGAAACTCAAACACTGTATGTTCTCACTCATGTGTGGATCCTAACCTGGATCAGCTTGAGTTTCTGGCATACCTGAAAGGCAACTTGAGGCCCAGACAATAAGGATGGAAAGGTTGAGGGTGAGGGAAAGGGGAGATTGGGGAGAAATAAACACAAAATTAAACCTAAAATAAACTGGTGCCATAGAAACCTTTACCCTTGGAGATAGGTTTAAAGATTTAACACAGGAGCATGGGGAAGCTCTGACAAGAAGGGCACTGGAGAGTGTGGAATGAAGCCTAACCTTAAAAATTCTTAGCTCTAGCCTGTCACGCCCAGTACCAGAAATCGGTTGCTACCCACATTGAGCTATTGATCAGAGAGACCTACGAAGTTCCCCAAAACAGAACAGGCTTCTGCCAAAGCACCTGAATGCCAGCCTGAGGTAGAAGGTTAAGATCCTACTGCTAAATACTCCGTATGCTACCAACACAGAACACAGAGAGACCGGGCTGGAATCTGGAAGTGAGCCAGTCCCCACACAGTTAGCCGGTCTAGTACCAGAAAGCGCTACATGAGCTATTGTGGGAAAGTGGCCACAAAGGGTGTGAGCAACCAGAGGTCCAAGCTACTCAGAAGCAACCACCCTGATGGATGTACACGCCAGCGCAACGGTGGTACTCAGCCTTGGTGGGTAACCAATAGCTTTCTAATTGGCTAAGAGAGCTGCTCAGTGTAAAGGAACTCATATCTGGAACTGGGAACCAGGTTAGAATCCTATGGAGACAAAGATTATGCTCTCCAATGTCAAGCTCCCACTAGTCTTTGGCTAAAGGAGGGGCTACACCCATCAAAATCTCCTTACATCATTAATGCTTATCCCATTTAACCTATGCTGACTTTACTCTCTGTTGGAGAATCTGTTTTTCTTTTTCTGAATGTAGCAAGACCTGCGGAGATTAACCACTCCTCACACTTCAGCCAAAGCCCAGGTGAAACCACAGAGGAATTGGGGAGATGAGCAAGAGTGCGGCTTCCATGGCGAGGCTGACCATCAGCAGCAGGGTGAAGGAGACAGACACTGAGGATGCTCAACACCTACCAAAGCAGAGATGCAGAAGCTCCTAAGAGTTTATCACTGAAGTAGACTTAAAACACACCCACCAAGGCTCAGGGAATTTTGTGGAAGAGGGGGCAGAAAGATTATAAGAGCCACAGGTTTGGATGTCATGCCCAGAGGCACTGCTCCCTGCAATAACTGACTGCTGCTTCCACAATGCATAATCCATAACCCCATGGGGAATACCAGCAACCTTACTGATTAGGGCCCCCAGTGGAATGGGGGCAGGGAAGAGGGAAAAGATGGTACCAACACATGATGTATCCATATAAATATGTTGTTAATTAAAAAAAAAAGAAAATCATTGATTAGTACCATTGGTCAAATACGTAAGAGTTTAATTTTGATATATTCATTTACATACATTTTTCATTCCTACCAAAAAGTGGGGTTCAAGTATAAGTATTTATGGAGCCCTGAGTGTATACTTTGCAATGTACTTGGAGACTTTATGCAAACAGCTCACATCTCATGGACTCAGGCCCCTCAGATTTTATTATTTACTAGAACAAACAAAGTTTTAATTAATAATTACTTATTCATAGCAGAAGTCTAAGCAAAACTTGTACCTATTTATTGACTATTGGCTCTTAAGTCAGTATACATCTGCTGCAGTTTTTGTTATTTTAAACTGATTGTAGGTATATCTACCTTTCTAGAAGGCAATGCTCTTCAAAATTAATGTGCTTTCAGGGCTGGGAGGTAATTCAGCAGTTAAGGAGCTTGCCTGAGATGCCTAACGACCTATGTTCAATTCCCCAGTACTCACGTAAAGCCCTGTGTACAAAGTGGCACATGCATCTGGCATTCGTTTGCAGTGGCTAGCGGCTCTAGTGCACCTATTGTCTGCCTCCCTCCCCCTCTCTCCTTGCAAATATACAAAATGAATTGAAATAAAAGTCAATATGCTTTCTAACTACCTGGAGATCTTTTCTATTTACATATTCTGGTTCACTGAGCTTAGAGTTCTGACAGTCTCAGACCACACTGAGAGTAGTCAGGCTGAAAGACACCTGTTTTTTTTTTTTTAATTTTAAATTAGGTCATCTATATTAAAAAGATAGGTGTTCCAGTTTATCTCCTTATTTTTTCTGGGGCTGTTTATTTGTTTGTTTGTTTTAAGCTGTCATACCTGTGTGTATTGTATGCTGAGCACCTCCCCTCCTGTCTCCCTACTCTCCCTTTTCTCACTTCTACTGCCTCTTGTTACTCTCCTTTGCCCCTAGACAGTTTTGTACCTACTTTCATTTAATATGTTTATATTTAATATATTTAGATTTTTTATACGTGGCTAAATAAAATCTAGGAAGGACAAATGAGACATTTATATCATTTATGCCTCTGAGACAGGCTTAATTAACTTTATATGATTGTCTCTAGTTGCATTCATTTTCCTGCAAACATCATAACTTCATTTTTCTTCATGTCTGGATGGAATTTTCTCTCTCCTTTTCTCCCTTTCTCTCTCTCTCTCTACACACACACACACACACACACACACACACACACACACACACACACACATATATATATATATATATATATATATATATATATATATATATATAAAATCACATTCTCCTTATCAATTAATTTGTTATTGGACATGCAGGTTGTTTCCATAACTTAGCAATCATGAATAGTGCCATAATAAACATGTATCTCTGTGATATTGTCTTGGAATCTTTCAGGTAAATCCTGAGGAGTTGTGTAGATGGGTCATATGATAAATCTATTTCTAGTTCTTTGAGAAAATTCTATACTGATTTCCAGAAAGGTGGGACTGGTTTGCATTCTCACCAGCAGTGTTTAAAAGCTCCTTTTTGTCCACCTTTGCAACATAATTTGTAGTTGTTTATTTTCTTAATGATTGCCATTCTCACTGGAGTAAGATGGAATCTCAATGTAGCTTTTTAATATATATTTATTTTCAAGGAGAGAGAGAGAGACAGAGACAGAGACAGAGACAGAAGGAGGCAGATACAGAGAGAATAAGTGTGTCAGGACCTCTAGCCACTAAAAACAAACTCCAGATGCCAGCACCACTTTGTGCATCTGGCTTTACATGTGTACTGAGGAATTGAACCTGGACAATCAGGCTTTGAAAGCAAGTGCTTTAACCATTTAGCAATCTCTCCAGTCCTGTTTGATTTCTTTTAATTTTTTTATCTCTTGTATGTTCTAGACACTAATCATCTGTCAGATGTATACCTTGAATAGATTTTCATTTATTTAGTATATTGTATCTTCCTTCACCTGATTAGATGTTGCTTTTGCTGTGCAGAGCTTTTAAACTTCATGATTTACTGGTTGTTGGCCTTATTTCCTGAGCAACTGGAGTCATATTAAGAAAGCCCTTGCCTATGCCTACATCTTGAAATGTTTTTTTCCTCAAAAAGTTTCAGTGTTTCAGTTCTTACAATAAAGTCATTGATCCTTTTGGAGTTGATTTTTGTGCAGGATGAGAAATAGAGATCTAGTTACATTTTTTTTTTTTTTGTATTTGCCTATGGTGATAGACAGTTTTCCCAGTACCATTTGTTTAATAGACTGTTTTCTCTAGTGGCATCTTTGTCAAAAATCAGATAGCTGTAGCTGTAGAGGTTTCTATCTGAGTCTTCTTTTCCAGTCCATTGATATGCATGTTTGGTTTTGTGCCCATACTATGCTGTCTTTGTTACCATGGTCTGTGGTATACTACCTTCAATATTATTTTTTTTTTTAGCTTAGGATTGCTTTGGCTAGCCATCCAGGGTCTTTTGTGCTTTTATGTGAATTTTAAGGTACTTTTCTATATCTATGAATAATGACATTGACATTTTGATTGATTATTTCATTGAATCTATAGGTTGCCTTATGTAAGATAGCCCTTTTCAAAATATTATTTCTTCTAATCTGTTGAAAATGCAAAAGGAAAGAATCAGGAGGAAAAAAAGTGATATAGAACAAAAACAGAGTAGGATCAAGCTAACTTGCTAAATTGATATTGGCTCTTAACTAAAGATCTGAAGCAAGGAGGGAGCTGAGGGGATGGCTGCTGGCTGGCCTGATGGCTGGTTTCTGTCTCAAGTCTCTTGGTTTACCTCTAGGTGTCCCTTTGTGATGGGCAGTCTATTTCCCTTCAAGGATTTCCTTGGAAGATCAGGTTATAGACACTGCTTCAATCCAAGGTGGTGCTTCATTTGTGGAATCTCAGGTGTTAGTCACATCTCTGGACATTGGTTTGGAAGTTCAGTGGGCCCTGGTCCTAGGTGGGTTCTTCCCCAATATTTGGTGTGCTGGTTGGAGTCTGTGTAGATGTACCCTTGCTGAATGTGGTTCTTACGAAGTTTTTAGCTTGCTATGTGCTGAGTAGTCCTAATTAAGTTTCCTTCCTATAGTGTAGCAGAATTCTAAGATGCAGTGTGAAGATCCATGGTATCTGTTCTGACTTTCCAGGGTGTGGTTCACAGACTCTCACTTTAGCCTTGTTGACTGCCGAGCACTGGGGAGAGGGTTGTCTTTGCATCTCCTTCTGTCAGTGCCACTGCTGCCCTGCCTATGGCCTTTTGTCAGCTCTTTAGAATGTCTGTTCTCTTCTAATAGCTGTCTGTCAGCTTTCCTCAGATTATTTTCTGGAGACTCTGGCAAACCATACATGGTGGTTTTCTGCAATGTTCTAAATCTCTCTGGGACTATTTTCTTAATAAATTTTATTATTTCTTTTCCCCCTTCTCTTTTTCCTTTCTGTCTTTTTCCTTCCCTTTGCCTCCCTTTCTTTCCTTTCACTTACCTTTTCTTTCTTCTTGAACTGCTATAGATTGACCCTACTTTAACATGCTTAGCAAGTACTTTTCCACTGAGCTACATACCTTCTTGCTGATGAGATAAAGGACCCAACCAGAAAGAGCTTACGGCAGTGAAGGGTTTGTTTTGGCTTATATTTCCTGGCAGAGAAAGATGGTATGAGCAGAGACTGGACATCATCATCTCTGCCACAGCAGGTGGAAAGCAGCAGCAAGAGCGAAGCAAGTTCTCTGGCAAGGAGCAGCTTGTTATAACATCCCTAAGCCTGCCCTAACAGCACACCACCTCTACTTTATTTTAATTATTTATTTTAATTATTTTTGTTTTTCTTTTCAAGGTAGGGCTTCCTCCTTTAGCAAGGCTGGAGGACATTTGATTCAAATCACCACACCTAACCCCTTAATAAATCTTTACTCTGAGATTGGCTTCCAGGCACTGAACATAAGAAATCAGACTCCGGGCTGGAGAGATGGCTTAGTGGTTAAGCGCTTGCCTGTGAAGCCTAAGGACCCCGGTTTGAGGCTCGATTCCCCAGGACCCACGTTAGCCAGATGCATAAGGGGGTGCACGCATCTGGAGTTCGTTTGCAGTGGCTGGAGGCCCTGGCGTGCCCATTCTCTCTCTCTGTCTCTCTCTCTCTCTCTCTCTCTGCCTCTTTCTCTCTCTGTCACTCTCAAATAAACAACAACAACAAAAAAAAATTAAAAAAAAAAGAGAAATCAGACCCCTCCTCTCAGCATACAATTTACTATTCAAAGAAAACTGGCATTACTAACTTTTGTTTTGGTGTTCTTAACCTGTACCAGATGCTGTACCTTAAATAACTGGATTTCCAAATTTTTCAAATAAAACTTTTGGTGAATTCAAAATTTTAACTAGTGGTTAATGTAGACATTATGAAAGGTTGGCCTTGTATTTATGAATTTAGAACTGAAGAAACAAATCTGTACTTTCTTCCTTCTCTTTTGCATCAAATTGTTTTAACTGTTTTGATAGTTGCATACTTATGGTCTGTTCAGATATTCACCTTTTCTGTTTGGATTCTGACTTTGGTTCTTGAGTCTCAGTGACACTTATGAAAGATCAGCCCAACAGGGGCAGTGCTCTCAGAGAAGGAGACAGTAATTGTTTTTCATAGGAGTGGATGTGTCCCCATGGGGAGGCTGGGTTAGTAATGGACAGCTGGCCTTGAGAAATGTACTTACTCTTCCTGAGCACCTTCGAGGAGGAGGAGGAGGATGCAAAGCTATTGAGCTAAGTCCTTCCTGACACTGCTTTCTCTCCTTGGGAAGGAAAATGATTAAGTGCCAGACACTCTAGCTCAAAATTGGACAAAACTACCAGTGAATTATCTCCAGAAAGATTGTTTGCTATGATATTTTTGGTCCTCCAAGAATCCATCCAGCCCAGGGTCAACTGAGAGCCAGTTGATTAGGGGTATTATTTTCTGAATTTGATCTTAATCCACAACAATGTGTCAGAAAGCTGCTTTGCGTAGATAACTTTAGATTTGGGGAAACAGCTCTATTTTGGCTGGAGTCCTTGGATTGGAGAGATATTTGAGAGTTGTTTACATTCACTGAGTAGCCTGCGGGGTAACTGCGAAAGCAACACTGAGCACAGCAACACAAACTCTGTCCGCAGCTGGGATAAAAATATACACAGATCTTTCTTTTTAAGTAGGGTGAAGGAGAAGAATGGAAGTATGGAGTGGAGGGGCTTTGGGCAAGCAGGATGTCAGGAAGGAGAATAGCTGTCTCACAGAGAAATTTGACTGCAAAGGAAGAAATTGTTCTGGAGGATAAACTAGATCCTACAGCTAGGCTTGTGGACCAGAGAGAAAGTGGACTGTTCTTCAAGCTGTACATTCCTAGCCCTGTCTGGAAATCTGGGACCTCTGTGGTATACAAGCTGAATGTTGACAGTGTGGGGTCCCAGCAAACCCATCAGAACTTCCTCTCACCACTTCAAATGTAGCCCAAGGCAGAGGCAAAGAACACCACCGTTATGGACTTTTACATGGGCTTGAGAAGACTAGTGAAAATATATGGCTCCATGTGCGAGAAAGTCTCTGAACCTAGGTGGGATGTCTTCTAACGGGATCTTAATACTTGCAGTTCCCTGCATTAATTAAGACTGCAAAGGATGAAGAAGCTAGAAAATAAATAGGAGCAGTCCTAATAATACCTGTTGGAGATACTTTTCCCTTTTAAAATGGACTCTCGCTCTTACAGTTCAGAACTTGGGGCTCAGGAGACATCTTGCCTCATGCCCAAGCTCAGGACCTGATTTCCCTGCCAGACTGAGAATTTGGGATAATCCAGGGCTGACACAAGAACATGAAGGAGCATTTAGTCACCCCATGAGTAGGTCTAAGCTGCTTATCTATGTTAGAAAATAGGAATGTTCAATAGAAACAATTGTCTCTCTTTAAAGAAACTGTCAGTGGAAAAGCTTTTAAGAATAATTTCTTTGCAAAATGTATAATGCTCTTATGCAAACTCCCCAACACTGCTGTTTAGTGGCTTCTTCCATTTGTATGTGCTTCAGAATATGAAACAGTTCTTGTGTAGATTTAGAAAATAGTGTGCTTATCCCACTGTGCCTGTGAGCTGCATGGTGGGAGCCTGAGCTGGGTGGTGGGGCTGCAGGCTAAGAAGGATCTGTGTGCACATGGACTACTGAGATGCGGCCGCTAGAAGTCCTGGCACTTGAGAGTTGAAAAGGATAGGTGGGCTAGTGAAAGCTTCTTCCTTGTTCACGAGCCTGCCTTTCATGGACAGTTCTCAGATGGGATCATAGCTCAACCAGACCTTCCCCTGGATAGCATAGCTCTCCCATTTGTGGTTTGTGTTAGATACCTTTTCATGACCTGGACAAAACCCACTTTAAGGGAAGAGGGTTTATTTTGGCTGACAGTTTGAGGTGACAGTCCGTCACATCAGGGAAGGCGTGACAAGAGGAGCTCGCAGCAGCAGGTCACATTCTGTCCACCATGAGAAAGCAGAGGGCAAGAAATGTAATAAATGCTACTACTCAGCTTGCTTTTTCCTTTTTATTCAGTCTAATGCACCCAGCTATGAAGCAGTGCCTCCTCACAGTTAGGGTGGGTCTTCTCATCTTCATTAAACTAATCTAGAAAATCTGTTCGAGATATGCCAAGAAATTCGTTTCCATGGTGATTCTAATCCTTGTCAAGTTGAAAACCAGAAATTGATCCTCACAAGTCCACCTCTTGTTCACTTCACAATAAAACATACCTTTAAGCTATAACCTTTCACCCTTACCCCCAAGTTTCAGCCTCCTCAGTGGAGTGGCATGGGTTTCGGGGCAGAGCTGCTACAGCTGTGTGCCCTCAGCTTGAGCCTCCAGAGAGCAGCTGAAGAGCCAGGTGCACATCAGTTACAATGTCTGCTGGTAGCCCATGGGATCAGAATGCCTTTGGCTTTACTACTTCCTGTTTGCAGTGTCAAACCTGTAAATTATAGTTTGTTGGAACTGAAGTAGTTTGGGGCAGGACACATGATCCTATTTCTTTGTGACACACTTCCAGTGGCACATGCTACAATACTTACTGGTGGGAGAGACAGAGAGGTAGTGAAGCCATTTCTATCTTGGAACAAGTCTTAAAAGGAGAAAGAGTACAAAATTTCTATATCTGGCCAGCAAGTAAATTCTCAACAAATACCAGTTAAATGATCTTTACTTAAGAATAGTTTTAGCAGGTCATAGTATCTATCCATTAGAGTCCATTCCAAGTAGGTTGGAAAAGTGAAATTGACAGGGGTCCTGTTATAGTCAGCCCTGAGTTGCTGGATGAACATCCAAACCAGGCACAGCTTATAGGTGGGAAGTATTTATTTCAAGCCTACAGATCCAGGTGGGATGTTTCATCAGTGACAGTAGAAGCTGCTTCCATACATCCAAGCAGAGAAACAACAACAAAACAAAACAAAACAAAACAAAACAAAAAATAAAAGCACAAAACTGGCAGCAAACAGCAGAAGCCCAGACAAGCCATTCAGCATACCTTTGGGCTGGAATCAGATTCACTCTAAAACATACCTTAGGGCTAGACTCCAGGATCCTCCTCCCCATCCTTGTACCCTTGTGACACTCTTCTAGCCAGGAAGCTGGAGATCCAAGTTAATAAGCTTTAATCAAACACCCGAGTCTTTGGAGGTCATACATTCAGACTGCCACAGGCCCATATCTTCCCTTCATCCCAGAGCACTAGCCCTCATTTTATTCCTTAATATCACAGTTCATGGAGGACCCTCCTTGGAAGGAGAGAAGGAGAGTAGAAGAGAATGGGCAATGTCATGCAGCACCAACACACTAGGTAGTGTCTTCTGGGGTTTATTGAATAACCTAACAGAACTGGGAAAACTTTCCAAATTAGCACGCTCAAAGTCGGCCAGATTTTGCTTTGGCATGTAGAAGATAGGCTGAAAAGCCACCTATAGGAAGACAGAGGAAAGAAAAAAGCTTTTAATCAAAGCTGTCTGATGTGTCTAATTTCTGCAGAACCTTGAAGTCAAGGTATTTGTCTAAATCAGGGCAAAGGGTCCATAATTTATTTTGCTTCCCTGGATTGGCACACATGAGTGAAAGGAAGAACACTGTAATGAGTAGTTTAAAGAGTGATGGCAAAAAAATGTGGCAGGCAGGAAATAAGTGGGGAATAAGCAAGTCCTGTAGCCATTCCAAGCAGAGGCCTCCAGGTGGTTAGCCTGGAATTTATCCTGTAACAGACCCTGCTGTGAGTGTCCTGGGACTCTGGGTACAGTTAAACACTTCCTGAGTTGCAGGTGAAGCAGAACTTCTGGCCATAGTGTCACCTATGCAGTCATGTGCTGAGGGAAATTACTGCTGCACAGGGGCTCCTGTAAAGTAAACCTTGTGGACTTCACGTGACGCAGTTCCCAGCTGGTACCTAGGAAGCCATCCAAATAATATTCCTCACTAGAGCAGAGGCTGCACATGGAACTGATCCACTCCCACCACCAGTGCAGGGGAACATTTAGCAAATGTTTGGGAGCGTTTCTGCTTGTCCTGGTTAAAGGAGAAGGAGAAGCTGCTGCAAGGGGTGGAGGCCATGGGTGCTATTCAACACCCTACGGTGCACAGGACAGTCATAAACAGCAAAAGATTAGTTAATCCAAACTTCAGTGGCACTGAATTGAAAAGCGCTGCACCAATAGGTGTCTCTTAGAAGAAAGACATACATTCAACAGACCTGGGACAAATGAGTGGCTACAGTTAAAACTCTGCTTTTCAGAGGCCCCAGGAGCACTTTTGAACCCAGCTGTGCTACAAAAATACAGTAATAGAATAAGTCCTGCTTCTCATTTACCTTACAAGGAAGAACAAAGAGCACTGGCCCAGGCTGGCTCTCCCTTTCTCCCCAGGAAACAGGAAGTGCCTCCCTGTTCTCAGGTCTGAAGGTCCAAACGCCCAGAACTCAATGGAAAGTTTGTGCACAGAGCTAGGGAAGGTCACCTTTGCTTCCTTACTCCTTCCTAGAAGGAAGGAAAGGAATGGAGATCAAGTCTGTTTTGATTATAATTGTGCTCACAACTAACAGCTCAGGACTTGATAAATTAGGGCACTCATTACATACGTGGTGATTTAGTAGATAACAGGATGCCCTGCTGAGCTTGAAGAGTCGTTAGACACTTCTTACTCCAGAATTTGAGTGGCTGGTGGCCGGAGAGGAGGGCAGTGTCTATCGAAAGGAACAGGGTCAGGTTCCTACTGCTTACCTGTTTAGATCTTGGTTGGATCAGTACTCCTCATGTCATTCAGTGTGACCCAGTGATTCATCAAAAGTATGTAAAATTAAGGGGCTAGGAAGATGGCTTAGAGGGTAAAGTGCTTGCTGCATAAGCATGAGGGCCTGGATTTGAACCCCAGAGCCCACATAAAATACCGTTTGTGGTGGTGCATGCCTGTAGTGCTAGGGTTAGGCAAGCAGAGACAAGAAATCCCTGGATCTGACTGGCCAGCTATTCTTGACAAATTGGTGACTTTTAGGTTCAACAAGAGACCCTGTCTCAAAGTAAGCGATTCTGTCTACATCGTAAGATGGAGAGTGATTGAGGAAGCCACCTGTTGCAGTCAGTTACTTGGACAAATATCTGCCTGTACAGTTTATGGAAGGAGAGGGTTTATTTCAGGCTTTCAAAATCCAGGGAAATGTCCATCAGTGGCAGAAGAAGCTGCTTACTTCCATGGATCCAAACAGAGAGAAATGCAGCGAGCAAACACCAACACCAGCAAGCACCAACCATCAGAGCTCAACTGCTCTGAATATACCTTGTAGGTCTGGACTCATCTGACCCCAAACACACTTTAGGGCTGGATCTGCCCACCAGTGACACATTCGCTAAGTAGGGATCTTCCTTCTGGGGCCTTAAGTAGGAAGTTCAATTTTAATAAAACACCCGAGTCTATAGGGTCATGCATTTAAGCTATCAAATTCAAACTACCATAACACCTGACTTTGAGCTCTGGTCTGCACATGTACCTACCTCATGCATGTGTACCCTCACATGCATGTGCCCACGGACATATGAACATACAAGTACATATGCACACTTACATCAAACACACATATGTCAAAAACATATGCATTCTTTCAGTATGTTATAGCAATCTGTTTCAAACCTCCTTCATCCTGATTCAAGACTGGATTTACCTAGGTTACTTGCACCAGCCTCCCCAAGTTTCTTACTGCCTAAGGCAGCACTCACATCCTGTAGCTCCTTGCTTGCTACCATAAACGGTTTGCTGACAATTATATAATGCACCTTAAACTTGCTCTCCTCATATAGGTCACTTACAAGGCACTTTTCTGGGGCACCACTATCCTATTGGGGTTTGAATACTGATAGGTCCTCTTGGCTCATCACAGAAAACTATAAAATGCACATAGTCTAAAACTTGTTATCACAAGAAACAAGGAGTATAAAACTTTAAGGAAACCCTAATATACAACTTACTAGATGATAAGGTGGGAAGCAAAAGTCTTTTATTAAAATTGATGACCCTGCCCCATACGACACTGTTTATATTTTTAAATAGCTTGTATAGTGTTGGATTTATACAACTTTGTGGGTGCATGTACACTATAAAATGAGGCCTACTAACAGTGACAGTGATCAAAACTTAGAGGAATGGGCAGGCAGCATGTTAGCATAAGACTGCTTTGGAAACAAACATGTCAGAGCAGGGCAGATTATTTCTTTGGAAGTTGATGTAAGAAAATTGTAATAGTGACTGGGAGGGGAATGGAGAACTGGGAGTCAGTAAGCAGAAAGAGAGGGAGATTTTGCCCTTTATACTATTTTTGTTAAATATTATTTTTTAAAGATTATATGTGGTTGTGAGGGAGAGAAAGAAAGGGAAGAAGGAACAAAAGAAGGGAAAGGAGAAAAATAAAGATAGCAAGACTAGAGGACAATTAGTGGGTATGAGGTTCTTGAGAAGATAGTCTAGCATTGGACCTGAGGCGGAAGCCTGTACCTGAAGGCAGGCCTGAACTCCAACTCCCACCCACACGCACAGGGGCAAGTGCACATGCAGGCATGCACACACACACACACCTACACACAATGTTCAAGACTGCTGTGCTGCTTCATGGGGCAAAGATTGTGTTATTCCTGATGTCAACCCAAGAGCCCACTTTCTTCTTCTTCTGGCTTAAGTGTTCTAATTCTTCATGGGGACCTCCATCACTTGGTCAATTTGAACATGATGGGTAATTTCTTTGGCTTTCTTCCCCTACAAGAGCAATTTCCTGTCTTCTCGATTCTGGCACTCTCAGACTGTGCTTTTCTCTTATTCTTTCATGGATTGCATACACTGGATGATGGAGTGAGCATTTTTTAAGGTAGAGGAGAAACTGAAAGAAATGAACTTGAACCCTCAGCCATACATAACTCAAAGAAGGAATTTACCTCAGATCAAGTGCCCTGAACAACTTACAAGCTAGCTGAATATCAGGGTTGGTGCTCCTAAGCCTTAGGCAGTGCTATCTCCACATTATCACAAGCTGATATCATGTGACATGTCATGTTATATCAAAATGAAGGAAGACTAGGGAATGTTGGTGAGGAAGTTACAGAGGAGTGGTATTTACAGATGGCAGTGGAATTGGATTATTGACAAGATTTTCTTGAGAAGGCTATTAACCTGGCATTAGATAACTCCATTTAAGGAATGGTTTCTGTATATCCAATTGATTAGTACTTTGGTTTTTAATATTCTTAAGTCTGCTCCTAATTCTTTAACACATTTACTCCTAGCACAAAGCCTGATACATGGTGGAAAATGCAGCCTCATGCTGAGTTAATGCATTGCCTGATTGCTTGCACACAGGAGGAAGACATCCTTGCTCTGTTATACAACCCAGCTGAATTTACTTTGAAGAATCTGAATGAGAATTAATGTCAAAGGACAGGATAAAGGCATTCACGAAGGCCATGGAACTCATTTTTGATGTGTGTGCAATGATGGGGGGGTGTTGGAGAAGGGAGTTAGAATTGATTTCATGCTTGCTGGCCCTCACTGGGTGATGGTCTCCACACATGAGGTGTAACACGGCCTGTTTGGGGAAAGAGTGCAGCTTTGTGGAGGTGGGTGGACAGAGAGCAGTGCTATGTGTTCTGAAGCAGCTTGTGGGAGAAAAGACCTCCAGCTGGGACAAGAAACAGTCCAGGATTCAGGAGTATTGCTGGAAGGCATGAAAATTGGCAAACAGAGCAGGCACGTGTTGCACAAACATGGACCTAGATGCAACGAGAGCTTCTCCAGAGCAGCTGAAGCAAACACACTATTCCTTGGCTGAGGGTCTGCAGGTATTATTACAGTTACAGTAGAACATGAAGGCTGAACCTCATCCTCAGCCATCGAGATACAGGTATGCCACTCACTTGACTCACTGAGAATTTCAGAAGACATTGCTGTTCCTGCTCCAGGGAAATCTAATTAGGGAACCCAGAAAGCTTTCTTTCTCTTCTATGTCCTCTTGAAGGACTCTATGAACCAAGGCCCAATTTACCTGGTCTAACCTTCAGTTTACAAATGAAGATACTAAGGTTCAAAGGAAGGATATAATGTCCCAAAGGTTACAAAACTCTCAAAGGGTGGCAACTGTACTCAAAACCCAAGTCCTATTCTTTGAAACTGCATGAGTATGCCAGCATGACAATGACCCCATCCTAGCCTTTGCAGGGTTCAAGGCAAGCATTTAAACCATTGTACCATCAGTGTCAAGCTGCAAAGGGTGATCACCAGGGCCCGTGGCAGAATGACCAATCAGCCATGGTTTCCTTGGGCCATTTCACTTGCTTTTTCTTCTTTCTTGGAATTGAGTTTTCTTTTGGTTTCCTCCTATCTCAAGCTCTCTACTGTCTGAGCACCTGGAGACAACATCCACTTGACCGTCTTACAAGCCATAATACAACCTCTTCCTCTATAAGTTGGGCCATGGACTAGAAATTTTATTTCTCCCTAGCAGAGTAACTCTTCACTTCATGGTTGTGTGCATTCTGGGACGTGAGCATTTCAGCAAGTCATGGGGATAATTTGCATCATACCCCACTAGAGTTAAGCCTATCCACCCACATGTTATGCACCATATGCCATATACTATATTATACTATTACATACGCTAGCCATATGCTAGTCTCTTGTCTATACTACTGGGGTTCCCTTTCTAATCAGCCTGATTTTGTACACCAGAAGAGCCAGGAATGAAAAGGCAGTAACTCGACAAAAGTGATCAACTTCAGGTAGACACATCTGAGGCAGGGAAAAGGGGGTAATTGGCTCTAGATCCCTTTCATATCCATTGGCTCACTGACGTCCCCCAGTTATTTCCACCTCCTTCTTATTTGCACACAACTGATATGTGATGAGTCTTCCTTGTGAGGGGTTCTTGGGGTGCCCCATATACATTGTTTCATTCATGTCTGGAGTATAGGAATGCATTATTTATTTTGGGTCTCTGTGACCAAAATACTTGACAGAAACAATTGAAGGGAGGAAAGGTTTTCTTGGCTCATCATTCTGGAGAGATTTTCATCCATCACACAGGAAAGGTGACAGGAGTGAGTGTTGGCAGCTTTTCATGTCCTGGTGGGCCAGAAAACAGAATAGCTGGAGCCAGAGATTAATTTAACCTTCAATGGCCCATTCCAGTGACTTAATACCATAAGATAGGCCTCACCACTTAAAACTCCACAGGCTTCTAACATGGTACTACCAGTTAAGGCAACATAAACATAAGCCTATGGGAGACATTTCAGATTGAAACCATAATTGGACCTATCCCCCATCTTGCAGGTTCAGAATGACAGACACTGTTCATAGCTGAACTTGAAGTCTACTTGGCCTCATATGACAACATTCTGACTTCCTAAATCAACTGTTGGGCCTTCATCTCTCCTTGATTCTTATATGATATTCCTTTTTTTTTTAAAAATCACTAACTGGGACATTGATTTCTTTCGTGGGTGAGTTACATAACCTTCTGTATTCTAAAGGAAAACTTGGGTAAGGAAGAGACCAACTAGTTTTAGTGTGGAACAACATTGATGGTTAGTATTAGCTGTGGAATCATCATCACTTTGCTTGACCTCCTGAAGTTATTAGGGTGATGGGGATTAGTGGGTTCAATAGAAAAAGTGTTCTGTAGCTATTCATCATTATTCTCATCTATGGGGAAGAAACTGGTCTAGGGAAATATTCATGGTGGCAAGTTGCTGTGTTAGCCTGATGTAGATGGCTGGAGTTGATGACATTCAACTAGTAGAATGGCCCTGCATCTTTCTTCATATGCATGGCCCCAGAACAGGGCCTGAGTCCAACAGGAAAAACTAGACCAGAACTGAAGCCTGTGCAAACAACACAGGCTGCGAATCCAGGGATTCTTCCAAATCATTGGTATGTCCCTCTGGGACACAGGCTGTGAATCCAGGGATTTTTCCAGATCATTGGTATGTCCCTCTGGGACATAGGCTGTGAATCCAGGGATTCTTCCAGATGATTGGTATGGTCCTCTGGGATACCTGTTAGAACTGTGATCTTTCCATCTCTCACATTCTAGGCTTTTTTTTTTCAATCACAGACTTAAAAAAAATTTGAAATAGTATTTACATCTCCATTTAGTGTTCTCCATGTTAAACATTCTCTCAACATTCTAGACCTGATCTGTCTGCTCTTACTCAAGCACTAGGATCAATAATTTTGCTTCAGCGGGGGTTTGCTTTTGACCAGGGTTTGAAAAATTCCAGTTGCATGATTCTCTTGACACCAGCTTTGACACAAGATAGTCAGTGGTACAGAACACATGGTTCTCATGTTGAGACAATAAGGTGCTGGGAACTTGGGGGTGGCTGTCATTCTACTTGGAGACTTGTGACAAATTTGAGGGTTTCCCAAATCTCTTTAAAAGCTCCCGTTAGAAAAGTTTTTTAAAAAAATTCCTGTTTTTTAATGACTGACTAGGACCTAGGTCCATTCTAGCCTTAGTTCTTACTCAGGAGAAAGTTAAAGAAAACTTGCAGGGTTTGAGAGTAGGCAGTAAAAAAAGTCAGCTCTCAGCATTTAAATCCCATGGAAATCAGGGACCTTCTAGTCTGTCCCTGGATACTTTTTCCCTGGAATGATGTGAACACACCTCTATTCACCCCAGATAGGGCACAGGCCACAGACCAAAGTACAATTGGACCAAAACCAACTTTGAACCAATGAGTTTATTGGGGTTACTTGTAAATCATGGTGAGGGGTTGCTTGTAGGAGCATGGGTGACTCAAAGGCATCACTGAAATTCTCACCTCAGCATAGGTGACACCTCACAAAACTGCATTTATGCAGCATACTGCACCTGTAGGTATCTCTGCAGGTTAGAGTCTCTGGCATGTTACATACAACTTGTAGGCAGCTGAATGGGAGAGAGTCCTCTAAGCAGTTGTTTTCCTTTTATATATCTTTGGGAAGGGGTATTGCAACCTTTCCCAGACTTGTTGACTTCCTGAGTCTCCTGAACTTTCTTCCCCTCCCCCCACCCTGCACCCAGTGGGTAATGTTTCAATTGCTACACAACAGTGGTCAAAGTTGGCCTCTTAACAGTTGTTGACCACATCTATAACCTTGGGGGGTGTTCTGTTTCAGTTCTCCCAGACTTCTGGACTTCTTCTCTTCAAGAGGGAATATTTCAATTTTGAGAAACATGCTATGCAACATCTTCATGACCTTCAGGATACGCCATAGGCTCTAGATGGCGAGTCATCTCATTGCAGTCTATCATCTCTACTTCTATCATTTGACAATCACCAGGAACCTGTGCCACACACAGGTGTAGATGGACCTGTTAACTCTTAGTTATAGGGTTAAGGTCTTGAACATTACAGATCTTGACACCTAGTCTATAGCTCCAGGAAGAAAAATCATCAACTGAAGAAAATGATTGTCATGTCAGAGTGACCCTTAGATCTTCTCCTCATAGTCCAGTTCTTACTTTTGGCTGTTGATAGAGGAGGGGTCATCTCAGCCCTTGCTGGAGCCTCTACCTCTACCTTTTACCTGCTTACTCTAAGTCACTTTGTTCCTATCTGTTTTGGGTTGTATCTCAGTCCCACCTGAGCTCTGCCAAGCAGCCATCAATCTCCATTTGTGTTTGACGCAAGGCATGTGCAGCAAACATTGGGAGTCTCAGTTGTTGGTCCAAAAGGGATGGTAGCATGTGTCTGAGTTCTGTGCACTGCTTTGAGGATTGAAGAAAGGAGGAAGGTGCTCCTTCTGAGGGTCCTTCTTTGGGTCTACTTTAGGCACAATATCCAATCACAAGAGCTATACCAAGGCAATCAATCTTTCTGCTCCTCAGAGGCCCTTTCTAGCCTGGCTCCTGCTTTTTTGGAAAGTGGCCACTTCTGAACTCATTCCTGTCTCCCATGCCAATAACTGAGATAAAAGCATGCTGAAGAGTGTGAGGCTGTCAGGGATAGTTACATTTTAGCATCCTCTCACAGAAGGGCTCTCATTTTCTTTTCCTATAATGGGTCTGGCAGTAAATATTTCAGGCTTTGTGAAACATATCATTTCTGTTATGTCTGCCAACTCTGCTACTGTTGTACAGTGCATACATAGACAATACCAAGTGAGTATGTGTGATCATGTTCCAATAAAATGTTATTTACTTGTACAGGAATGTGGATTTCATGCCATTTCCACACATCCTAAAATATTATTTATCTTTTGTTTTTTTAAGCAATGATTTTTTTAAGATGGAAAGACTACTACACTCTCAGAGCCTACAAAAGCAGTTGGTGAATAAATTTTGTGTGTACTTTGATATTAAGAAATTTGAGTGGTGGGAGAGATGGCTCAGAGGTTGTCACTTGGTCTGCAAAGCCTAAGGACCCGAGTTTGATTTCCCAGTACCCACATGATGCCAGATGTAGAAGGCAGCTCATGCATCTGGAGTTTGTTTGCCTGTACTCTCTCACTCTCACATACACATAATACATTCTCTCAAATAAATGAATAAAATATTACTAAAAAAAGAAATTTTATTTAACCAACATAAAAGAAACTGACTTAGTGTCTGGGCACTATCCTCATCCTGATTGCTTCTGCCTTTCTGGAGCTTTGTCCTTCCTGGAATGATAGGAGCTAGAGCTGTTTCTACTGATGGATAGTTGGTTAGTTCTGTGTAAATTTCTTCCAGTTCCTTAGAGAATGTGTGGACTTTGTGGAATTACTTTATGGGATAAAAAGAACAGTTCCACAAGTCAGCCAGCAATAGGCTGTAGTCATTTTTCATTGATATCACGATAAAATACAACACATTTAGCAACTTAAAATGATGTCAACTTATTCTCTTACAGTTTTGCAAGGCAGTCAGACGTCTATCTTTCTTAGCTGGTTTCCTTGCTCTGCTTTTCACAAGGCTAAGATTAAGGTGAGCTCTAGTCCTCAGAGTGAAAATTGGTCACAGTATCTTTTCCATGGACTGGCTTTGCCTTCTTCTGTGTCTCTGTGGCCCTAGCATTCTCTGCTTCTCAGACTTTCCCCAATCTTCAAGGTCACAACTTTAGTTTTCTGAGCAAACATACTCATAATATAGCCATGGGCTCCAGGATTGAGATGTGGACACCCCTGGGTGGGGGCCATTATACAGCCAACCACAGTACACTTTGAAAACCAAAGCCACTGGACAGAGATGCCTCACTTGCCAAATTGCTTCTTTCCTTAATCTCTGCAAAACCTTGACCTTGGGATCATTGCTTGTATGTTGTCTATCATCCTAGTAGTGCCATGAAGTGCTCTTGATTACTTATGAGGAATAAATAATATAAAATATATGAAGTACTCATCTCATGGAATATTAGTTATTTTATTCATATATGCTTTCTTTTCCAAAATGGCCAAACCTGTCAAGTTGGCCTGATTTCCTAGGAATTGAACCTACGGCCTTGTATATGCTAGGTAAGTGCTCTACCACTGAGACATGTCTAGAACTTTTTGCACTTTTAAAGAAATTTGAGACAGGGTATACTAAATTGCCAAGGTTGGCCTTGAACTCACTTTGTAGCCCATGAAGGTGTTAAACTTATATTTCTCCCACCTTAGCCTCTCAAGTTCCAGGGACTACAGATATGTGCCACCAGATCTGGCTCCAAATATTTTGAAGTTGACCTAAATATACACTTCACAATGAGGTGAAGGACAAATCTCAACTGTTGTTTGTTGTGATGGACAGCTTTGGTCCATGGCACCTGCAAAAGGATAGGCCTGGTGTGTACATGTGGCTCATGTGGGATGGTCACATTGGCTCCTGAAAGACGGATCTGAAACTTAAGAAGGATTATCGATGCAGGGTTTTAAGGAAAATTATATCTATCTGAGCTTCTGAATGCTAAGAAAGAGGATCAAAGGTAATTTTCAAACTGAAAAGGAATTTTCATAATCCACTTAGGGAAAAAGTTCTATGTTCTCTTGAATATTGTAGTCATTTTAAGATGAATTACTAGCTTTTACATCTCAGGTTGATGGTACCTATTCCATTTTTATTGGCTTGATTTAATATTCCATCTTAAGCATATTTCCAATAAGAAATTACAAAAGAGTTATTGCTTGGGGAGAGATTTTGAGGCTTTGAAAGGGCATGCTTGCATGCAGTATGACAATGGGTTTCTTTCTTGATGTTTTTTTGAGAGGCATGTGGGATTTTGAGAGTCTTCTTTTTCCATTTTGCACTGGGTAGATGAAATTTGGGAAAGTAGGTCTCCACAGAATTACTTGAGCATCTTATTCCCCAGGGACTCCCATTTCTTTGATGTACCTCAAATGCAATTCTGAGACTTCATATTTATGTACTACTCCTTAGGAGGAAGCATATACTATACATTTCCAATACTTTTTGGACATTCATATATGTAACAGTGCTTAATAAGTGGCTAAGTCTGAACATAAGGGAAAGCATGACTCTAGAATCCCATACAAGACTGCAGCCATGGTTTGTGGTTTGGATTTCATACTTTGGGTTTTCACTTACTAGCGGAATAAACTCCATCCCAGTTTTCTGATCATTTATGTGTTCATATTGGTCTTGTGGGGGAAGATTAAGGTAACTACACCATAGTGGAACTCATTACCTGGCATGAAACTAGCCTCAAGTTACAAAACATTTTAAAGTTCCCCTCCCCACATTTATAAAACTTGGGAAAAGTATTTTCATTTCCTTCCAATTTTTATCATTTCTAGGGGAGTAATTTTAGATTCTGTCAAGAGTTTAAAGTTTTAATTCCTCAGCTTTCAAAGCAAATAACAAGTGTTCTTTATATCATGCAATGCTAGTCTTGGAAAGGCTATTTAAGATTGCTATGAGCTCTCCTGTTAATGCAGAAATACAGTCTGGCTTTACTTTGTAAGTGGAAAGATGGGCCTGAACCTTAAGAGGCATAGGGCTGGCTAGGTAGAGAATTTGGAAATGGAAACTGAGTAGATCCTGGTAGAAACAGGAAGGTGATGGTCATGAAGGTATGTAGAAATGAGTTTATAAAGTGTATTGAAAATTACTAGGCATGCTTTAGAAATGATAAGACAAATTGGATCACTGAGCTATGAAGGCAGAAAACAAAAACCTATAATATGCCAGACCCCTAGTTTGCTTGAGTTAATGATAATTGCATCAGATCCTTGATCATAGGTCCATTCTAGAGAAAAGGAAATAGTTCATAAATGCTGTCTCAGCATGGATCACAAGGGCAGGCTGCTGTCCCATCTACTGCTTTGGGAAGGCTCATGAAGGGAACAGTTCAGTGATGATAAGAAGACGAGGATGGGGCCATTCTGTAAACACTTGATGGTAGGATCAGGAGCCTTGGTGCATCTTAGAGGCAATGGGAACACACTGCAGGTTTTCAGTGTGGAAGATGGGATAAGGAAGTTCAGAATACTGCAAAAGGATGGGATAGGAAGCTTTCGCCTGACACTGGGAATGGCTCCACTTGTATTTGACATGCAAGGTTCCGCTTTAGTTCCTGCCTCTCCTCACATGTTTGTTAGGCTGTACGCTTTCTCCTCAGTGCAGAGCCGGGTGTTGTCCTCTTACTGCTGGCAGCAGGCAGAACAGAGCAGGCCATGGTGACACTTCTGAGCAACATAGAACAATTGTGCCCAAAATAGCATTATAAGCATTCATTCTGACTCTTGTCCCCTCTTTTCCCATTCTAGTTTTATCCCTACAAGTCATGTGTGAACTTCAGGGCTAGAAGTGTTTGAGCTACATTAATTTCCTCACTGGTGAGGAGTGAAGGTGAATCATTGGCATTGTAACATTGTGGCCTATAGCACATTTAATATGAAATGGACTTAGGAGACAGGACCTGATGACTGTTTATTGCCTTGAAAATTAACACCTCCCTCCAACATGGTGTCTATACTTAATAAGTGCTTTACCTCATCATTTGTCTTTTAGCAGCCCCTATTAACCTCATTGTGCCATCCTCACAGCTGCCTGCCTAATTAGCATGGACATACTTGGCTTCACTTCCCCTGCCTTTTTCGCAATAGGAGCCTGTTGAGTTAGTTGCAGATCCCCTGCCCTTGGCCCCTGAACTACCAAGGTGACCCCTGGGAACATACTAAGTAGGTCCAAGTTGTTGACAGTGTGCCTGCCTGTCCAGTGCCTTCCTGCTGACCCTGGGCTGCCTCGCAATGCCAAACACAGCTCCCAGAGGGAGTTACCAAATTTTGGCCTGCATTCTCCTGTGTCAACCTCCAAGTCTTATTTTTTTCTTCCTATAGCTTTAGGGCCTTGCTTTCAGCTAAGTGACCATAAGAGGCAGTAAATTAATAAAAAATAATATCCACTAATCAGGAAGTATGTTAATGTATTGATCTTCCATGGTAACTGTATCAGACAGCTTCAGGTTCACTGAGATGAACTTCCAGACCAAGCACAGTTATGGAGGAAGGGATATTTATTGAAGTTTACAGATCCAGGGGAAGTTCCATGATGGCAGAAGAAGCTGGCCTGCCTTCACAGGACCAAGCAGAGAGAGAGAAGCACAAGCCCAAAAGCCAAAAGCCACACAGCACACTTCAGGAACTCCTGCTAGGCACACTTTGTATATCTTTAGATTGAAATCTGAAACCCAGCACCACACCTTAAGATCCACACAATGGCACTGACTCCAGCCAGGTGTCTGCAGATGCAAACTCCAAACAAACAACTGAATATATTGGGGGCCATCTATTCTATTCAAACTACCACAGTAACAAACACAATATAGGAACCTTCTTCCAGCTCTCCTCCTGACACAGAATTCAGAGCTGTAAGGAATTAAGCAGGCAATTGGAGCTCAGACTCCAGAGGTTCTGACTCAGTAAATCTTGTATGCTGTTAATAAATGACTACAGAAACACACACACACACACACACACACACACACACACACACACACACACACAATCGGAAAAAAGCTTCAGCTGATTTTCACACATCACTCTGTGTAAGAAATATTCTTGTGAGGATACTACATAGTGAGCTTCAGGTCAGCCTAAGCTACAGCAAGACACTACCTCAAAAACCAAACCAACCAAACAAACAAAAAAAATGAAATAGAGTTGCTTTTTTTTGTTTGTTTTTTATGGTAAGGTCTCTCTGTAGCCCAGGCTGACCTGGAATTCACTATGTAGTCTCAGGATGGCCTCGAACTTACAGCAATCCTCTTGCCTCTGCCTTCTAAGTGCGGGGATTAAAGGTGTGCCCCACCACACCTAGTTAGAGTTGCTTTTCAACACATGGGGAGCAAATCTCGTGCTGCTAATGCTTTTCTAACCCTGCTGACAGGTGAGAAAGTACAGGAAGATTATGCTAGACCTGCTGGTGCATGGACTGTACGACCCTGTGAGTTCTGAAGTCGTCCACCAGAGCATGAAGACACTGACCATCGTGCTAGGCCAGACCCAGGGCAAAGGCTTGGGCTCCTTCTTCCCTGACGTCACGCTGCAGAGCCGGACTCTACTGGATGATGAGAAGGACAGTGTGAGATACCCGTCCATCGTTCTGTTTGGGCAATTGGCCGCCTTTGCTGGGTAAAAATGGAAGAAGATTTTCACCGTTCGGGTTAAGCAGACATGAGATTCCCTCCTGACCCATCTACAGGAGAGAAACCTCCAGGTCATCAAGGCTTGCAAAACAACAGTTCTATCTGTTCTCTGTATGTGGACCTGAGGAAGGGATACAGCTTCCAAAGTGAAGATCAAAGGAGCCCCAGACTCTCCAGACAGCTGAGCTACTATCATCCAGAGCTCCTTAGTTCCTCTATGCAAATAAAATTCTGTAAACACAGAGAGGTGGAAAATGGCCCCATGTGAGTTCACCTGGCCCAGCACATCACCTTCCCTCCGTTCTGTCTCGTTGGATGCCTCTTCTACCTGCCCCTGGGGGTTGATTGTAACAGAAAAGAGGATGCCTGGAAAGGAACTGAGGACAGAAATAATACCGTGGACTTGTGTACCTACACCCAAAGTGAAACTCTAAATTGCTTTTGTGTTTTCTCCCCAGCATTTGGTGAGTGGTGCGTACTTCGGAGTCATTGAAAGCGCATACAAACCCCGAATTGGTTTCTCAGCTCACTCCTTCTGGAGATCATCTCTGTCAGTTATCTTGCATTTCTAATATTTAACCTTTGAGGCTTAGGAGAATAATTGTTACCTTAAGCATTTTTAAAAGACGTATTTACTATTGACACTGTGCTCTTTGCTATTGGTACCTTTTCTTGCCAACTCACTTAAAGTTGGCCAAGATACCGAGAATGTGGCTTGCACAGCTGGTACAGTGAAACTGTGAATGCCTTGTTAATTTCTCTCAATCTTAAAAAGTCACTGATTTCAAGACTATCTTTAAGAGGAAAAAGAAATAGTGTTGACCATCCTCAGACTGATGCTAACTTGTGTAATAAAACAGTAAACAACCTTTAAAAAAAGAAATACTCTTGTGAGAGTCATGTGGTATCCACCACACACATGTGGCCACTTAAATGAAGTAAAAGAAAATCCAACTGGTAATTCAGTTCCCCAGTCATTGTTTCCCTTTTCCTTCTTTTTTTTTTTTTTTTTATACCATTTCTCTTCTTTCCCTTTCTCCCTCTTTCTACTGCCCTTTCCCTCTTTCTTTTCAACAAATAGCTTGCCAATATTTTTTTGTTTGTTTCTTAAGGTAGTATCTCACTCTAGCCCAGTTTGACCTGAAATTCATTATGTAGTCTCAGACAGGCCTCAAACTCATAGTGATCGTCTTACTTCTGCCTCCCACATGCTAGGAATAAAGGCATGCACCACCATACTCAGCTCAAATTTTTATAAAAATGAAATTTGTAGAGATCCTTAGTTTTTTGGGGTGGGGTGGGGTGGGTGAGGCACACTCTACCAGGTTATAGGCCAGGCTTCTGTACTGTCATGTTTGTATGCTCACAAGCACACATGTCTTGTGGCTAACTTATCCAGTAGCACAATATAGGATACTTCTGCCACCACAAAAAGTCTACTGAGCAGTCGTGTTATGAAGCATAGATCTAATCTTAACTGTTGTTTATTTTAAGTGAGGAATGGCAAGTTGGAAAGCAGCATGGAATAAGTAAGGCATAGGGTGGGAGGTCTTGGGGCTGGCCTTCCTTGATGGAATATATATATTAGTGCATGGGTATTTCTCTGGTGTTCAAAGTATCAGTCCATCTTGGTTAGATTAGGACCTCTAACCTGCCATGTTTTCATCAGAAATGAAGCAGTTGGTGTGAAGGCCATTTTACAGTGACCCTTTAGTTCTTTCTTGCTCACATTGTTTTGAGGTAGGCTGACCTTGAACTTTCAATCCTTCTACCTCAGCCTCTTACCATGTGTGTCACCACACCTGGCATCATACTTGTAATGAAATTTACGTTCTGAGCTGGGCAAGGTGGTGCACACCATTAATCCCAGCACACAGGAGGCAGAGGTAGGAGGATCACAGTGAGTTCAAGTCCACCCTGAGACTACTTAGTGAACTCCACATCACCCTGGGCTAGAGAGAGACTCTACCTTGAAAAACCAAAAAGCAAACAAACAAACAAACAAAAAAACACCCATTCTGTTGCTCATATTTTTGGCTTATAAAGTAGCTTCAGATCCATTGGTTTACACGATGCTGATGGTGATGGTAGCAAGAGGCAGGAGAGGCAGTGTTTCCATCTCAGAGTTGAGAGCAGAGGACTCCTTGGCAACATCAGTGATGAAGCAGTTATAAGAGGAGTGTGCTTGAGGTAGACCTTCTGATTTGGAAGGATCTCCCTCAGGTATGTGTGGGATGTGTGGGTGACAATGAGTGTCTTTGTGAGGGGGAAGATACAAGAGGGGAAGGATTAATAATAAATTACAAAGGAAACAAAAGACTGTAGTAGGGGATCCCTAGGGCAAGCTGTCTAGCTAGACTAGCTAGACAAGCTCTGGGCCCATGTGAGAGACATTGCCTCAGTTTATAAACAGGAGAATAACTAAGAATGATGCTCAATGTCAACCTTTGGCCTGTACATGTAACATACATACCTGTACACACATGTGTGCTCACATGCAGCAAAATACTACTAAAACATTACTAAAATGCATGATTTGATACCATGCATTCATTCACATAAAACTGTGCACACTTACGTTTAATGATAGAGCTAATGAAACTAGTTGGAACCATTACTATCTTCCCATAGGTGACAGAGTATAGAGCAAGAACTTGAACCTACATCTTTCTGATCCCAAACTTGATTCAGGAGAACCCAGAGAGCATCAGTGTCCATGGCCCTGGCTCTGACACTTAGTGGTCTATGTCCTCACTGCTAAAAAAGGGGCAAAGATAGTGAACATTTCTAAGAATTGTTGAAAGGGCCCAATGGGATAATATATTTGGAACACTGAATCCAGCGCTTGGCACAGACTAGATCTAAGGTAGGTGTGGAAGGGGTACTTTTCCTCTGTGTTACTCAGTTGTATGAAGGATATTAAAAAGATGTGAATAGTGCTCCCACTGTTTTAGTTTTTAGCAGGTAGATCTGATAAAAGGATTTAATTCAATGAATGCCTTTGTTAAAGGACTAATAGAAAACAAAATAAGTTGGAATCAGGGGCTAGACAGATGGCTTAGTGGTTAAGGCACTTGTCTGCGAAGCCTAAGGACCCAGGTTTGACTCCTCAGTACCCACGTAAGCCAGATGCAGAAGGTGGTGCATGCATCTGGAATTTGTGTGCAGTGGCTAGAGGGTCTGGTGTGCCCATTCTCTAGCTGCCTCTATATTTCTCAAATAAAAATAAATAAATAAATTATTTAAAAGACATTGGAATCAAAATGACACATTGGGGAGTCTATCTCAGTGAAATAATGATACATATGGATACTTGTTTGCAAAACCTGCTAGCCCTGGTTTGATTCTCAAGTACCCATGTAAAGCCATGCAAATGGAGTTTGTTTGCAGTGGCAAGAGGCCATGGTGTGCCCATACATTCTCTCTTTCTTTGCTTGCAAATAAATAAACAAAATTTTTATTGTTGCATTTTCCTAGTAGCACAATATTGATGGCCACCTAAATGTTTTACCATAGGGGATTAAGCTAACTGTTCAATATCTATCTGATAGGACTTCATAAACATGGTCAATTGTATAAGAAAGCAGGGAATAACATATTAAGTATCATGCTCCAATGCTATGTGGAAGTACATAATTTAAAATCATAATCATATTATATTAAAATAAAATTATTTTATGGAAATTACTAGAGTGATGTAGATACTTCTATAAGAAAGTAGAAAGGTCACTACCTTGTATCAAGCAACTCAAGACTAATTGGAGATAAAGACATGCTTGTATCTAACACTGGCAACTTTGTGGCCTCTGGGTCTTCCTTGATGTCCATGTCAGTCTTACTTGGGAGTGAAAATAAAAGTTGCAAACTGCATTGGACTATGTGTCTCTTTCATGAGCTGATATGTCTTTTGAGAAAGAGAGAGGGAGAGAGAGAGAGAGAGAGAGAGAGACCAGAGAGACATATTCATTTGCTTAAAGGAAGGATTTTCCTAGATCTGTGGGTGACCAGGGGAAGAATGAAAGGAGTGGAAAGATGATTATTCATTATTTACTTTTTCTTTCTTCCTCAAGCACTAATATAATCAGGTCACAGCTTCCTTCCTTGCAATCTACATGACCCTGATTGAGCCCTGGTTCAGAGCATCTTGGGGAGTTTGTTGATCCCTTACCAAAACACCATATTTTGCCTTTTCCTTATGTGATATCTTCATTGTGAGTTTCTGATAGCAAGGCTGATATTATCTTCTTCCCACTTCTAAAGGAATATTCATTGAGATGTAATTCACATGGTATATAATTGATCTGGTTCATACACAGGAGGCAGTGGTATTTCAAATGGGGCAATATTATCACTAATTGTGGAACGTTTCCAAAAGAAATCCCATGCCCATTAAAAGTATCCACCCATTATCTTTTTCTCTTAACCCATGATCATCATTAGTCTATTTTGTGTCTATTTTCTTTACTGTGAACCCTTCAAATAAGTGGAATCAGTAAATAGTGGCTCCTGAATGAGATTCAGTACCATTGTAGCAATTTTCAGTAACTCATTCCTCCTTATGGCCAGGTAACACCCCATTGCAGGTTGAAGCAGTCCTGTCTATTGCCAGCAGCTAGCCTGGTTCCTGATACATCAAACACACACATAATACTGTTGTAAGTAACAGTTGATGTTGATGCTCTTCAAATATTTTTATTTGCAGGAAGCTGCAGTCAATCAATGTTTCTCTTTGAATAAGTGCACTGGTTTTCTGCTCAATGCCATCAAGATTTCCTAGCTCAGAGCAACCAGACTTCTAGTCTCCTCCCAATTCCAATTTATTTTCTATTCCCTGACATGATTCAGTCTCTTAAATAATGACCTTACATAGACTCTTGTACAAAATCTAGTTGCTTCCCATTACCTAGAATTCAGTTAGCCATTCATTCAACAACTGTATTGCAAATGCCTATTACATTTGTAGGAACTGGGTTAGGCACTAGGACTTAACTCTGAGCAACCTAAAAGTAGTTCCCCACAAAACTTAGTAAAGCACTAGGCAGAAATGACAATGGAGTGTTCAGCACTAAGGGAGGCATCTCTATCACACTCTCTAAGGCCCAGGAACTATTGTGGAAGAGATGATGGAAAGAATGTAAGAGCCAAAGGCTGTGGGGCCGGGGGAGGGGGTTTGCAATACTGTCTTTCAGACACAAAATGGCTGTGATATTCATGACCTCACAGTGGCTGATGCTACCTAGATAAGACCTGAATAATAGGAGGGAAATGATGATATTAAAATAGGAGAGAGACTAGTTGAAAAGAAGGGATTCAGTGGTGGGAGGACTTGGGAGAGGGGAAAGGGAAGGGGAATTGTGGAAGGGGATTATGATCATGGTATATTGTGTATATATATGTATGGAGGCTTTCAATAAAATGTTATAAAAGTAGTTCCCACTATTGTGAGTTTTAAGTTATTAGGTAAGTAATCCTATAAATACATAAATAATTATGAATTGTGGAATGTGTATGAAGGAAAACTCAAGGTCATATTTGTCTTGGGAGAGGGGAAGTCTCCTTGGGGAGAAGGCATTTGGGCCTGTTTCTGGAGGCTGCTGACTTCTACACTCCCAGGAAAAGGATGGGAGCTTACAGGATTAGCATGTCAGGATCCTGTGACAGGAATGTGGTGATTCCCAGCAAAGAGAAAAGCCACTGTGGCTGGTACACCATGACTACAGACAAAAGCGAAATGAATTATGGCTGGTGAATTAGGCAGGTACTGGTCATGCATCACCTCATGGGTATTTTAAAATTCAGTTTAACATTTTTTTTTTCTTTCTTTCTTTCTTTTTTTTTTTTTTTTTTTTTTTTTTGGTTTTTCGAGGTAGAGTCTCACTCTAGCCCAGGCTGACCTGGAATTCACTATGGGGTCTCAAGGTGGCCTTGAACTCATGGCGATCCTCCTACCTCTGCCTCCCAAGTGCTGGGATTAAAGGCGTGCGCCACCACGCCCGGCTTCAGTTTAACATTTTTTGACAATAATTTGTTAATATGTAACGAACTTCACACTGGATGGCTTCAAGCCATCTTGACATAGATGCCCATCAATACTCCAAATCTCCTCAGCTTTTCTGAGGAATTTGGATGTCACAGAGCCAAGAAGCTTATGAACTGTCTCCTTCCCTGGAACTGTGAAGTAGTTTGATGGTCACCACGCCAGAAACTGGAGTGGCTTCAGTCTTATTTTGGTTAGCATTTACCGGTAACTTCTCAGTGACCAGCATCCATATATTTATCAAGGATAACTTGATCAGAAGCCCTGATTCCTCTTTGAGTGGTTATGCCTCCTATCAGCTCTCCCATGGTACATGGGGAACGTCAGGGTAGCTGATCCTGTGGGGAGACACGCTGCTAGCATGAATCCTGCACCCTGGGTGGGTGCTCTGATGTTTACTGATGTGGCCACAGCTGTGGTTCACAAGACCCTGACTTCCAGACCTTCCTCTGGGTGCCATAGTAGCAGCTGTGATGAAAGCCATGTGTCCAGTCTTGTCTTAGTTTTATCTCGAGTGCAATAGAAAGCTGTGACTATAGCTTAAGCAGGTGCATTTCACGTGAGCTGCCGCTGGGGAGGAGGCCGAGGCCACAGCTGGAGGGAGGCCCCGACCCTCTGTACGCCTGGGCGCCTGTGTCTGGCCGAGACGCTGTGAGACGAAAAGACAATCCTACCTCGTCGCCTGGATAATCAAGAGTTTTGGCCAGACCTTTGAGCACACATCGAGATAGTGAGGACCCAGGCGAGAAGCACAGACTATGGCTGAAACGGATTAATAAGGAACTTAGTGATTTGGGCCGTGACCCTCCAGCACAATGTTCCGCAGGGCCAGTTGGGGATGATATGTTTCATTGGCAAGCCACAATCATGGGACCTAATGACAGCCCACATCAAGGTCGGTGTATTCTTTTCGACAATTCATTTTCCTACAGACTACCCCTTCAAACCACCTAAGGCTGCATTTACAACAAGAATTTATCATCCAAATATTAACAGTAATGGCAGCTTTTGTCTTGAGATTCTAAGATCACAGTGGTCTCCTGCTTCAACTGCTCCTAAAGTTCTTTTATCCATTTGTTCCCTGCTATGTGATCCAAACCCAGACGACCCCCTCGTGCCAGGGATCGCAGGGAACTATAAAACAGACAGAGATAAGTACAGTGTACGGGAATGGACTCAGAAGTACGCTATGTGATGCTACCTTAAAGTCAGAATAACCTGCATTATAACTGGAATAAACTTTAAATTACTATTTCTTTTTTGATATTCTTATTTGGCTGCTCCCCTATCGACCTCATCTTTTTTAATTTTATTTTTTGTTGATCCCCCTCTCCACTCATTCACATGCTCATCTGAGAAGACGTAAATTCTTCCAGCTTTGAATAATAACTGCTTTTAGAAACTGTAAAGTAGTCACAAGAGAACAGTTGCCCAAGATTCAGAAACTTTAAAACAATGGAGTATGTGTGTTAGGTGGCCAATGTCTTCACTCTAACTTGGTTAGGAGACTAAACCACTCCTCCCTGTCCTAACAGGCTGACTAAGTCATCTGAGGGGTGGGAGATGGATGTTCTGCTGTCACATCAAAGGAAGCATTGTAGCAGCGTCCATTCTTGCTTTTAAGCCTTCACTGCTAGAGATTTGAGGTTACATGATGTACTTTATGCTCATAACTGATGTGTCTGGAGAACTGGTAATTAATTTATAGTATCTACAGAACAGAAAATGTGATGTATCTTATGAATATCAATAAAGGAATGACCTGTTCTTGATCTACAGAGAATGGAAATTGGAAGTCAAACACCCTTTGTATTCCAAAATAGGGTCTCAAAATATTTTGTAATTCTCATTTTAAATTGTTAGGAGGCTTGGAGCTATTAGTTAATCTATCTTCCAATACACTGACTACATAGCACTGAATACGTGATGCAAGTTGTCAGTGGATGAGTGATCAACTAATATCTCTGCTAGTAATTGATTTATTTTTCTTCAATAAAGTTGCATAAAACAAATATAAAAATAAAAGATAAAATAAATAAAATTCAATATTTCAAAATGAAAGAAAATCATTCTAGATTCTAACTCTTATAATGTAGAGTTTCAAGGACCACTGATCCTATAGGAATGAAGAGTGACTGGTGTCTTCTCCACAGAACAGGAAACCTTGGAGGGGTTACCTCAATCCCAGTGTAAGACACTGACCCACAATGAGGACTCTCAAGGAGTTCCTGTCAATCTTTTGTTCTTTAATCCCTGATGGTTTGCTGAATAACGCTAATTATTCATTAGGATGGCAAAACTTTAAAATGTCTATAGAAGAAACCAGGTATTAGTTTTTTTTTTTTTTCTTTTTTGTGATCTAGGGAGAACTGATAGTGGTCACACTAGGAGGTGGCAGTGCGGATGAGGGGTTTGTTGGGGAATTTGTCATTAGCTGGATATAAACACTGAGGAAGGAGAAGAGCCAAGGATAATTCCTGCCTTTTGGGCATGAGTCACTGAATAGATGAAAGAGCCATTTACTGGATTGGGAAAAACAGGAGGAAGACTTGACAGGGAGCTTGAGGTTGGGAGAATCAAGAGGCCAGTTGTAGGCTTGCTAAGCTGCAAGTGCTCAAGTGACATCCAAATGGAGAATGCAGATCTGCAGTTGGATATTTTTATTTGAAACCCAGATGAGAGAACTTGGCTGAAGATTTTTTTTTTTTTTTTAGTGTCTTTGGCACCTGAAGGGCTGTGGGCTGTCTGAGATTGCCAAGAGAGAAAAGATGAGTGAGGAGTGAAGACAGCCCAGGTCCCAGTGCTGATTAGGCCCAATAAATTGTTCAGACAGGAGGAGAGGTAGCCAAACTCTTGGAACAGGACTAGCCACACAAGCTAAGGGAAACCAGGAGATGAGAAGTAGAATCATGAAGCCATGAGCAGATGGTTTTCCTTTCTTATTTTATTTCATTTATTTGCAAGCAGAAACACACACACACACACACACACACACACACACACAGAGAGAGAGAGAGAGAGAGAGAGAGAGAGAGAGAGAGTGGGTGTACCAGGGCCTCTAGCTACTGCAAATGAACTCCAGATGCATGCATCACTTTGTGTATCTGGTTTATGTGGGTACTGGGGAATCGAACCTGGGTCATCAGGCTTTTACAGACTAGTACCTTAAGCACTGAGCAATCTCTCCAGCCCCCAGATGGTCTTTCATGGAAGAAGCACAGCTGTGTCTAGCACTGCTGAGATGGCTCCAGAGAGTGTATCTGTTGTGTGACTATAGATGTGCCTGGTGGTGACAGGCTCATGGTGTGTGGGCTGTAGGTGCTAGACAGGAATAAGTTGAAGACTGAATGCAAAATCAGGAATTGGAGAAACAGTGTGTAGAAAGTTCTTTTGTGTAGCAGGGTTTTTCAAGGGAAGTAGAAAAAATAAGGAAATTGCTGACTTGTGGAAGTTTTTCAGTTTTTTAAGGTGGGAGGGAGTGTTTAGCAGGGTAAGGATCTTTGAAGGAGTGAGAAGAAATGTTGATGTGAGCAGTTCCTAAGAAGCTGATCTGGAGATGCACTTGGATTTTGGACATGGGAAAAATTGTGACGGGGCAAATGAGAAGATGCATATATAGGTACAAGCAGGTTGAGGCACTAAGTGGATGCAGGTATCACCTTCTAGTGGACATATGGCTTCCTGATGAGAGGTGCAAGGGCAAAGCTGAGGAAATCCATACAGTTATGAGCTGTCTGTCTGGTGAGATGACTCAGTGGTTAACTGTGCTTACTGTGCAAGCATGATGGCCTGAGAGAGGACCTGAGTTTGAATCTCCAGAACCCATGTAATTGCTGGGAGTGGCCATGGATGCCTATAACCCCAATACTGTGGGGAGCACAGGCCTGAAATTACTGGGGTACACAAAAGGCAAACTCCAGAGTCAGTAAGAGACTGTGTTGCAAGGAAAAATAATAGGTAGGTATGTGGTGGAAAGGGACATGTGTTATTTTCCTCTGGTCACAGCAGATGACCAATGGGGTTCCTTAGGCAAGGGCAGAGGGCACTACAGCAGCACATACATGGACATGCATTATGTACCACACACACCATACCACACACCACACATACTAAATACACACAAAAAAAACTGAAATTAAAAAAAGAGTTTTGAGAGATGTAAAGAAAGGATAAAGGGGCTGGAGAGATGGCTTAGAAGTTAAGCTCTTGCCTGTGAAGCCTAAGGACCCCGGTTCAAGGCTCAGTTCCCCAGGACCCACGTTAGCCAGATGCACAAGGGGGTGCACGCATCTGGAGTTCGTTTGCAGTGGCTGGAAGCCCTGGCACACCCATTTTCTCTCTCTCTCTCTCTGCCTCTTTTCCTCTCTGTCTGTTGCTCTCAAATAAATACAATAAACAAACAAAAAAATAAAAAAAAAGAAAGGATAAAATGATCAGTGTGGGGGATGGGAGAACAAGCTCACTAGGAAACACCCAAATGCCTTTGCCTGACATAAGTGTTTCATGCTAGATACCAAGATGAATAAAGCATGTGTGATGGTTAAATTTTATTATCAACTTGATTATACCAGGAACCAAGAACCAAGTAAGAGACATGCCTATTGGGCAGGAATGTGAGAGCTTTTACAGGAAGGATTGATTAACTGAGAAAGGAAGACCTACCCCCAAAGTGAGCATTCCTTCTGGTGGTGGCAGACTATATACAAAGAAGTTTCAGGACAAATCAGTGCCTTTTACCTGGTTGCCTGTGCTACTTACTGGTGAATATATCTACTTTGTTGCCTCCATCCTTTGCGGATGCCAGAACCCAGCTTCTTTAGCCTTGCAATGTGGACTGAAGACCAGCAGCTCTCCACAAATACTCCAGGTCTTCAGTGCCAGACTGAGACTGCTGAGGTATCCACCCTTATGGTCTGACAGCCAACGAAGTTTCAGACTCTCCAGCCTGCAGCAGACAGCCATTGTTGGCCTGACTAGCTGGTATCATGTAAGCTGATTAATAAATTCTCTTTTTTAAAAAAATATCTTATTTTTATTTATTTAACAGAGAAAGAGGGAGAGAGGGAGGGACAGAGAGAGAGAGAGAGAGAGAGAGAGAGAGAGAGAGAGAGAGAATGGGCACACTGTGGCCTCCAGCCACTGCAAATGAACTCCAGATGCATGTGCCCCCTTGTGCATCTGGCTAACATGGGTCCTGGGGAATCGAACCGGGGTTCTTTGGCTTTGCATGCAAATACCTTAACCACTAAGCCATCCCTCCAGTCCCATGAATTCTCTTTTTAATGCATTCTATTTCTCTGTTTCTGTTGAGAACCCTGATGAATACATCATGTTTTCTGACTTCGAGTTGCTCACTGAACCATATACACTGCACATGATTTCACTGTGGTTAATGCTCAAACAGAAGAGGGAAGAATAAATAGTGTGAGAAAAGATATGTGTCTAAACCAGCCTGTGCATTGCGAGCTGAGACTGGAACAGTATGAGTTAGCCAGCCAGAAAGGGGAGGCAAGAGCAGGACAGGTGTGTGTGAGCAACCAAATGCAGAAGGCTCCATGAAGAAGGTTAATATGAAGATGGAGGTAGAAGTGAGGACAGAGCCAGGGAGTTAGACAGACTATCTCAGTGAGGCAGTGACTGCATTGAAGGCTTGAAGTACTGTCCACGCTTGCTGGTGATTCTTTGACTTTCTGGATAGAGTATTTCAGCCATTGTAAAGAGATAATTGAGAGAATGCCATGTGTATCTTTAAAACATGTTTTAACTTTAACCTGCCTCTGTGGTTGTTTGAAAATAAAATATCCCCATAACTTCATGTGTGTGTAATTAAGTCTCATACTTAATCCCCAGTTGGTGGAGCTTTTGGGAGGTGGATGCTTGCTGGAGAAGATGTGTCATAGGGGTGGGCCTTTAGGTTATAGTCCAGCCCTCCTCTTGCCAGTGTTAGCCGACTCATTCTTGCTGTTTACTCTCAGCTGATGTGATAAGACATGATGCATAGCTGTCTTTTCCTGCCACCTTTCCCTGCTATGATGAAACTTCCTCTCAAAATTATAAGTCAAAATAAAGCCTTTTCTCCCATAAGCTGCTTCTGGTCAGGTATTTTGTCCCATACAACAAGAAGGTAACTGCTACAGCTCTATTTCCAACTTCTATAAACAATGTTACATCCTTAAAACATCAAGCATGGACTGGAGAGATGGTTTAGCAGTTAAGGCACTTACCTTTGAAATCTAAGGACCCATGTTTGATCTCTGTCCCAATCCCATGTAAACCAGACACAAAAGTGACACAAGCACAATATTGCACATGTGCACTAGGTGGCAGAAGAGTCTGGAGTTCGATTGCAGTGGTTGAGGCCCTGGTGTGCCAATTCTTTCTTTCTTTCTCTCCCTCCCTCTCTCTCTCTCGTGCTCTTGCTCTCTCTCTAAAAAAGCAAAGAATGACAATCTGGCTTTAATAATTATTTTATTTATTCTACTTATTATCATATTAAGATGTATGACATGTGAGAGAAAAAGTATGTTTTTTTCTGTGCTCATTTATTTTTCTACTTTGCTATTATCAATTATAAAGAACAAGAATTATTTTTCAGTTTTTTCTCTTTTCTACCTGTGAGAAAACTGCATTCTATTTTTGTATTTTCTGCTAGTCTTCACCTCTTCCTAACAACCATCCATGAGCTTATTTTCCCCTATCAGTGTCTGAGGTTTATCACCAACAATGTCTTCACCCTAGACAGAATAAGAACTTTGCTGAACTTTTATCTCTTTGTTCTCATCTCCTGCTCCAGAGCCCTTGCAACTATTTTTCAGTATTTTGTTTTTAGGTGCTCTCTCACACACACACCCTGGACATATCAGTATATATGCTATTCAATATGTCCTTTCTTTAAACATTTTTGCTTATATGTGCCCTTGTTCCCTTCGAATCATTTCTCTGCAACACTTTTAAGTGCTGTTACAGCCAAAAATACCTTTTCTCCTATGCAAATAAAATATTCTTTTTAAAAAGTTACACATAATGTTTCACTTTTAAAATTTATTAATAATTGTATATGTTTATGGAGTACAATGTGTATTTTGTCATATGTATTTATACTTTGTAATAAGCAATCCAAGATAATTAATATATGCATTACCCATATACTTGAGTGAGTGATGGGACTGTTTAACATATGCATTGCCTCACATGCTTATTTGTGTGTGTTGTAGGATTATTTAAAATATGTACTCTCCTATATAATTATTTGTGTGTGTGCATGTGTGTGAGTGTGAGAGAGAGGAGAGAGAGAGAAAGCGTGTGTGGTAGAATTATTTAACATATGTATTCCATATATTTAAGTGTGTATGAGTACATAGTGAGACCATTAAAGCTGATATGAATGCAAGGCCCACATGACAATTCAAGTTTAAGTCCATGCTGTTTCCTCAAACCTCTCCATCAAGTACTCTGTGAAGAAGAGTAAATGTAATACCACAACTAGATATATTGCTCAAAGAGATAAATTTTGCAAAAATGACAGACAAATTAAAAAAATTAAAATCTGGGGCTGGAGAGATGGCTTAGTGGTTGAGCGCTTGCTTGTGAAGCCTAAGGACCCTGGTTCGAGGCTCGATTCCCCAGTGCACACGTAAGCCAGATGCACAAGGTGTCACATGCATCTGGAGTTCCTTTTCAGTGGCTGGAGACCCTGGTGTGCCCATTCTCTCTCTCTCTCTCCCTCTTTCTGTCTCTGTCTGTCTCTCTCAAATCAATAATTAAAAATAGACAAAGAATTAAAAAAAATGAAATCCTTCAGTTTGTTTTTAAAAGACATAATAGTTTTGCATTACATTTCATGCCATGATATAATAATCATAAGTTCTAGCTAAAATTTTCAACCTTTGTAAACCTCTATAAATGATGTAAACATCATTCTTTAATAAATCTGACCCATTCAAAATGCGCACCAAGCTTATCCTGTAGCTTCTTATAATCTCTGGCCCATACTGCATATGCCAAGGGACATAGCAATCCTAAATAGTTAGAAAGAAAAATCAAGTCCCATACAAAGGCAAGTCCATCAGAATAACAGCAGATTACTCAACACAAATTTAAAGTATTCTAAGTTCTGAAAGATAACAATTGTCAACCAATGATATCTAACAGGGTAGACTTAAAACCGATATTAGTGTGGAAAGATAAAGAAGGTCACTTTATATTGATTAAAGCAACACTCCAACAGGAGGACATCACAATTCTAAATATATATGCACCTAACATTGGGAATCCCAATTCTATCAAACTAACAGTATTAGAATTAAGGTCACAGATAACACCAAACACAATTGCAGTGGGTGAGTTCAATACCTCCACCCTCATCAATTGACAGGTCATCCCAGCAAAATGTATACAGAAAAGCATCTGGATTAAATGAAGTCATAGAACAAATGGACCTTATAGATATCCACAGAGCATTTCACTCAAATGCTGCAGAATACACATTCTTTTTTTTTTTTTTTTTTCGAGGTAGGGTTTCACTCTAGCTGAGGCTGACCTGGAATTCACTATGGAGTCTCAGGGTGGCCTCGAACTCATGGCGATCCTCCTACCTCTGCCTCCCGAGTGCTGGGATTAAAGGCGTGCACCACCGCACCCAGCCTAGAATATACATTCTTTTCAGCAGCACATGGAATAGTCTCTAAAATAGACCATATATTAGGACACAAAGCAAGCCTTAACAAATACAGGAAAATTGAAATAATTCCTTGCACTCTGTCTGATCACAATGGGATTAAACTACAAATCAACAGCAAGAAAAGCTATAGAGTATACACATAATCATGAAACTGAACAATATACTACTAAATAATGAATGGGTCAATGAAGAAATCTGTAGAAGAACAGATAACTGGGGTTGGAAAGGTCTATGTGAAGTCAGGGGAAGATATTGAGTAAAGGAAGGGTGGGGGAGAGTTAATAAAAATCTAAAATGGTATGAATAAGTCAACCTACTTTTTTGGACAATGGAACACCCAGAAGGTATAGATTGTTACCAGAAAAATTTCCAGTGCCAGGGATGGGATACCTTCCAGTGTGTTGTTGGTCAGGGAGGCCTCTGATGCTCCCAAAACATTACAGGCCATTGTTGAGGCTCTTGGTTTCCCACCAGGAATAGATGGCAAGACCCTATTGCTGAAGACTCTACATGCTTAGGCTATAAGGTCACTGAGAAATCTTGCTGGAGCTGAGCTGAAAACATCCTCCTTATAGAGCAACTGACATAAAGCTGGAAAAAGCTATGCTGCATGCAACTTTGAGAGAGAGAGAGAGAGAGAGAGAGAGAGAGAGAGAGAGAGATCATCAGTGGAGATAAACCACAGTGGAAACTGCAAGCCTTAAGTTTGGCTAGCCAGGCCAAATGAGCCAATGGGTGCATTAGTGGAATGTCAGTTATGGGGGAAACCAACCACTCTCTAATTGAACTGGAGGCCCACTTCACAGGGGGGAATGCACACCTGATACTGAAAACCTATGAAAGAGAGAGTCATGACCCCTAAGGGTGTAGCGCCTGCTGGTGTCCAGCTAAATGCATATATTATGCTCACCAAATTGCCTGGTAAGCACTTCTCTTAATGTTTATACACATATATTAATGCTGCTCTCACTTTTGGTTAGAGAAGCTTCTCTTTTTGGATGGCAATGACCTCTGAGATGACTCAAAAGGCACCATAGTGGTGAGAGAAAGTGACATAGGAGTGCTTGGCACTGAAACATCTCTATCACACCTTCCAAGGCTCAGAGTTCATTGCAGCAGAGGTGGTGGAAAGAATGTAAGAGCTAAAGGAGGTTAGGACTCCTTACAGTGCACTCTTCCAGACACAAAATGGCCTGGATATCCATGACCTCACAGTGCCTGGTACTACCTACACAAGACCTTCATAATAGGAGGAAAAGATGATGACTTCAAAATAAAAAAGAGACTGATTGAGAGGGGAGGGATATGAAGGAGAGTGGAGTTACAAAGAGGAAACTAAGGCAGGAGGGAATTATCATGGCTTATTTTCTATAATTATGGAAGTTATCAATAAAAAAACAAAATTAAAAAAAAGTCCTGGTTTGGCTGCTAATAATACCATCACCCTAGGTTATATGAACTTGCTGTTCCTACTAAGGATGTTGGAGTTGGGAGCACTGGTTTGTTTGGGTGCATGCACAGGATACTTTATGACTGGTGACATCCCTTCTCTCTTAGCACCTTGAATTATTTACCACTGAAAGTGACCAAGAATGGATGACTCTGCTCAAAACGTTTTTCTCCATGAGCCTTCTTGTTGAGCTTTCATGTTGCTGATATAGACACATGCAACCTCAATGTTAGTGATTTAAAAAAAAAAAACATTGGGCTGGAGATATTGCCTAGTGGTTATCCTGCGAAGCCTAAGGACCCATGTTCAATCTCTTTCCAGATCCCATGTAAGCCAGATGCACAAAGGTGACACAAGTGCAAGGTCGCACATGCACACTAAGTGGCTCAAGCATCTGGAGTTTGGTTGCAGTGGCTGAGGCTCTGGCATAGCACCAATTGTCTCTCTCTCTCTCTCACTCACTCTTGCTCTCTCTAAATATATATATACACATTATAGATGAATTAATAAAAAATTGTGGAGTAGAAACTATGGGTATAATTATTATCAATTCTATAAATGACGAAACTTGGGCTTGAATCATCCTTTTTTTCTAAAATATTTTATTTATTTATTTAAAATAAAAGGAGGCCATAAACTGGTGGGCAGCGTGGAGAGAATGGACATACCCAGGCCTCCAGCCACTGCAAATGAACTCCAGACACATGTGCTGCCTTGTGCATTTGGCTTTATGTGAGTATTGGGGCATCAAAGTTTGGTCCATTGGCTTTGATGGCAAGTACCTTAACTACTAAGCCATCTTCCCAGCCTGCTTAAAGACTTCTTAACATTTGTATCTGGTTTCAAGGTAAACTATTGACAAAATAGAGGCCTTAATATTGAAGTTTTAAACAAGTTTTTGGAAAATATGCTGTGATGAGAGATGAACTCAGTTTTAGTAGTTTAAGAAAATTAAGGATTAGTTTTCTTTCTTTTTTTAAATTTTATTTATGAGAGAGGGGAGATAAGACACACACACACACACACACACACACACAGAGAGAGAGAGAGAGAGAGAGAGAGAGAGAACATATGGGCATGCCAGGGCCTGTTGTCATTGCAAATGAACTACTGACATATGTGCCACTTTGAGCATATGGCTTTATATGGGTACTGGGGAATTGAACTGGGGTTGGCATACTTTGTAATTCAATAAGTACCTTTAACATCTGAGCTATCTCCCCAAGCCCAAGGCTTACTTTTCAATCATATAAAGCCTGCTGTGAACTAGCAGTCTTTGTCAATTTTTATTTCTCCTGCAACATAAGACTTAATCATTCATTCAGGTTCACATCCATATCATGAATCATACAGTGATACACGCATACACACATTTTGTAATTATTTGACTTTTAGTCTACAGTCTATTTTTATTATTTGTGTTCTAATTCCATGTTGAGTATAACTTAACTTCAAGTCATTTTATTACCATGGCTCCAGATATTAATGTGAAATAAATTCTGCTTTCTTATAGAGAAGCCTAATGGAGAATACCTACTGTGCCTAGAGTATTTGATCTCCTCCACTTTTGTGCTTTGAAAATTAAATGGTATGGTTGATTTATAAGGACCATTGAGTCTTTGTAAATTCTGCAAGAGTAGGCTCTATTACCCTAGCATTGTGTTCAGGCTGGCTTTGTGGCCATATTGAGCAATCAGTAGTGGCCCTGTGGGAATTCTACATCTAGTCCTATGCTTCTCATTTCATCTCCATATGAAGAATCCCTGGCTACCTTGTAGGATACATGGTATTTGGCTAGCAGTTTCTCCAACTTTCAGCTATGTGAACCATCCAACAATAGTTGAGTCACCAGATTCCTGAACCACATGAATGACCTCTAAGGAGACCAGCACAAGAACCACCCAGCTAATCCCAGTTCAAATGGCTGACCATTAGAACCATGAGCAAACAAAAGGGCCACTGTTTTTAAAGTTCTAAGTTTTGGAATTATTTGCTAGAGACAGATAAAGTGTATAATGTGCCCACTGACATGCAAATCAATGCTTAAAACTTTAAAAGTATGTTTTTTTCTTTTTGTCAGTTTTCTACTCATTGTTGAAAATCTCTAGGTTTCACATCTTAGAAATTGTAAGAACTGAGTCTCAGAGTAAAAAGAAAAATCGAACTATATTTCTCTCCAAAGAGAACTGATTTTTTTTTTATTAACTTGGGTTTCCCTTTGTCTACTTTTATGACATTGGAGTTGGGAGAGGATGTGATTTAATTTAGGGCTTGGAACAAAATTTTCATTAGTATTGAGGGAGTTTTCCTGAGAGAGACTTTCAAGGAAACACACTGTAATTCAAAGGAAAGAGCCAGCTGCCAACTAGGATAATTTCTAAAGCAAGTGTGCAGGCACCAAAGCCGGTGTGTTAGCTTATTCCCAGAAGCCTGTGACCCAAGAGCCCTATGAGACAGGGATAGTACTTGAGAACTCATTACAGAGATGGTGCAAATAGGATGGGATGGAAATTTTTTTTTTTATCATATTCAGGCTTCTTATCATCACATTTGGGTGAGATGCAATTTTCTGAAGAATTTCACCAAGGACTTAACTTTAATGAAGCCAACTTCCTCCTTTCCTGTACCAATCCTGAGTGTCCTGACAGGGAGCACCACCATTCCCAGCCATTCTGTTCTGGAGTCTGTTTGTATTAAGAGACAAGTGAATGAGAAACTTACATGTTAGAGAAAGCTCGCTATATGTCCTACAGCAGACTACAGCTACTGTAGTAAGTTCTAGAATGACACTAGTAAGTCTGAGTATCTTTGGGAATGATTTGCTCAAGTGCTATTTTTAAGGTTAAGATGCCTCTTCTGTAGAATGGATCTTACCTAGGAGACATGCTCATAAAAAAAAACCATGGATTAACAGGTTTCACTCTGGGGAGTACTTTCATTCTCAAAATACACACTCTACCTGAGTTTATAACACAGAATCTTTGATCCTAGGCAACAATTTTCAAAATACATTTTGACCAAGAGTGACTATCTTTGCATCTTGGAAAAGGGGTTTATTAAATTTATTTTTAATAGAGGTATTTCACATATTTTGTATTAAAAAAAGATTCATGCATGAGAAGAAAAGCATTTCCTGTGAGAGGAGGCAGAGCACAGAATGAAGGGATTGAACAGTGAAGATAGTAACTTCTTCAAACCTGTGAGGCTGTTGACAAAGAGGACCGCTAAAGCTGTGAAGAAGCCTTTAAAGAGAAGTCCAAAAAGGAGGCTTTGAGGCACATCTGTTCTGGGTAGGGACCTGAACCCTGGGATGCTGCTGATTTCAAAAGTAATGAAGCCTAGGACTTCCAGGTAAGAAGGTGGCAAAGGAGCCACACCAAACCAGCCTAGGGAGGGATTTAAGCAAAACCCCAGCAATATACACTCTTCTTCTGAAAAGTGAAGGAGTATAGGTTATTCTTAGACACAGCAGAGCAACTGGAGAGACCAAGACCCACCAGAAAGGAGGAAAATGGCCAGAGTCCCACTGAGGTGCTCATGGCTGTGACCCGAACACCACCTCCCGTGCCATCCCTCCAAGCGTGCCAGGCAGCAACAGAGATCAAGCAACAGATATTTCAACTTCATCATCCTTCTTGCAAAGTTAAGAAATATGAAGGAGAGACAGCTGAGATCAACTAAAGAGCTGCTGAAGTGCGAGCAACTCCAGAAGTCTGAGCTCTCCCATCCCCCACCATCAGAACCACGAGCCTCCAGCATTCAGTCCCAGTGGCAGTGCAGTCAGAAAAGTGGATCAGTGGTGCAGCTGCACAGCACAATATGGAGGGATCAAGGTGGGCACTCAGCATTAGTGACATTGGAAGCCAACCCAAAAGGTAATGAGGCTAACAAAACAACAACAACAGCAAAAAAAATAGGAACACAGACCTGTATCACAAAAGATAATCTCTTTCCTTGTTAGGGCAGGTTATGGGTATATATTCTTGGTTGGCTTTACCATTTTCAAAAAACCTGTATTGTATTTGGGGGTTGAATATTGTTGCCTTTGATGCTTTCATATATAGAGAGCCTTTGTTTCTTGCTTTGCTTCTGTCATTATTGGGGGCAGGGTCTGATCCAGATCCAGGTTGAGCTGGAACTCAACTCAGAACAGAAATCTCTACCTCCCAGCCACCAAGATTAAGGGTATAGAACAACACACACCATTAGGGATTTTAACTTTATATGACTATCTGTTTTAATCCCCACAATTGCATATTTTGTGCTGGTTTTCATTGATACTGTATGTTACTTGGTTGAAGTTCAGAATTTTCCAGTAAGTTATTCCACCCAGTCCATTAGAATACTTGCTTAGCAAGCAAACTCAACACATATGATTACTTCTGTGCCTGGATTGGGGGACAAGAGCTACACCTGGAACCTTGAACTCATAACTGAGGGTATGTAGACATGGATTGCTACATCTGGGAACAATGCAGATAAGTAGAAAACACAAGCATCAAATCAATTCAGGATGCAAAAGTTGTTACAATATAAAACAAGAAACTCAAAGAATCAAGACAATGCATTTCCACCAAAAACTATAAATCCATAAGAAATGATCACGAATGGGACTATTTTAGATGAAATGCCAGACAAAGATTTCAAACAAATTGATGGCATCTATGATCAAAGAAATCATAGAAGAAATTAAGGAAATCAAAGAAGAAAAGAAAGGAAAAAAAGAAGAAAGCAAATTTCTGAGAGAACACAGGAGACCAGCTTAATGAAATAAGGAGGTCATTAGAAGACATAAGTAAGGAAATAAAACTACTTCAGAAAAACCAGGTTGAAATCCTGGCTCTGAAGAATACAGTCAATGAAATTTAAAAAACAAACAAACAAAAAAAAAAAAAAAACAACTTTGTGGAAAGTCTCACCAGTAGAGTGGATGAAGGAGAGAACAGAATATCTAAACTAGAAGACCAGATAGCAAATCTAATACAGTCCAACAAAGGGAAAGAAAAGCTAATAGCAAGTTATGAATGGGAATTTCAAGATGTCTGGGACACTATGAAAAGATCAAACATAAGAATTCAGGGTATAACAGAAGGAGAAGAATTTCAATCCAGAGGCTTAGAAGGTGTTTTCAACAAAACCATAGAAGAAAATTTTCCCCAAATTGGGAAAGAAATGCCAATGCAGATACAAAAAGCTTTTAGAACACCAAGCAAACAAAACCTTGAAAGAACCTCTCCTCAACATGTTATAATTAAACTACTAAACACACAAATCAAAGAAAATATATTGAAAGCAGTTAGAGAGAAAAAGCAAGTCACCCACAAAGGCAAGCCCATCAGAATAGCTGCAGATTATTCAACACAAACTTTAAAAGCCAGAAGGGCTTGGAATGATGTATTCCAAGTTCTGAAAGATTAAAAACTGTCAACCAAGATTACGTTATCCTGCAAAGCTATCTATCAACATTGATGGAGATATAAGGATATTCCCTCACAAAAACAGGCTAAAAGAATTTATGACAACTAAACCAGCTCTACAGAAAATACTTGAAAGAGTTCTTAACGCTGAAGGGAAAGCAAAACACACACAGGAGGAAATAGGAAAAAATAAACCACACCCAAATAACAGTTAGAACAAATGAGTGAAGGGAAAATGGGAAACACTACAAAATAAGAAGAATGGTAAGAATAAATGCATAACTTTCAATAATAACTCTTAATATTAATGGCCTCAATGCACCATCCAAAAGACACAGGTTTCCGGACTGGATTAAAAGGCAGGATCCTGCCATTTGTTGCCTCCAGGAAGCTCATCTCTCAATAAAAGATAACACTGCCTTAGGGTGAAAGGATGGAAAATGGTAATTCAAGCACATGGGCCTAGGAAACAAGCAGGAGTTGCTGACAGGATAGGCTTTAAACCAACATTAATGAGGAAAGATAAAGAAGGTCACTTTATACTGCTTAAAGGAACACTCAGCCAGTGGACATTATAATCTTAAACATATATGCACCTAACATGGGGGATCCCAGTTTCATCAAACAAACACTATTAGACTTCAGGTCACAGATAGCATCAAACACAATTGAAGTGGGAGACTTCAATACCCCATTTTCATCAATTGAGAGGTCATCCCAGCAAAAAAATAGAGACATCTGAAATAAATGGTGTCATGGAACAAATGGACCTAACAGATATCTATAGAACATTCCATCCTAATGCTGCAGAAAATACATTTTTCTTAGCAGCACATGGAACATTCTCTAACATAGACCATATATTAGGACACAAAGCAAATATCCACAAATATAGGAAAATTGAAATAATCCCTTGTACTCTATCTTACCATGATGGAATGAAACTGCAAATCAACAACAAGAAAAGCTACAAACATACAGGAATTCATGGATAGTAAACAGTACACTGTTGAATGATCAATGGGTCATTGAAGAAATTGAAAAGAAAATCAATTAATTCAAGGAATCAAATGATGTTTATAATACAACATACCAAAACTTTTAGGACACAATGAAAGCAGTCCTAAGATGGAAATTTATAGCTCTAAGTGCCTATATTAAGAAATTAGAGTGTTCACAAATAAATAATTTAATGCTTCACCTTAAGGTCTTGGAAAAAGAAGAGCAAGGAAAACCAAAAATCAGTAGATGAGAAAAAATCATAAAGATTACGGCAGAAAGTAATGAAATAGAAGCCAAAAACACAATCCAAAGAATCAACGAAACAAAGAGTTGGTTCTTTCAAAGGATAAACAAGATGAATAAACTCCTAGCAAATTTGACCAGAAGAAAGAGAGAAGAGGCAAAAATTAACAACATTAGAGATGAAAAAGGCACCATTACAACAGATAACAAAGAAATTCAGACAATTATAAGGACATACTTTAAGAATATAAATGCCTCTAAGTTTGAAAGTCTGAAAGAAATGGATGATTACTTTGACTCATATGACCTACCAAAATTAAATCAAGATGAGATAAACCATTTAATTAGACCTATTAGAAGTACAGAGATCCAAGTAGTTATATAAGTCTCCCAACTCAAAAAAGGCCAGGCCCAGATGGATTCATGGGTGAATTTTACCAGACCTGCATGGAAGAACTAACACCAATGCTTCTCAAACTTTTCCATAAAATAGAAAAGGAAGGAAGTCTACCCAGCTCCTTCTATGAAGCCAGCCTCACCCTCATAGCAAAACCAGGTGAAGACAGAACAGAAAAAGAAAAGTACAGACCACTGTCCCTCATAAACATAAATGCAAAAATTCTCAACAAAATATTGGCAAACAGAATACAAGAATATATTAAAAAGATTATTCACTCCAACCAAGTTGGCTTTATCCCAGGGATGCAAGGATTGTTCAACATACACAAATCAATAAATGTAATACATCATATAAATGGTCTGAAGGACAAAAATCACATGATTATCTCAATAGATGCAGAATAGGCATTTGACAAAATACAACATCTTTTCATGTACAGGAAAGGACACTGTGAATAGAGCAAAGTGACAACTTGCAGAATGGGAGAAAATCTTTGCCAGCTACTCATCCGACAGAGGATTAATATCCATAATATACAAAGAACGAAAAAAATACAACAATAAGAAATCAAACAACCCAATCACAACATGTCCTATGGAACTAAATAGAGAGTTCTCATGAGAAGAAATATAGATGGCATATAATCATCTAAAAAATGTTCTACATCCTTTGCCATCAGGGAAATGCAAATTAAAACTACCTTGAGATTCCATCTCTCTCCCAGAAGAATGGCTAACATCAGGAAAACAAATGACAATGAATGTTAGCAAGGATGTGGTAAAAGGGGAACCCTTCTGCAGTGTTGGTGGGAATGTAATCTGGTATAGCAATTGTGGAAATCAGTGTGGAGGTCCTTGAGACAGCTAAAAATAGATTTGCCATATGATCCAGCTATATCACTCCTAGGCATATATCCTAATGACTGTTCTCTCGACATTAGAAATACTTGCACAACCGTGTTTATTGCTGCTCTATTCACAATAGCTAGGAAATGTAATCAGCCTAGATGTCTATCCACAGAGGAATGGACAATAAAGATGTGGTACATCTACACAATGGAGTTCTATTCAGTGGTAAAGAAAAGTGAAATTATGAAGTTTGCAGGGAAATGAATGGATCTGGAAAGGATTATACTAAGTGAGGTAACCCAGGCCCAGAAAGCCAAACATTGCATGTTCTCTCTTATATGTGGATCCTAGCTACAAATGTATAGACTTGTGTGTGATCTGGAACAAAAATCATTAGCAGAGGCCCATAAGCTAGAAAAAGGCTATAAGGGAGGGAGGAGAGGGAAGGTCTTAAGTGGATGGTATTGTATATATGTAAGTAGAAGAACTGATTACAGGGAGCGGAAAGGCCTAAGCAACTTCAGGGGAAGAGATTGTATGAGAAAAAGGTTGGGGGAGGGTCAATGAAAATTCAAGATATTCTGAATAAGACATATGAAAATCCACTTTCTTAAATAATGGCACATCCAGAAGCCACAGATTGTTAGGGATAGGATATATTTCAGTGAGTTGTTGGCCAGGGATGTCCCTGTTGCCTCCACAACATTATAGGCTATTGCCAAGGCCCTTGGTTCCCCGTTAGAAAGAGATGGTAAGACCGTCTTGCTGAAGACTTCACATGCCTGAGTGGCAAAGCTACTGAGAAATCAAGGTGGTGCTGAGCAGAAAACCTTCTCCCTATAGCCCAGCCAACTGAAAGCTGGAAAAAGCTGCATTGTATGCAATCTCATGGGAGACAGAAGTCATCAGTAGGTGAAAACAGTGGACACTGGAAACCTCAAGTTTGGCTAGATAGGCCAAATGACTGAATGTGAGCAATAGTGACATGTCTGCTCTGGGGGAAACCAACTGTTCTCTAATCGGACTGAAGGCCCGCTCTATGGGAGGGAATACATGCCTGGTACTGAAAACCTAATCAAAGGCCTATCGCAGGGGAGGCCATGAGCCTTAGGGTATAAAGCCTGCTCTTGTCTGGATAAATGCATATATTACTTTTACCAAATTGCCCTGAAACCCTACAGTTAATGATCATACTCATATATTAATGCTACTCTCACTTCTAGTTAGATAAGCTTCTGTTTTCAGATGGCAATGACCACTGGGAACATAGTGCTGAGAAGAAGGGACAGAGGAATGTCCAGCACTGAAACATCTCACACCCTCCAAGACTCAGGGTTCATTGAGGAGAGGTGGCGTAAAGAATGTAAGAGCCAAAGGAAGGGTACCACTCCTTACATACAACTGTCCGGACAGATTTTGGCCTCGATATCCAAGATTGCAGTTCCTAGCGATACCTAAACAAGACCCTCATAATAGAAGAAAAAGATGATGACATCAAAATAAAAGAGAGAATAATGGAGAGAGGGTGGGGATACAGTGGAGAGTAAAGTTATAAAGGGGAAAGTGGGGGAGGGGGAGGGGTTGGGGAGGGGAGGGAAATACCATGGTTTGTTGTCTGTAAGTATAGAAGTTCTCTCTCTCTCTCTCTCTCCACATATATATATATATGTAATGAAGCCTAGCCCAGTCCTTGGGAGCTCACAGGCTCATAGGTGCAGAAGCCACATGGCTGGAAGCTTAAAAGAACAGGCATATCAACCACAACCTCAACAAAATGCAGGGAAGACTTGAGATGTTGCAGCAGTATATCTGTAGAGAACAAAGGTAGGCTCAGGGGGAGCAGGAGATAGATGTGGAGGGAAAGTCCTGAGGAAAGACCACAGATGATGTGCAGTTGGAAGTTTTTAAGATCCTGATGAATGGACAGCACTTAAAAAAGCTGAGAGGACTGGAGACTATAACCCACTTGCAACATAGCAGAAAAGCTTTTGTCTGGATGAACAAATAAGAAAGCACACGAGACAAGCGCATGTTAGAGATGTCAGGAGTGTGTTGGCGGTGTAATGGGTGGTGAACTATGTATCTAAACTGACTTTGGGTGTCATTGTGGTCAAGTTATTTACTTTACATGTTTTTGGTAATTTGGAATCTTAGATAAATATTTGGGTACTTCAAGCATTTATTAAGTTGTGCAAAGTACTAAGGACAACGTGGGGTCTTTAAAAAATATTTGCTTATTTGCACATATAATTGGAGAGGAGGCAGGCACACCTGGGCCTCTTGCTGCTTCGAATGAACACCAGAGGCCTGAGTCACTTTTTGTGTCCAGTTTACGTGGATGGCTTGGGAACTGAATCCAGGTCAGCAGGTTTTGCAAGCAAGTGCCTTTAACCTCTGAGCTATCTTTCAGCTCCCAGTGTGGGGTCAATCATGGAAGTTATTCTCTTATGTTACAAGCTGAAGTAAGATGCAGTTCTCTTGCCACTTGTAAATCAAAGAAATTGATCAGAATCTTATCCTCTCAAATTCACTGGGACCAGTCTGAGAACAGCCCTGTACTAAAATGGGAACTCAAGTATGATCCTGACATTCTCTTAAACAAAACTGAGCATAATGAAATGAAACACATCTGCTCCATACCCTCCCACAAACATACATGTGGACACTCAGAAGTGATGTTCCAATATTTACAGGTAAGAAAGTAATACATTACTATTACCTGTTACCTATAATACAGATGCAAATGTGTATATTAAAATTACTCATTGAGGGACTAGACAGATGTCTTAGTGGTTAAAGGCACTTTCTTGCAAAGGCTAATGGTCCAGGTTCAATTCCTTAGTACCCATGTAAAGCTAGATGCAACAAGTGGTGCATGCATTTGGAGTTTGTAACTGCAAGAAGCCCTGACACATCCATTCACTCCCTCTGCGTGCAAATAAATAAATAAGATATTTTAAAAAACTCATATTAAATGTTTCTTATTGAGGACTGGGGAGGTGGCTCAGTGTTTATGGTAAAAACTTGGTGTGAAATGACTAAGTGAATTTGGATCCTAGAGCCACCTGAAGCCAGATGCAGTAGTAAAGTCAGTAATCCCAGCATGCTGGTAGGGAGGTAGATGGGAGGGAGGAAGGAAGAGACAGAAGAATCTTCCAAAGCTTGATGGCCAGCTAGCCTGGCTAATACAGTGACAAACAATAGGAGACCCTGCCTCAAAGCAGGTGGAGGGTGAGGACTGACATCCACGCTTGTCCTCTGACCCCCACTCCCGCACACACTCACACACACACACACACACACACACACCCCACATACAGATTAAAACCATTCTTACTGAGTGTTTTAAAATGAGGTATAAATTGTTCCAATCAAATCATTCTAATAATTTCCAAATATTTTGTTGATAATCAGAAATGGTGATTGGTGATTACAATTTTTCATTTGAAGTGAGTGTCATACTGAGCTTTGATTTGATAAGACAAGATGCACTGCACCCTTCCAGGATTACTTCACTGAGCTGTGAAGCACTGGGGTTTCAGGGCTCAGGTGTTCTGTGGTAGCAGAGGTCTAGAGAGGCTGGGTCTATGGTTTAGGGCTCACTGTGCATCTGGATGCAGAGTTTCTCAGAGGCCTTTGATCTGTGTTTTTGTGACCTCTGCGGTGCTGTGAACCACATGGGCCCATGAGCAGGGGCAGAGCTGAATATACTGTGCTTTCTCTGGTGTGGGGCACTGGCTGCTGTGGGCCATGTCATCACCAGGGTTTTATTTAGCAGTGTTGTGTATACAAGGAGCACTAATTGTAATACTTACATTTTCTGAGCACTTTCACTTCTGTTTTGGTTTTATCAGGATGGATCCTTACTGTAACAGTAACTTGAAAGAACCTTTCCAGTAAAGAAAAAGTGGGTACATTACAAGCCAACTTCCAGTTGCTTAAGAATTCGCAAAAAATGTGCACAGAGATGAATGAATAAAATCCTATCAGTGGAGGGAATGTTTATCATCCAGATGAGAATGTAGATTCAATGAGTTTCAGTCTTTATCTTTAATATAAAGACATTTGCCATTTCCTTAATTAGCAGACTGTTTAGAGTTGAGCTACCTCAAAGAATGTATCGATTACAATAGAGTATAGTTTGTGATGGTAACCTTCATAAAATCCAAAGTCAAACAACTGGTGTTGAATATTGTTTCATATATATGTCTAGACTAGATGGAGCCTTCTTGCTATAAATTTTAAACCCAAATGCCCAGGGAGGTGAAACCAAGTAAGTAGCTTCCTCTAAACATTCTACAGCCACAAGGTCTACCTGGAGGCATGGAGTATTGTCAATTGCTCCCTTAAATAAACAATGATTACGACAGGGGGTTGAGCATTTATACACATTATGGTCACCAAAGTAGACTGAAAAAGTGGAACTTCTTGTCTCACTCACAGTCAGAGTGATTCAGTTCGGAAGGACTCTGGAATTTTCTTTTGAAACAAATGCCCAGGGCACTCTGATGACCATGTGACTCAGTGAGTGCCTTAAGAAATGGAGACCCAGAGTTTTACATCTCAGGAGGTCATGACTGTAAATCTTTTGCATGGAGAAAAGGTGTGACTAAGGGTACAGGGCCCAGGGAAGATGACATTCTTGATAGCCAAGGAAAATGTCAGTGAGCAGCTCCTCTCTTTCCACGAAGTGTCAAAACATGCCATACGGTTCCAGAAGCTGGAAAAACAGAAAACTGCTGCAGTTAATATCTTAGAAATGTCCAGCAGGCAGGCCGGGACGGGTGGGCTCAGGTGTCGTCCTGCCGTTCTCTTTGCTTCTGAAGCTATTACCATTTATGAGTGAAATGAATACCACTGCCAATTCTGATTCTAGTCAGTCACCAAATAGGTAAGTTTAATAAAAACACAGGACTAATCCAGACAATTGGTAGCCAATGGAAAACTTTCTCATCAGGTTCTTTTGTTATACTTTTAGAGTGTGCTGAAGGATTTAAAATTAAGTATCATGCTAGAGTCAGAAGAAATTTGCTAGATTTACATATAGCAGCATGGATAGACCTCAAAAGCAAGACTGAATTTTAAAAAACAATAGGCTGCAGAATTAGATCCTAAATACCATTCCTCTGTATATATACATATACACACATTAATAATACTGAGTTTTCAAGGTTGGATGCACACCTCAATGAAATTATGAAAGCTGGAATAGAAATAAATGTATTTAATAGATAAAAGTGAGTGCTTATATCAAAAGAAGAGAAATTGAGTTTGGGGTTGGAAGATGAAAGGAAAAAACAAAAAAAACAACAAAAAAAAACAACAGCAAAGACCTTCCCTGGATGGAGCATGATTGTGGTTCTTGAGATGAGGAATGTGACAGATTCAATTCAGAACTTCTGAGGGACAAAAAGAAAAGTGATGTCAAAACTTGTTTCTCTGGAATTGTAATTTACCTGGAGTTGTATGCATGAAACAAATAAGAAAATACATAATTAAATAGTTGATGAGAGGTATCACCATGTACTAGAATAGCTCAGAGAATGGAGAAAAAGAGAAAGAGAAAATTTTAGGTCAAGGACAAAAGGCAAGCATCTTTGTGTCTGCTGGTGATTCTCAGATGCACAACACTGGGCGGTCATCTTTACAAGGTCTTCGTTTTCATCATCTTCTTGCTGATAAGTAGGAATTACTACCAACTTAGGTCTTCCTTATCTAAATTCCCAAGGACTATTTACTTTACTTCTTTGTTGTATGCACAGAATATATGATTGAATTTTGCATGTGAGGAAAATATTATTTAACTTTAATGTCACATTTCTTTTTATTCATTTCTTTTCACAGGAATTTTACAGTGCTCTGGCTCTCTGAGGTGAGGTGGCATTGACAAATTTTTTTTTCTAAAGTGAAGTGTTCTCTTTTCCCTTAATTAGTTAAGAAATTGTGAACTACTGAAGTAGATCTAGCCCTAATTGTCAAGGCTTCATAAGCTTACAGCAAAGAACAGAGATGGCTACTGTCTCCCCTCCACACAGAGATTCAGGGTCTTCCATTTAGTATCTTTGCCAGCCTATCCATATAGCTCTCAGTTTGTGTGGAAATGTTTTCCATCCTAGCCAATTGGGAGAGGGAAGAGATGAAGGGCCCTATTTGGGGAGCTTTAACAGAAACATTGTTTTGCACCCTCTCCCATTGGCTAGCCTTGGTCATGTGGCTGACAGGAAGGCAATGGAAGGTGATATGTCTGCATCCCCAGACACATAAAGAGATGGGTCTGCCATATAACTCCCATTTATTTATTCATTCATTACTGTTGATCTCTGAGTTGTAGTATATAATAACAAAGGAAAGATTGACTGAAAGGAATGATGGTTTGGTAGAGAGAAATGTTGAGCCAAATTTCTTTTTTGGGGGTGATGAATTAATTAGTGGAGGGTTAGTACAGCATAAAAGATGATGGTGGGGGGTCACTGACTCTAGAGACAGGAGGCTTTAGCTTCCAAAGAACAAAGGTAGCTTCTTGCTTTTGTAATTTTTGGGGGAGAAGGAAAAATTTTATTCCATGTGATTCAGTCTCTGTGCTAGGAGCCATGGAGAACTAGATAGGACCCAAAGCCATAACCCAGGTAGACTAAGGTTTCTCTGGAAACATAGAGTGAGTTATAACTCAAGGTTGACTCAGCTCAGTTTGAGCAGGAGGAGGGCTCTTAAAGCATCTGCATGTATTCTGACAGTAGGGGATATAAATGTGGGGAATGATGAAAGTGGCAAGAAATATGCTTCTGATTTAACTGGGTATGCTTGACATGTTTGTCCACATGCGTGACAAAGAACCATTAAAAGTATTTGGCACCAACTTTTATAGATTATAAAACAAGTAAACTGACATGAGCCAGACAATTGAATTGATTAGAAGTTTTACCAACAAGGAGAAAAAGCTAACCAATTGAGCAAAAAGAAAGCAGAAAAAATTAGGAAGCTGACCAAATAGTTCCAAATAACAATTAATAAGAAATTCCTGGGGTTTTGTGCTGCTTTAACACACACACAACACACACACACACACACACACACACACACCCCTCTTAGAGCTCATGGGCTGACTTGTTGGGAGGAAACCAGGTTACTTTGTTGGAAAGAAATTAGTGTTGGAGGTTGCATTAATCAGCACTTAAGGGCCAGCCAATTTCTTCTATGCATAGGATGAATGGGGTTATTCATAAAGGGCACCTGGGCAGGAAGTGTGGGAGTTGTGGCTAACCCCACAAAGCTGGCCCCTGAGAGTTAAAGGGAATCTGTCATCAGAGCAAATGAGCATCAACGAGGGTGAGGATGAAGGCCAAAGGTGCTTGTAGGTAAGTGAGAAGGAAATGAAGAGTCACCAATTAGCTCAGTCTCAGGAGATGTTAAAGTTGGGCTGTGGGTCATAAGTATCCTGTGCAACACTCATTACTAACCCACCACAGAAAGACTGCCTCCTTGATGCTAGGACCGCACCAGGCTAATTTTGTCTTATTTTCTTCAGCATCATCACTGGCATCCCTACTATTTCTCATCTCTGAGAGGAGTGAGCCATTATTTGAAGTTCTATAATGCCTAATTGACATAATGTTCCTAGTCTGCTGTGATGACTCATGTCTTTAATCCTAGCACTTGGGAAGATGATGTACAGCTATTACTGTGAGTTCAAGGCCAGCCTGAGATACAGAATGAGTGCCAGGTCAGCCTGGGCTAGGTGAGACCCTACTTAAAAAGCAAAAGTTGCTAATCCCCCCTCACAAGCCTTAAAAGTAAACCCCAAACAAGAAAATACAAATAATGTTCCTAGATACCCTGAGCTTCTTTCCGAAGTAGAAAGTCACAATATTTCTGTTGACTTAGTACTTCTCTCACTGACATTAAAGATAAGGTACCAGCCAGCTTGCTATGGCCACTTCAGCATAGGTTCCCTTTGCTCATGGAGGAAGCCATCTCTTTGAACATATGAGGGCTGTATCAATGACTCAAATTTGCCTCCTACTATGTTACAGCCACATGCCCTTACACAAAGGAATAAAGATTTCTGGTGTCCTGGAAGCCAGGCTGTGTTCCTGAGCCATGCTTTTGTGAGTAATCTGCAGGCACCTGGTTTATGATGTCTCTATGGGATAAACAGTATAGCAGTGATTGGGCAGTGGTATTGTTTTCCCTGTGATTTTTTTCCCATTCCTGTGCATGTAAAGTTTTCCCCATGAGGACTAGATCCACAGACAAGCACATATGTGCATATCCACCAGCACAGACCTATTCATTCTTGGGATTCTATGTCTATTTTCTAGTGTTGCCTGTAATTGTTCAGCTAATCTAGATGAAAAGTACAATTTGTGAAAGGTGAAGACAAATCCTATTTATCATGAGTGAAATTGTGGTTGTCTATAATGAAAAATATGATAAAAATATCCATGACCAGTCAAGATAGCAGACTCATAACCACACTAAAACTTCAGAGGAGAAAGGAGGCAAGGTTTGGGAGCTCTAGTACTAGCAGGGTCTTACCAGACCACACATTGTGTGGGCACTGTGGTGCACATATGGAAATCTGCCAGATTCCTACATGTTGTATGTTCTTCAGCACAGCTAACTATCCCCACTGAGTACTGACAGGCAGGGTAGGTGGGTGATAGACCTTCCTCTACACCATTCACTCTTAGATGAGTGACTAGCCCACAGAGTAGGTGGCATAGATGAGGACCATGGACTCAAGGTCTCCTAGACCACACAGGCTGGTGGCTTGAGGATGCTGCAGCAACTCTACCCCCTCATGCTCTCTAATAGGCAACCTCCCCAAACTGTGCAGTTGGACTACAGGGGCTGAAGCTGCCAGACCAGCACACACTGTCCTCTTGGAATGCACAAAGAAGCTATCTGCCTGAATCCCACACTTTGACCAATAAGCCACAAGAACTTGCATGAGAGAGGACAGTCTAATGCATTGTGCAAAGTGGTCCTCACCAAAGCGCCAGTGCCTTCTGCACACTCTTTGAACACCGCATGTTCAAGGAGGGATCACAAACAAATTCCTAGACTACACACAAGCCACATAAGGCAGACAGCTCCCCTTTACTCCTTAATGAAGGTCAGCCCTAAGAGTGGAATTTTCCTTCACCCCTGAACCTCCCACCAGCAGCTGCAGATAATCCTACCACCAAGGTCCAGCAAGCAGACAGCATGGGGAGAACAAGACCCTTCTCAGCAGGGACTTGGCCAGGCCTCTCAAGGTCTCACCTAGAATTGTTAAGAGACAGCACATGCAAAGAAGACCCTCTTTAGACCCAAGGGCACCCAGCCAAAACCTGTGGATATAATGCCAACCCAATTAAGTCTGGATCTAATCAGAACTATTTGCTTCATCCATAACAAAACAAGACATCTACCCTGAGATGGAAAAACCTCAATGCAAAATGAAAACAAGCACACAAAAACAATGCAAGACAACAAGCCAGAGATCTCCATCAAGAATGCCTGACCCACACTTCCAGTTAAGATAGTGGCGTAGGTACCACGCCAAAGCAACCTAGGGGGGGAAAAAGCCAAAAAAAAAACAAACAAACAAACAAAAAGACCCCAGCAAAATACACACTTTTACTAAAAAGTGAGGTGTATAGGAAATTGAAACGGTAGCAGAGAAGTAGGAGAGATCCAGAGCATCCAGAGCCCACACAGGCCAGCAGGTCCATGGACCATGGTGGCGGCGGCGGCAGCACTGCACCAGCCAGTTGCAAGGCTCAACTTGAGCTGCAGGAAAAGCCAGGTGAGGGGAGTTTCCACTCACACCAGAGCTCTCCACAAAACTCAAGAAACATGAAGGGAGAACGGCAGTGACCAAGGGAGGAGAAAATCACAAGGTAGAAGAACACGTGGAACAGTGGGCAAACTAGAGCAGCATTGGCAGCCCCCCCTGCCCCAACCGCCAGTGCCCAGCTCCAGCGAACAGAGCAACAGTCCAGGGACCCAGCCACGCAGGCTTGAACCAACAGCAGGACCCAAGCAGGAGCAGAGGTAACTGGGATTACACCAGGGAAGGGTCCAACTTGGTCACAAACTGACTTGGAACCCTCAACAGACCAAAAATGTTAACCTCCTTGTTGTCAGGATTAAGGGAGTGGATAAGGCACCACACAGCTTAAGGGATAGACAGAGGATCTTGTTGTCATGATACCTACTCTTGGATAAATACTCTGAGCTGCTTTTCATTGAAAGTGTACATTTTTTAGTTAAATTTTAGAAACTGACTGTATTTGGTTCCACTCAGCCTACTTGAATACTCTCATAGCAGGCAAACCCAACACCTGGAGTCACTTTTGTAGATACTCTGAGAGTCTTGAGAGCCACACCTAGTGCTGTAAGTTCCTACGCTGAAGTTATATAACATCAGATTGATTGACACATCTAATAATACCCAGCTAACTAGAAAATACAATCATTAAATAATCCAGGACACAAAAATGTATACATTATAACACAAGAAACACCAAAAATCAAGGCAATATAAATCCACTAAAAAGTATTAATGCATCAGAAATGACCTCCAGTGAGAACGAGTTAGAAGAAATGCCTGAGAAAGATTTGAAAAGAATGATTATAAATATGTTCAGAGAAGTCAAAGAAGAAATAAAAGGAATGGAAGAGGAAACCAAAGTAATCAAAGAAAACACAGGACACTAATTTAATGAAATAAAGATGCCAATAATAGACATAAATAAGGAAAAAGAAATAATAAAAAAAATCAGTCAGAATTACCAGCAATGAAGAACACAGTTAATGAAATAAAAAAAAACTCTGTAGAAAATCTCACCAGTAGAATGGATGAAGGAGAGGACAGAATATCTAAGCTAGAAGACGAGGTGGCAGATCTAATACAGTCCAACAAAGAGAAGGACAAACTAATAGAAAAGTATGCATGGGAATTTCAAGATATTCGGGACACTATGAAAAGATCAAACATAAGAATTCAGGGCATAGTAGAAGGAGAAGAATTTCACTCCAAAGGCATAGTAGGTGTCTTCAACAAAATCATACAAGAAAATTTCCCCCAAATTGGAAAACAGGTGCCAATGGAGATACAGGAATCCTTTAGAACACCAGCCAGACAAAACCTGGAAAGAAACTCTCCCTGCCATATTATAATCAAACTACCAAGCATACAAACCAAAGAAAAAATATTGAAAGGAGTCAGAGAGAAAAATCAAGTTACCTAAAAAGGCAAGCCTATCAGGATTACAGCAGATTACTCAACACAAACTTTAAAAGCCAGAAGGGCATGGAGTGATGTATTCCAAGTTCTGAAACATAACAACTGTCAACCAAGGATACTTTATCTTGCAAAGCTATCCATTCAAATAGACGGAGAAATAAGGACATTCCACAACAAAAGCAGGCTAAAGGAGTATTTGAAGACAAAACCAACTCTACAGAAAATACTTGAAAGAATCCTCCATGCTGAAGAAAAAGAAAAGCACACATATAAGGAACCAGGAAAAAACAAACAATACTCAAACACTAGTTAACACAAGAGAGCAAAGGTAAAACCTGAAGAACTACAAAACAATGGCAAAAATAATATCTCTTAATATCAACAGCCTCAATGCCCCAACCAAAAGACATAGGTTTGCAGACTGGGTTAAAAAGCAGGATCCTTCAATTTGTTGCCTCCAAGAAACCAACCTTTCTACAAAGGATGGACACTATCTTAGGATGGAAAATGGTGTTTCAAGAAAGTGGACCTAGAAAACAAGCAGGGGTTGCTATCCGAATATCTGACAAGGTAGACTTCAGTCCAACATTAGTTAAGAAAGATAAGGAAGGCCACTTTATATTTATTAAAGGCAGCCTCCAACAGGAGGATATTACAATCCTAAACATATATGCACATAACCTGGGGCTCCCTAATTCATCAAACAAATGCTATTAGAACTAAGGTCACACATAATAGCAGACACAGTGGTAGCTGGTGACATCAACACCCCACTCTTATCAATTGACAGGTCATCCTGGGAAAAAATAAACTGAGAGGCATCTGGACTAAATGAGGTCATAGAAGGAATGGACCTAACAGACATCTACTGACATTTCATCCAAATGCTGCAGAATATACATTATTTTCAGCAGCACATGGAACATTCTCTAAAATGGACCATATATTAGGACACAAAGCAAATCTTAACAAATACAGGAAAATTGAAATAATTCCTCACATTCTATCTGACCACAATGGAATCAAACTACAAATCAATAGGAAGGAAGGCTATAGAGAATACACAAAATCATGGAAATTAAATAAGGCACTACGAAATGATGAATGGGACAATGAAGAAATCAAGAGGAAAATCAAAAAATTTATAGAGTCAAACGATAATGAGAACACAATATACCAAAATCTCTGGGACACAATGAAGACACTCCTAAGAGGTAAATTTCTAGCTTTCAGTGCTTATATTAAGAAATTAGAAAGCTCACAAGTAAATCACCTAATACTTCACCTTAAAGCCTTGGCAAAAGAAGAACAGGGCAAAAAAAAAAAAAAAAAAAAAAAAAAAAAAAAAAAAAAAAAAAACAGTAGACAGGAAGAAATAATAAAGACTAGGGCAGAAACTAATGAAATAGAAACAAAAAAGTAATCCAAAGAATCAACGAAACAAAGAGTTGGTTCTTTGAAAGGATAAAAAAGATGGATAAACCCTTAGCAAATCTGACCAAAAGAAAGAGAGAAGAGACACAAATTAATGAAATTAGAGATGAAAAAGGTAACATCACAACAGATGCCAAAGAAATTCAAAAAATCATAGGCACATACTATAAAAGCATATACTCCACAAAATATGAAAATCTGAAAGAAATGGATGATTTCCTTGATTTATATAACCTACCTAAATTACATCAAGATAAGATTCATCACTTAAATACACCTATAACAAGCATGGAGATCCAAACAGTTATCAAAAATCTCCCAACTAAAAAAAGTCCCGGCCCAGATGGATTCACTGCTGAATTTTACTAGACCTTGAGGGAAAAACTAACACCATTGCTTCTTAAGCTTTTCCATAAAATAGAAAAAGAAGGAATCCTACTAAACTCATTCTATGAAGCCAGCATCACCCTGATACCCAAACCAGGCAAAATTACAGACTAATCTCCCTCAGGAACATAGATGCAAAAGTTCTCAACAAAATATTGGCAAGAAGAATACAAGAATCTATTAGAAAGATCATTCACACTGACCAAGTAGGCTTTATCCCAGAGACACAGGGATGCTTCAACATATGCAAATCAATAAATGTAATACATTATATAAATGGATTGAAGGACAAAAATCACATGATCATCTCATTAAGTTCATGATTAAATGCAGAGAAAGTGTTTGACAAAATTCAACATCCCTTCATGATTAAAGTCCTACAGAGACTGGGATTTGAAGGAACATACCTCAATATAATAAAGGTTATTTATGACAAGCCTACAACCAACATATTACTAAATGGGGAAAAACTGGAAGCTTTTCCACTAAAATCAGGAAGAAGACAAGGGTGTCCACTGTCCCCAGTTTTATTTAATATAGTAATGGAAGTCATAGCCATAGCAATAAGGCAAGAGACACACATAAAAGGGATACAAGTTGGAAAGGAAGAGATCAAGTTATCATTATTTGCAGATGACATGATTCTATATATAAAGGATCCTAAAGACTCTACCAACAAACTGTTAGAGCTGATAAACACCTACTGCCATGTAGCAGGATACAAAATAAATACACAGAAATCAGTAGCATTCCTATTTGCTAACAACAAACACACAGAGCATGAAATCAGAGAATCACTCCCATTCTCAATTGCATCACAGAAAATAAAGTAGCTTGTAATAAACCTAACCAAGGAAGTAAAGGATCTCTACAATGAAAACTTTAAAACACTCAAGCCATAAATTGAAGAAGACACTAGGAGGTGGAAAAACATCCCTTGTTCCTGGATTGGAAGAATCTATATTGTGAAAATGGCAATTTTACCAAGAGCAATCTCCACATTTAATGCAACCCCCATCAAAATTCCAATAGAATTCTTCACAGAAATAGAATAAACAATCCAAAAATTCATTTGGAATCACTAAAAAACCTTGAATGTCTAAAATAATACTGAGCAACAAAAATAAGTCTGCTGGTATCACCATAATTGATTTTAACCTACACTACAGTGCCGCAGTAACAAAAACAGCATGGTACTGGCATAAAAGCAGACATGTAGACCAATGGAACAGAATAGAGGATCCAGATGTAAGTCTAGATAGCTATAGCCACCTGATATTTGATAAAAATGCCAAAAATCCTCATTGGAGAAAAGACAGCCTCTTCAGGAAATGGTGTTGGGAAAACTGGATATGTATCTGTAGAAGGATGAAAACAGATTCTTCTCTCACTCCGTGCACAAGAATTAAGTCCAAATGGATTAAAGACCTTAACATCACATCTGATACTTTGAAATTGCTAGAGGAAAAAGTAGGGGAAACCCTCTAACATATTGGTCTTGGCAAAGGCTTTCTGAATATAACCCCAATTGTTCAGGCAATAAAACCACAGATTAACTACTGGGACCTCATGAAATTACAAAGATTATGTACTGCAAAGGACACTGTGAATAAAGCAAAGAGACAACCTACAGAATGGGAAAAAAAATCTCTGCCAGCTCTATATCTAATAGAGGATTAATATCTAGGATATACAAAGAACTCAAAAAGTTAAATAATAAGAAATCAAGCCGGGCGTGGTGGCGCACGCCTTTAATCCCAGCACTCGGGAGGCAGAGGTAGGAGGATCGCCATGAGTTCAAGGCCACCCTGAGACTCCATAGTGAATTCCAGGTCAGCCTGGGATAGAGTGAAACCCTACCTCGAAAAACCAAAAAAAAAAAAAAAAAAAAAAAAAAAAAAAAAAAAAAATCAAACAAGCCAATTAAGAAATGGCCTATGGATCTAAATAGAGAGTTCTCAAAAGAAGAAATATGGATGGTGTATAAGCACCTAAAAAAATGTCCTACATCCCTAGTCATCAGGGAAATGCAGCTTAAAACTACATTGAGATTCCATCTCACTCCTGTCAGATTGGCTACCACCATGAAAACAAATGATCATAAATGTTGGCAGGGATGTGGAAAAAGTGGAAACCTTCTACACTGTCAGGGGGAATGAAATCTGGTCCAGCCATTGTGGAAATCAGTGTGGAAGTTCTTAAAACAGCTAAAAATTGATCTACCATATGACCCAGTTATGGCACTCCTAGGCATATATCCTAATGACTCATCCCATTTCCTTAGAAGTATATGCTCAACCATGTTTATTGCTGCTCAATTCATAATAGCTGGGAAATGGAACCAGCGTAGATGTCCCTCAACTGATGAGTGGATAATGAAGATATGGCACATTTATACAATGGATTTCTACTCAGCGGTAAAGAAAAATGACATTGTGAAATTTGCAGGACAATGGATGGATCTGGAAGGGATTACACTAAGTAAGGTAACCGAGGCCCAGAAAGCCAAGTGCTGCATGTTCTTTCTCATATGTGGATCCTAGCTACAGATGATTTGGCTTCTGTGTGAGAAGGAAAAAACTCAGTACCAGCGGGCAGTAAGTTAAAAAGGAGATATAAAGGGAAGAGAAAGGAAGGGAGGAGGGTACTTGATACGTTGGTATTGTACATGAGTAAGTAGAAGAATAGATTAACGGGGGTGAAAAGGCCCAAAGTGAGGTCAGGGGAAGAGATTGAATAAAGGAAAGTGCGGCTCCCAAAAAAGGGGGAACCCCGTTAGGGGCTCCTAGCTCCAACTGGCCAGCAGTCGAAGCTGTCCCTGAGGTTGCCGCACAACGTGGTGGGTGTAGTTCTCCTGAGTACCTGTGGAAGCAAAAGGTTAGTAGGGAAGGGATGACTCCAGACAAGGGATGAGGTCTGAGGCACTTTATTTCTGGGGGCGAAGCCTTTTATGCAGTTGGAGGCAGGAAGAAAGGGTGAGGGGAAGAGAAGGAGGAGTGAGAGAGGGGCGTCCAATCAGTAGTTGCCAAGACAGTCTTTTGTGGTATCACATTGCACAAGGGAAGTGGTCAGGGACCACTGACATGTTCTGCACGTACACATTTCGATGGTATGGGACCACTGACATGTTCTGCACGTACACATTTCGATGGTATGCAAGATAAGTTGTTTTCACAGATTAGTTCCCAAGAGTATGCGCACACAAAATTCTTCCTGAGTAACTGTTAAACCCATAGGAATTTCCTGTATCCAATGTTTTCTTAAGTCTGTTCTATATCATGGCCATGACTACTTGTTTGATCAGAGTGAAGGTGGGGGCAAGACGGCAACGCTTGATTTACTCAAGCCTGTCTTGTGACAGTTAAATTTGGTTTGCACACATCCTGTTTGGCAAGCCTTCAGGCAGCTGCTTGTTTCAATCTTGCAGGAAAGGCAGGCAGGAAGTCAGCCAAAGGTTAGTGGCGGAGAGCTGAGGAGGGGGAGGTCTTCATGGTTCCCGACATCTCCCCCGTTCTTGTTTTAAAAAATGGATGGAGGTGGCTAGGAAGGCTGCCCCGGGCAAGGTTACCGGCTGGGTGCTGCCTCGACCGGGTTCCTAGCGGCGACAGAGTCGTCTCCACGTGCCCGCGATTCGAGACTTGAGCGAGCGAGGCTGATTGCTGATTTTTTGAAACAACTCGAATTTTAAGGCGGGAGGAGGAGCGGCAGGTTCTTCATCAGTATTGAGCTGTTGGTACATCACTGCGGGGTGGCTTTTAGTAGCGTCATCTATTTGTTTCTTTACAAATCCAGTGAGTCTTCGGAAGGCCCATGGGCCAAAGGATATGAGCAAAAGGAAGCCAATAAAGGGTCCCAGAAAGGCTGGGAGTAAAGTCGACAACCACGGGGTCGTCGAGAACCAATTCTTGTACCAACTTTCACTCTGATCAATCTCCCTACGTCTCTCCTCCAGGCTATCCTCAATGCGTTTAATGCTATCTCTGACTAGTCCTGTTTCATCCTTAAACACGCAGCATTTCTCTTTTAAGGCGGCGCAAACTCCCCCTTCCTTTAAAAAGGCAAGATTAAGACCACGGCGGTTTTGAAGAACCATTTCTGCAAGAGAATTAACAGTATTAGTAAGGTGTTTAAGTCCTTGTTTAAGTTCGGCAATATCAGAGTCAACCTTGCGTTGAAGAACCGCTAGGTGGCGGTATTGGTCGTGGGTTTGAACGAGGGAAGCGATGCCCGTGCCGGCACCTGAGGCGCCCAGGGCTAGGAGGACACCAACAGTGATGGCAGTGATGGGCTCGCGTTTGGAGCGGCGGTAGCCAGGGCTGGACAGGCGAGACGGTAACAGATCCTCGGTGTGATGGACGGAGAGGCGGGGAAGGAGAAGAATAAGAACACAATAATCATGAGTGGCAACAAAGGCATCAATAATGATGTGAGGAGAGAGGCCCGAGGCACAGGCAAAATAAGTGCCGGTGGGGGCGAGGAGGAAAGGGTTACGAAATTGTCCCGGAAGAACCAGTGTCGAGTTGCAAGTAGAGTCAAGTTGTGGGGGGCAAACGAGTATGATTGGGGCGGAGGCAGAGGCCAGAGCCCACAACTTGACTGACCGTGATGGCGTGGTCGTTGTCCATACCCCAGGGGAGAGCGTGTGGGTCAGAGGTGGGTAGGGGGGTGTCCAGGAGGTGTCGCCAGAGGTCTCACAACCCCAAGAGGCACAAAAATAAGCGTCGTGGTGACCACAGTTAGACTGTAAGGAACGAGGACGGTGATCACCCGGGACAGACATAAATTGGAACGGAGCGCAAGGCATCGCGACGCCGGGGATGGTTGCATTTCGGTGCGTCATCATCAACCGCGAGGCCCCCGGAGAGGGGCCCCGGGCGGGGGAGGAAAGAATTGGGTGTACCCCAGACTTTGTCAGCGCCAAGGGCTAGGGCACAGAGGTCTACCTGGAGCGGGGACCACGGGGGTTCGGAGGAAATGGAGGTGGTGACGTTAGCAACATCGCCTGCTTCATTGATGATGAGCCAGGTATAATTATATAAGGTGTATGGTGAGGGCTTACGGGGGTTGCGGGCACAAAGTATCGGAGGAAGGGACAAATGTAGGAGCAGCGGGATCCAGACAAGAAGATGCAGGAGCAGTACTGGCTGGGCCCGTGCCGTCATGGCGAGGTGATGTTGGGTTTTCTGAAAAAGAAACAGAGGGGAGAACCTCAGGGGCCGGGTCCCTGGGCGGAGTGAACGGCTTAATGAAGCGCTCAGGGAGCCATCTAGTTTCGTCTGTGTCTGGGTTATGAACACAGGCATGACCTTTGCCCCAAATGAGAACAGGATGTGGGCCAAGCCAAGCGCCTGTGCGAACATCTTTCCACAGAACAGTGGAAAAGGAAGTGGCTGAGGCGGGGTGCCAGAGGCGCTCAGCTGCAGATTTTCCATGTGTGTCAAGGGTGAGGAAGTTAAGAACGAAAAGTGCATGATGGAGCAAATTTCGGGGGGTGAGCTTGTGCCCATGAAAAACAAGATCTTTGGAGGAAAGTTTGTGTAGCATGTTTTTGAGGGTAGAGTGAGCCCTCTCAACAATGCCTTGACCTTGGGGATTGTGGGGAATGCCAAATTTGTGACAAATCCCGAATTTTGATAGGAAGTCTTTCACCTTTGCTGATGTATAAGCAGGACCATTGTCGGACTTCACAGTTTTTGGGGTACCCAAGATGGAGAAGCAGTGGATAAAATGTGCCACTACATCTTTGGCAGCTTCCCCCGTGTGGAGGGATGCACAGAGAAAACCTTGAAGAATGTCAGTTAGGGGCTTGAGGTCTCCAGTAGAGAGTTTCAGGTAGGGACGAAGCCAGGTGATGTCCCCTAAAAGCTTTTGGAAGTCATGGTAAGTTTTTAAGTGTGAGGTGCGGAGCTGGAGTTTTTGCGTGCGGACAGTAGAAGGGAGGAGTTCAAAACCAAGAAAAAGGTGAGGAGGATGCAGTTGAACCTTGTCTTGGGAAATGGAAAAGCCGTGAGCCTGTAAAGAGGAAACGAGGTGGGATGCAGCGCGCAGGAGAGCATCAGGATCGGGACCGAGGAGTAAAATGTCATCCATGTAATGATAGAAAGAGATGGAGGGGTAAAGGGAACGAAAGGGGTCCACGTAGGATGCCACGTAGACTTGGCAGAGCGTAGGGCTGTTGGCCATGCCCTGAGGAAGGACCTTCCAGTGGTACCTGGCAGCAGGACCAGAGGCATTGAGTGGGGGAAGGGAGAAGGCGAACCTGGGGCAATCCGCGGGGTCCAAGGGAATAGAGAAGAAGCAATCTTTGAGATCAAGAATGATCTTGTGAGAACCTGCAGGAAAAGATGTAGGCACAGGTAGGCCAGGTTGGGTGGCCCCCATAGGCCGCATGGAGCCATTGATGCGGCGCAAGTCATGAAGCAGGCGCCAGGCGCCGGACTTCTTTTTGATGACAAAGATGGGGGTATTCCAGGGAGAGGTGGTAGGTTCAATGTGGCCTGCGGCGAGCTGCTCTTGCACGAGGGCGGAGGCAGCTGCAAGCTTCTCAGAAGTGAGGGGCCATTGAGCGACCCAGATTGGGTCATCAGAGGTCCAGGAAATGCGGAGGGAAGGGCGGGGGGTTGGGGGGAAACTGAAGGAAGAATAGAAGAGGAGGGCGGGAGAGAAAATTGGGCATAGACAGAGGTCACAGAAGTTCGGGGTTTGGAGGAAGAGGGAGAGTAGCCCAGACCCTGCCTGCCGGGGTTGGGGGTGGCAGAAATGGGTTTGGTGATGCCCTGGAAGTATTTGCCTAAACCCTTAGAGGGGACATAGCCGGAGGCAAGCATCTGATTAAGAATGCGTTTGTCCTTGCATTTGAGTAACACAAGGCCCATTTGGTCCATAAGGTCACGGCCCCAGAGGTTGATGGGCAGATCTGGGATAATGTAGGGGCGAACAAAGCCGGTGTCGCCATCCTCATCCTGCCAAATGAGGCGGTGGGCACTGAGGTGGACACGTTTGGCTGTGCCAGCAACACCCGAGATAGGATCCGGAGAAGGGGTGGTAGGCCAGTCAGCGGGCCAGTCGTGTGGGGAGAAGCAAGTGGTGTCAGCACCGGTGTCAAGGAGACCATGAAAGAGGCGGCCTTGGATGGTGAGGGAAAGAACAGAGGATGGGCGTTCCTTACAGATGGTTTTAATCCAGTAAACATCAGAGGAGCCAGGATGTGTGGCGCCGCGTGAATGAGGCAAGGCGGGGAGGTCCACCGCAAGGGGGAGGGGAAGAGCTTGAGCAATGCGAACGCCAGGAGAGATCTGGACAGGTTCGAAGGGGGCAACGGCGTTGAGGAAAATCTCCCCCGTGTAGTCGCCATCCACAATGGAGGGCTGGATGATAAGACCGGCAATGGTGGAGGAGGCGCGGCCAATAATCATAAAGAATTGGCCGGGAGGGGGGAGGGGCCAAAGATGCCCGTGGGAATAGAGCAAACGCCATCGCGAGGGCTCAATAGGTGGGGGGGAGGAGGCACAGAGGTCCAGTCCTGCTGAGCCGGGGGAGGCCCTGAAGAGGGAGGGGGTTGAGGGACGGAAGGGGCTTGGGAGGGGTGGTGCTGATAGAGAACTTGTGGAGGGGTAGAGGTCCCAGCTGGTTCCCCCGATGCTGGGACAAAAGTGATACGGCGAGGCTGGGGAGCGCGGGGCCTGGGGGTGGCCCCTGGCGGAGTTTCCCGACTGTCCGTTGGGGACACGTCGGAGGGGGTTTTCCCCAAGGTAGTTGCCTTCTACATCAGTGGTCGCACGGCAAGAGGTTCGCCAATGGCGGCCACGGCGACAGCGGGGACAAAGAGAAGGACGCTCCGAAGTGGAGCCTGCCTGAATGTCAGGGGCACGGCGCTCGGGGCATTTGCCAGCAAAGTGTCCTGGCTTTCCACAGGAGTAGCAAACCTGGCCTTTGTTCTGGCCTTGGAATGCCACCAGAGCGCCCGCAACTTGAGTGGCGAAGGAGTGAGCATCCTTGCACAAGGAAATCATCTCCTCAAGAGAGCGAGAGGGCTTAGGAGATTTGAGAAGTTGGCGACAAGCAGAGTTAGCATTTTCGAATGCCAACTGCTTGACAAAAAGGGTTGGAGGTATCCGTGATACCTGTGGTGCGGTCAATGGCTTCCAGGAGGCGGGAGATGAAAGCGTGATAAGGTTCATCATTAGCTTGCTGTATGCGAGAAAGGGGAAGGGGTGGGGGGCAGAAGAGGAGGGGATGGCTTCCAGGCTTTCATGGCGGCCTGAGTAGTAAGGTTAAGAAGATGGTAGGACAGTGGACGCTGGGCCTGAAGAGTGTTATAGGGCTTTGAGCCAGAGATCTGGAGAAACTCAAGCTCATCATCATGAACGAGTTCTCTGCAGTTGTTGATGAATTCAGCCTCCCAGAGAACGATCTGATCTGGTTTGAGGCAGCGGCGAACAGTTATGCGCCATTCAAGAGGGTAAAGATTGCCACCATAGGAAAGACTTTCAAGGCAAGAGAGAGTGTAGGGGGCCTGGACCCCATACTCAAGGACAGCCTTACGGACCTCCTTGAGGCTAGCCTGATCAAGATCGTGAAACTCTATGTCTTCCTGAAGGACGGCACCAGGGCCGCGCCCAGCTGGAGGGGGGGTGCGTGGGGGCGCAGCGGTGGGAGCGGCGACAGAGGAAGCAGGAGAAGGGGGGGGGGCGAGAGGGAGATGGAAGGGAGCCGAGAGCGCGTTCGAGGCGGTCGGCGATGTTTTGGAGACCAGCCTGTGAGCGAGTAATCATGGGATGAGTAGAGGAGGAGGAAGCGGCGGCGGGGGACGAAGATGGGACGGCTGCACCAGAGTCTGGGGCATGAGGGGGCTGGGGGGGGGTCGAAGAATCGCGGGATAGGCTTGTAAAGCAGAGGGAGCGGGTGGGGGAGGAGCGTCGGGGGGCAGAGACGCGGGACAGAAGGCGATCCAAAGAGGAGGAGATTTCCTGAATTGGCGAGGTGAAATTGAGTGGGGGATAGAGGGGGAGAGGGCAATGGCTGAGAGCGGGGGATCGTAGGCGGCTGCAGCCGTATCTAAAGCGGCTGCATCCTCAGGAGAGAGCGGCTCCGGAGAGGGGGCGCGAGCGAGCGCCACAAAGGAGGGGACGCAGGATCGGAAGGAACAGAGGGCTTAGAGGGAGCGGGAGCGTAAGGTGGCGGATAGGAAACGTAGACTGAGAGTCCTCGGAGGGGGATACGGGTGTGTGGGGAGCGAGACGCGGAGGGTTAAGGCAGCCTGTCCTGCCTTGAGAATGTCGGCGCAAGAGGATGAAATGGGGGCGGCAGTAATAATGCCGTCAAGGGAGTTGCCAGTATTTAAGGATGCAATCTTTAAAAGCAGGATCATTCTGTTTGTCGCAGAAGGCGGTGAGATCATTACCTATGGTGAGCCAGGTAGAGCGGCGATCTTAGGGGCAGTGAAGACAAACCAGGGAGAGGCCCGGTGAACGACATTAAGAAATTGACAGAGATCAGCCTTGGAAACATGGACCTTGCGAGAAACGAGCTCGTCCTGCAGGGATTGGAGGAAATGAGCCTCGGAACTAAGGGAAGAGCCCATGGCGAAGGGCGGGGGGCCAGAGGCCGAGAAGAAGGGGACTCGCGAGGGAGTCGAAGGGGTCCCAAGTGGGACGAACGGGGGCTCAGAAAAGAGCCGGAGGGGGTCCCGAAGGGGACGGGGGTCGACTAAGGGGTGACAAAGTCACGAATGTGCGCACAAAGGGGAGAAACCACGCGAAAAAAGGGGGTCTTACCCGAGAAGAAATTGGGGCGTGGAATCCCGAACTAACCGTCGACCGGTAAGGAGAAGAAGACACGCACGTTGGGCGCCAGATGCGGCTCCCAAAAAAGGGGGAACCCCGTTAGGGGCTCCTAGCTCCAACTGGCCAGCAGTCGAAGCTGTCCCTGAGGTTGCCGCACAACGTGGTGGGTGTAGTTCTCCTGAGTACCTGTGGAAGCAAAAGGTTAGTAGGGGAAGGGATGACTCCAGACAAGGGATGAGGTCTGAGGCACTTTATTTCTGGGGGCGAAGCCTTTTATGCAGTTGGAGGCAGGAAGAAAGGGTGAGGGGCAGAGAAGGAGGAGTGAGAGAGGGGCGTCCAATCAGTAGTTGCCAAGACAGTCTTTTGTGGTATCACATTGCACAAGGGAAGTGGTCAGGGACCACTGACATGTTCTGCACGTACACATTTCGATGGTATGGGACCACTGACATGTTCTGCACGTACACATTTCGATGGTATGCAAGATAAGTTGTTTTCACAGATTAGTTCCCAAGAGTATGCGCACACAAAATTCTTCCTGAGTAACTGTTAAACCCATAGGAATTTCCTGTATCCAATGTTTTCTTAAGTCTGTTCTATATCATGGCCATGACTACTTGTTTGATCAGAGTGAAGGTGGGGGCAAGACGGCAACGCTTGATTTACTCAAGCCTGTCTTGTGACAGTTAAATTTGGTTTGCACACATCCTGTTTGGCAAGCCTTCAGGCAGCTGCTTGTTTCAATCTTGCAGGAAAGGCAGGCAGGAAGTCAGCCAAAGGTTAGTGGCGGAGAGCTGAGGAGGGGGAGGTCTTCATGGTTCCCGACATCTCCCCCGTTCTTGTTTTAAAAAATGGATGGAGGTGGCTAGGAAGGCTGCCCCGGGCAAGGTTACCGGCTGGGTGCTGCCTCGACCGGGTTCCTAGCGGCGACAGAGTCGTCTCCACGTGCCCGCGATTCGAGACTTGAGCGAGCGAGGCTGATTGCTGATTTTTTGAAACAACTCGAATTTTAAGGCGGGAGGAGGAGCGGCAGGTTCTTCATCAGTATTGAGCTGTTGGTACATCACTGCGGGGTGGCTTTTAGTAGCGTCATCTATTTGTTTCTTTACAAATCCAGTGAGTCTTCGGAAGGCCCATGGGCCAAAGGATATGAGCAAAAGGAAGCCAATAAAGGGTCCCAGAAAGGCTGGGGAGTAAAGTCGACAACCACGGGGTCGTCGAGAACCAATTCTTGTACCAACTTTCACTCTGATCAATCTCCCTACGTCTCTCCTCCAGGCTATCCTCAATGCGTTTAATGCTATCTCTGACTAGTCCTGTTTCATCCTTAAACACGCAGCATTTCTCTTTTAAGGCGGCGCAAACTCCCCCTTCCTTTAAAAAGGCAAGATTAAGACCACGGCGGTTTTGAAGAACCATTTCTGCAAGAGAATTAACAGTATTAGTAAGGTGTTTAAGTCCTTGTTTAAGTTCGGCAATATCAGAGTCAACCTTGCGTTGAAGAACCGCTAGGTGGCGGTATTGGTCGTGGGTTTGAACGAGGGAAGCGATGCCCGTGCCGGCACCTGAGGCGCCCAGGGCTAGGAGGACACCAACAGTGATGGCAGTGATGGGCTCGCGTTTGGAGCGGCGGTAGCCAGGGCTGGACAGGCGAGACGGTAACAGATCCTCGGTGTGATGGACGGAGAGGCGGGGAAGGAGAAGAATAAGAACACAATAATCATGAGTGGCAACAAAGGCATCAATAATGATGTGAGGAGAGAGGCCCGAGGCACAGGCAAAATAAGTGCCGGTGGGGGCGAGGAGGAAAGGGTTACGAAATTGTCCCGGAAGAACCAGTGTCGAGTTGCAAGTAGAGTCAAGTTGTGGGGGCAAACGAGTATGATTGGGGCGGAGGCAGAGGCCAGAGCCCACAACTTGACTGACCGTGATGGCGTGGTCGTTGTCCATACCCCAGGGGAGAGCGTGTGGGTCAGAGGTGGGTAGGGGGGTGTCCAGGAGGTGTCGCCAGAGGTCTCACAACCCCAAGAGGCACAAAAATAAGCGTCGTGGTGACCACAGTTAGACTGTAAGGAACGAGGACGGTGATCACCGGGACAGACATAAATTGGAACGGAGCGCAAGGCATCGCGACGCCGGGGATGGTTGCATTTCGGTGCGTCATCATCAACCGCGAGGCCCCCGGAGAGGGGCCCCGGGCGGGGGAGGAAAGAATTGGGTGTACCCCAGACTTTGTCAGCGCCAAGGGCTAGGGCACAGAGGTCTACCTGGAGCGGGGACCACGGGGGTTCGGAGGAAATGGAGGTGGTGACGTTAGCAACATCGCCTGCTTCATTGATGATGAGCCAGGTATAATTATATAAGGTGTATGGTGAGGGCTTACGGGGGTTGCGGGCACAAAGTATCGGAGGAAGGGACAAATGTAGGAGCAGCGGGATCCAGACAAGAAGATGCAGGAGCAGTACTGGCTGGGCCCGTGCCGTCATGGCGAGGTGATGTTGGGTTTTCTGAAAAAGAAACAGAGGGGGAGAACCTCAGGGGCCGGGTCCCTGGGCGGAGTGAACGGCTTAATGAAGCGCTCAGGGAGCCATCTAGTTTCGTCTGTGTCTGGGTTATGAACACAGGCATGACCTTTGCCCCAAATGAGAACAGGATGTGGGCCAAGCCAAGCGCCTGTGCGAACATCTTTCCACAGAACAGTGGAAAAGGAAGTGGCTGAGGCGGGGTGCCAGAGGCGCTCAGCTGCAGATTTTCCATGTGTGTCAAGGGTGAGGAAGTTAAGAACGAAAAGTGCATGATGGAGCAAATTTCGGGGGGTGAGCTTGTGCCCATGAAAAACAAGATCTTTGGAGGAAAGTTTGTGTAGCATGTTTTTGAGGGTAGAGTGAGCCCTCTCAACAATGCCTTGACCTTGGGGATTGTGGGGAATGCCAAATTTGTGACAAATCCCGAATTTTGATAGGAAGTCTTTCACCTTTGCTGATGTATAAGCAGGACCATTGTCGGACTTCACAGTTTTTGGGGTACCCAAGATGGAGAAGCAGTGGATAAAATGTGCCACTACATCTTTGGCAGCTTCCCCCGTGTGGAGGGATGCACAGAGAAAACCTTGAAGAATGTCAGTTAGGGGCTTGAGGTCTCCAGTAGAGAGTTTCAGGTAGGGACGAAGCCAGGTGATGTCCCCTAAAAGCTTTTGGAAGTCATGGTAAGTTTTTAAGTGTGAGGTGCGGAGCTGGAGTTTTTGCGTGCGGACAGTAGAAGGGAGGAGTTCAAAACCAAGAAAAAGGTGAGGAGGATGCAGTTGAACCTTGTCTTGGGAAATGGAAAAGCCGTGAGCCTGTAAAGAGGAAACGAGGTGGGATGCAGCGCGCAGGAGAGCATCAGGATCGGGACCGAGGAGTAAAATGTCATCCATGTAATGATAGAAAGAGATGGAGGGGTAAAGGGAACGAAAGGGGTCCACGTAGGATGCCACGTAGACTTGGCAGAGCGTAGGGCTGTTGGCCATGCCCTGAGGAAGGACCTTCCAGTGGTACCTGGCAGCAGGACCAGAGGCATTGAGTGGGGGAAGGGAGAAGGCGAACCTGGGGCAATCCGCGGGGTCCAAGGGAATAGAGAAGAAGCAATCTTTGAGATCAAGAATGATCTTGTGAGAACCTGCAGGAAAAGATGTAGGCACAGGTAGGCCAGGTTGGGTGGCCCCCATAGGCCGCATGGAGCCATTGATGCGGCGCAAGTCATGAAGCAGGCGCCAGGCGCCGGACTTCTTTTTGATGACAAAGATGGGGTATTCCAGGGAGAGGTGGTAGGTTCAATGTGGCCTGCGGCGAGCTGCTCTTGCACGAGGGCGGAGGCAGCTGCAAGCTTCTCAGAAGTGAGGGGCCATTGAGCGACCCAGATTGGGTCATCAGAGGTCCAGGAAATGCGGAGGGAAGGGCGGGGGTTGGGGGAAACTGAAGGAAGAATAGAAGAGGAGGGCGGGAGAGAAAATTGGGCATAGACAGAGGTCACAGAAGTTCGGGGTTTGGAGGAAGAGGGAGAGTAGCCCAGACCCTGCCTGCCGGGGTTGGGGGTGGCAGAAATGGGTTTGGTGATGCCCTGGAAGTATTTGCCTAAACCCTTAGAGGGGACATAGCCGGAGGCAAGCATCTGATTAAGAATGCGTTTGTCCTTGCATTTGAGTAACACAAGGCCCATTTGGTCCATAAGGTCACGGCCCCAGAGGTTGATGGGCAGATCTGGGATAATGTAGGGGCGAACAAAGCCGGTGTCGCCATCCTCATCCTGCCAAATGAGGCGGTGGGCACTGAGGTGGACACGTTTGGCTGTGCCAGCAACACCCGAGATAGGATCCGGAGAAGGGGTGGTAGGCCAGTCAGCGGGCCAGTCGTGTGGGGAGAAGCAAGTGGTGTCAGCACCGGTGTCAAGGAGACCATGAAAGAGGCGGCCTTGGATGGTGAGGGAAAGAACAGAGGATGGGCGTTCCTTACAGATGGTTTTAATCCAGTAAACATCAGAGGAGCCAGGATGTGTGGTGCCGCGTGAATGAGGCAAGGCGGGGAGGTCCACCGCAAGGGGGAGGGGAAGAGCTTGAGCAATGCGAACGCCAGGAGAGATCTGGACAGGTTCGAAGGGGGCAACGGCGTTGAGGAAAATCTCCCCCGTGTAGTCGCCATCCACAATGGAGGGCTGGATGATAAGACCGGCAATGGTGGAGGAGGCGCGGCCAATAATCATAAAGAATTGGCCGGGAGGGGGAGGGCCAAAGATGCCCGTGGGAATAGAGCAAACGCCATCGCGAGGGCTCAATAGGTGGGGGGAGGAGGCACAGAGGTCCAGTCCTGCTGAGCCGGGGGAGGCCCTGAAGAGGGAGGGGGTTGAGGGACGGAAGGGGCTTGGGAGGGGTGGTGCTGATAGAGAACTTGTGGAGGGGTAGAGGTCCCAGCTGGTTCCCCCGATGCTGGGACAAAAGTGATACGGCGAGGCTGGGAGCGCGGGGCCTGGGGGTGGCCCCTGGCGGAGTTTCCCGACTGTCCGTTGGGGACACGTCGGAGGGGGTTTTCCCCAAGGTAGTTGCCTTCTACATCAGTGGTCGCACGGCAAGAGGTTCGCCAATGGCGGCCACGGCGACAGCGGGGACAAAGAGAAGGACGCTCCGAAGTGGAGCCTGCCTGAATGTCAGGGGCACGGCGCTCGGGGCATTTGCCAGCAAAGTGTCCTGGCTTTCCACAGGAGTAGCAAACCTGGCCTTTGTTCTGGCCTTGGAATGCCACCAGAGCGCCCGCAACTTGAGTGGCGAAGGAGTGAGCATCCTTGCACAAGGAAATCATCTCCTCAAGAGAGCGAGAGGGCTTAGGAGATTTGAGAAGTTGGCGACAAGCAGAGTTAGCATTTTCGAATGCCAACTGCTTGACAAAAGGGTTGGAGGTATCCGTGATACCTGTGGTGCGGTCAATGGCTTCCAGGAGGCGGGAGATGAAAGCGTGATAAGGTTCATCATTAGCTTGCTGTATGCGAGAAAGGGGAAGGGTGGGGGCAGAAGAGGAGGGGATGGCTTTCCAGGCTTTCATGGCGGCCTGAGTAGTAAGGTTAAGAAGATGGTAGGACAGTGGACGCTGGGCCTGAAGAGTGTTATAGGGCTTTGAGCCAGAGATCTGGAGAAACTCAAGCTCATCATCATGAACGAGTTCTCTGCAGTTGTTGATGAATTCAGCCTCCCAGAGAACGATCTGATCTGGTTTGAGGCAGCGGCGAACAGTTATGCGCCATTCAAGAGGGTAAAGATTGCCACCATAGGAAAGACTTTCAAGGCAAGAGAGAGTGTAGGGGGCCTGGACCCCATACTCAAGGACAGCCTTACGGACCTCCTTGAGGCTAGCCTGATCAAGATCGTGAAACTCTATGTCTTCCTGAAGGACGGCACCAGGGCCGCGCCCAGCTGGAGGGGGGGTGCGTGGGGGCGCAGCGGTGGGAGCGGCGACAGAGGAAGCAGGAGAAGGGGGGGGGCGAGAGGGAGATGGAAGGGAGCCGAGAGCGCGTTCGAGGCGGTCGGCGATGTTTTGGAGACCAGCCTGTGAGCGAGTAATCATGGGATGAGTAGAGGAGGAGGAAGCGGCGGCGGGGGACGAAGATGGGACGGCTGCACCAGAGTCTGGGGCATGAGGGGGCTGGGGGGGTCGAAGAATCGCGGGATAGGCTTGTAAAGCAGAGGGAGCGGGTGGGGGAGGAGCGTCGGGGGCAGAGACGCGGGACAGAAGGCGATCCAAAGAGGAGGAGATTTCCTGAATTGCGAGGTGAAATTGAGTGGGGGATAGAGGGGGAGAGGGCAATGGCTGAGAGCGGGGATCGTAGGCGGCTGCAGCCGTATCTAAAGCGGCTGCATCCTCAGGAGAGAGCGGCTCCGGAGAGGGGGCGCGAGCGAGCGCCACAAAGGAGGACGCAGGATCGGAAGGAACAGAGGGCTTAGAGGGAGCGGGAGCGTAAGGTGGCGGATAGGAAACGGTAGACTGAGAGTCCTCGGAGGGGGATACGGGTGTGTGGGAGCGAGACGCGGAGGTTAAGGCAGCCTGTCCTGCCTTGAGAATGTCGGCGCAAGAGGATGAAATGGGGGCGGCAGTAATAATGCCGTCAAGGAGTTGCCAGTATTTAAGGATGCAATCTTTAAAAGCAGGATCATTCTGTTTGTCGCAGAAGGCGGTGAGATCATTACCTATGGTGAGCCAGGTAGAGCGGGCGATCTTAGGGGCAGTGAAGACAAACCAGGGAGAGGCCCGGTGAACGACATTAAGAAATTGACAGAGATCAGCCTTGGAAACATGGACCTTGCGAGAAACGAGCTCGTCCTGCAGGGATTGGAGGAAATGAGCCTCGGAACTAAGGGAAGAGCCCATGGCGAAGGGCGGGGGCCAGAGGCCGAGAAGAAGGGGACTCGCGAGGGAGTCGAAGGGGTCCCAAGTGGGACGAACGGGGGCTCAGAAAAGAGCCGGAGGGGTCCCGAAGGGGACGGGGGTCGACTAAGGGGTGACAAAGTCACGAATGTGCGCACAAAGGGGAGAAACCACGCGAAAAAAGGGGGGTCTTACCCGAGAAGAAATTGGGGCGTGGAATCCCGAACTAACCGTCGACCGGTAAGGAGAAGAAGACACGCACGTTGGGCGCCAGATGCGGCTCCCAAAAAAGGGGGAACCCCGTTAGGGGCTCCTAGCTCCAACTGGCCAGCAGTCGAAGCTGTCCCTGAGGTTGCCGCACAACGTGGTGGGTGTAGTTCTCCTGAGTACCTGTGGAAGCAAAAGGTTAGTAGGGAAGGGATGACTCCAGACAAGGGATGAGGTCTGAGGCACTTTATTTCTGGGGGCGAAGCCTTTTATGCAGTTGGAGGCAGGAAGAAAGGGTGAGGGGCAGAGAAGGAGGAGTGAGAGAGGGGCGTCCAATCAGTAGTTGCCAAGACAGTCTTTTGTGGTATCACATTGCACAAGGGAAGTGGTCAGGGACCACTGACATGTTCTGCACGTACACATTTCGATGGTATGGGACCACTGACATGTTCTGCACGTACACATTTCGATGGTATGCAAGATAAGTTGTTTTCACAGATTAGTTCCCAAGAGTATGCGCACACAAAATTCTTCCTGAGTAACTGTTAAACCCATAGGAATTTCCTGTATCCAATGTTTTCTTAAGTCTGTTCTATATCATGGCCATGACTACTTGTTTGATCAGAGTGAAGGTGGGGGCAAGACGGCAACGCTTGATTTACTCAAGCCTGTCTTGTGACAGTTAAATTTGGTTTGCACACATCCTGTTTGGCAAGCCTTCAGGCAGCTGCTTGTTTCAATCTTGCAGGAAAGGCAGGCAGGAAGTCAGCCAAAGGTTAGTGGCGGAGAGCTGAGGAGGGGGAGGTCTTCATGGTTCCCGACAGGAGGGTACTTGATACGTTGGTATTGTACATGAGTAAGTAGAAGAATAGATTAACGGGGGTGAAAAGGCCCAAAGTGAGGTCAGGGGAAGAGATTGAATAAAGGAAAGGTGGAGGGAGGGCTAATCAAAATATAAGAAGATACAAAGAAATCATATGGAATCCTCCAATTTGGGACAATGGGACACTCAGAAACTATAGGTCATTGTTAGAAAATTTTCAGTGCCAGGGATGGGATACCTCCAGTGAGATGTTGGCCAGGGAGGTCCATGACGCCCCCAGAACATTATAGGCCATTGCCGAGGCCCTTGGTTTCCCACCAGGAATAGATGGTAAGACCCCATTGCTGAAGACTCCACATACTTGGGCCACAAGACCACTGAGAAATCCTGCTGGAACTGAGCTGATAACCTCCTCCATGTAGACCAGCTGACAGAAAGCTGGAAGAAACCATTCTACATGTAGTTCAATGGGAGAAAGAGATACCACCAGTGAAGATAGTGAACAGTGGACACTGAAAGCCTTATTATTGGCCAGCCAGGCCAAATGAGCCAATGGGTGCAATAGTGGCACTTCTGTCATGGTGAAAACCAACTGCCCTCCAATTGGACTGGAGGCCCGCTCAATGGGAGGGAATACATTCCTGATACTGAAAATTTAAAACAGGGGTTTTCATGAGCTCTAGGGGTGTAACATCTGCTGATGTCTGGATAAATGTATATGCTATGCTTATCAAACTGCCCAGTAAACACTTCTCTTAATATTTATACCCTTATATTAATGCTATTCTCACTTTTGGTAGAGAATCATCTCTTTTCAGATGGCAGCGACCTTGGGACAACTCAGAAGGTATCATAGTGCTGGAAAGAAGTGACTGGAGTACTGAATAACATCTCAATCACACCTTGCAAGGCTCAGGGTCTAATGTGGAAGAGGTGGTGGAAAGAATGTAAGAGCCAAAGGAAGCGTGGGACCTCTTACAACGTGCTCCCTCCAGAAATAAATTGGCTTGGATATCCATGACACTACCTACACAAGACCATTGTAAGAGGAGGAAAAGATCATGACATCAATATAAAAGAGAGACTGATTGAGATGGGGAGGGGATATGATGGAGAATGGAATTTCAAAGGGGAAAGTGGGGGGAGGGAGGGTATTACCATGGGATACTTTTTATAATCATGGAAAATGTTAATAAAAATTGAGAAAAAGAGAGAGAAGGAAAAAAAAAAAAAAGAATGCCTAACCCCACAATGGAAGTGGAATACCAAAATAAAAGCACAATAAGCTTTTTGAGAAAACTTTATGAGATTATGACAAATCAGATAGTAGGATTTGAAGCAAATCACCTCAACACCAGTCACATAAATGAAGTGCAATAGAACCATCAATTGCAACAAACAGCCTTCACTTGTCTTAACATAATTGAAGGAAATCAGAGAGATCTTAGAAAACAGATAATCCAATTGATGGTGAGTCAGTGAATATATTATTTCAGCAATCATTTGATCAAGCTTCATGAAGATATGATCAGATGCAGGAAACTAATTCTAAGAAAAGTCAAACCTGGATCTGAAATTGAAACTTAATACAGGGATGGATATAATGCAGAAAAATGCAACAGAACCAAAGAAGACCAAAAAAGAAACTCTCCATGACACATCATAGTTAAAATTCTAAACAATGAAAACAAAGAAAAGAGTGCTAAAATCAGGAAGGGGAAAACAGCTCATTACATGCAAAGACAATCACATTAGAATTACCTCTTACATTTCAATGGAAATGCTAAAAAATAGAAGGGCTTGGAATGGAGCACTTTAAAGTTTTAAAAACTATTGTGCCCAACCCAAACTACTGTACCTAGTGAAAGTATTCCTCATAATAGGAGAAAGAAAAACTTTCCATTATAAAAGCCAGATAAATGAATGTAGGAGCCCAAGGCCAAGCACACAGAGAATACTTCAAGGAATGTTCCATACAGAAGAGTTAAGTAACCAACCTCAAGAGCTTACAAGAAGGAGAACACAATAACTAATACTAGAGCAGGCATAAAAATGTACAAAGCTTAAGAAAGGACCAAACCCCATCAGACCACCAACATGGTAGGGATTAAATCAAACCTCACAGTTATAACTTTAAGCATCAATGGTTTCAACTCCCTAGTCAAAAGGCACAGGTTAACTGGGTGGATTAGAAAAATGGATCCATCCATCTTCTGTCTTCAAGCAGCCTACTTCAACATAAGATTAGACAACTCCTTAGGGTGAAAGGATGAAAATTGAATTTCCAAGCAAATGGAAATAAGAAAAAAGCAGGTTTGGCTATATAAATATCTGAGAAAATAGACTTAAATCCAGAAGTAATCAAAAAAGACAAAGAATGCCACATTTTCTCTGCATGAAGGGAATGATCCCACAAGAGGACATCACAATCATAAATTTATATGTACCAAACCTAGGGGAATCTAATTTTATAAAGCAAAACCTTCTAGATAACAAGCCAGAAATAAATCCTAGTACCATTATTGCAAAGGACTTCAATACCCTACTATCATTAGTAGATGTATCATCAAAATGAAAATTAACAAGGAAATGATGGAACTCAGTAACACCACAGACTAGTTAGTCCTAACAGACATATACAGAACATTTCACCCCAGTCCCACAGAATACATATTCTTCTCAGTATCCCATGGAAACTTCTCTAAAATTGACCATATATTAGGGCACAAAGCAAGCCTCCATAAATTCAGGAAAATAGACATAACTCGTGTACTATAATTGACCACAATGTATTAAAGCTAGAAACCAAGAATAAGAAAAACTACAGAAAATACAACAGCTCATGGAGACTGAACAACAGTGTTAGAAACAATGAATAGGTTGTGGAAGAAATAAAAAAATAAAATTGTAAAATTTCTAAAACTGAATGATAGGGAAAATACAACACACCAGAACTTATGGGCCAAAATGAAGGCAGTGCTAAGGGGAAATTATAGTACTAAACAGAATCATAATAAAGACATAGAGATCTCAAACTAATAACTTTAACCAAACATCTAAAAGCATTGGGAAACAAGAAAAATTCAATCCTAAAAGTTCTAGACAGAAAGAAATATTTAAGAATAGAGCACAAATCAGTGAATTGGAAATTAAGAAATTTCTTTAAAAAATTGATGAATCAAGGAGCTGGTTCTTCAAAAAAGTAGATAAGTAAATAAAGGGACTTCTGGGTAAGATGGCAGCATAGGATGGCAGCATAGCATGCCAAACCAGCCTATGGAGGGATTTAAGCAAAACCCCAGCAAAATACACTCTTCTTCTGAAAAGTGAAGGAGTATAGGTTATTCTTAGGCAGAGCGGAGAAGCTACAGAGACCAATATCCACCAGAAGAAGGAAAATGGACAGAGTCCCACTGAGGTACTCGCTGCCCAGCACAGTCCTGCCAGGTGTGCCAGGCAGCAGCAGCAGCAGCAGCAGCAGAGACCAAACAACAGATTTTTGAACTTCATCAGCCTTCTTGCAAAGTTAAGAAATCTGAAGGAAAGACAGCTGAGATCAACTAAAGAGCTACTGAAAGTGCGAGCAACTCCAGAAGTCTGAACTCTCCCATCCCCCACCACCAGAATTGTGAACCTCCAGCATTCAGCCCCCAGTGGCAGTGCAGCCAGCAGAGCGGATCAGAGATATACCTGCACAGCACAATATGGAGGGATCGAGGTGGGAATTCAGCATTTGTGAAATTGGAAGCCACCCCAAAAGGTAATGAGGCTGACTGACAAAAAAAAAAAAAAAAAAAAAAAAAGCAGGAACACAGTCCTGCAAGAGCTAATTCTCTCTTTCCTTGTCAGGGCACATTCTGGGGTATACATTCTTGGTTGGCTTTACCATTTTCAATTAACCTGTATTTGGGGGTTGAATATTATTGCTTTAAGTATATATATATATATATATCCTTTGTTTTTTGCTTCTGTCATTATTGGGTGTAGGGTCTGATCCAGATCCAGGTTGACCTGGAACCCAATTCAGAACAGAAATTTCTACCTCACAGCTGACAAGATTAAGGGTGTAGAACAACATACACCCTTAGGGATTTTGGCTTTATATGACTATCTGTTTCCTTTAATCCCCACAATTGCATACTTCGTGCTTGTTTTCATTGATTGTGTATGTTACTTGGTTGAAGTTTAGAATTTGCCAGTAAGTTATTCCACCCAGTCCACTAGAATACTTGCTTAGCAAGCAAACTCAACACCCATGACTACCTCTGTGGCTTGATTGGGGGACAGGAGCTACACCTGGCACCTTGAACTCATATCCTGAGGGTATATAGATACGGATTGCCACATCTGGGAGCACTGCAGATAGGTAGAAAACCCAAACATCAAATCAATTCAGGATGCAAAAGTTGCTACAATATAAAACAAGAAGCTCAAAGAATCAAGACAACACAGTCCCGCCAAAAACTATAAATCCATAAGAAATGATCACCAATGAGACTGTTTTAGATGAAATGCCTGACAAATATTTCAAGAAAATGATGGTATCTATGATCAAAGAAATAAGAGAAGAAATGAAGGGAATCAAAGAAGAAAACAAATGAATTAAAGAAAAAAAAAAAAAAAACTCCTGAAAGAGAACACAGGAGACCAGCTTAATGAAATAAAGAAGTTATTACAAGACATGAGTACAGAAATAAAAGTACTGCAGAAAAACCAGGCTGAAATCTGGCTCTGAAGAATACAGTCAATGAAATAAAAAATTCTGTGGAAAATCTCTCCAGTAGAATGGATGAAGGAGAGAACAGAATATCGAAACTAGAAGACCAGGTGGCAGATCTACTACAGTCCAACAACAGAAAGAAAAGCTAATAGCAAGGCATTAATGGGAATTTCAAGATATTCAGAACACTATGAAAAGATCAAACACAAGAATTCAGAGTATAACAGAAGGAGAAGAATTTCAGTTCAGAGGCTTAGTAGGTGTTTTCAACAAAATCATAGAAGAAAATTTTCCCCAAATTGGGAAAGATATGCCAATGCAGATACAAGAAGCTTTTAGAATACCAAACAGACAAAATCTGGAAAGAACCACTCCTCAACATGGTATAATTAAACTACTAAACACACAAACCAAAGAAAATATATTGAAAACAGTTAGAGAGAAGAAAGCAAGTCACCTACAAAGGCAACCCCATCAGAATAACTGCAGATTACTCAACACAAACTTTAAAAGCCAGAAGGGTTTGGAATGATGTATTCCAAGTTCTGAAAGATAACAACTGTCAACCAAGATTACTTTAAGCTGCAAAGCTATCTATCCAAATTGATGGAGAAATAAGGATATTCCCTCATAAAAACAGGCTAAAAGAATTTATGACAACTAAACCAGCTCTACAGAAAATACTTGAAGGAGTTCTTAATGCTGAAGAGAAAACAAAACACACACAGGAGGAAATAGGAAAAAATGAATCACACTCAAATAACAGTTAAAACAAACGAGTAAAGGGAAAACAGGAAACACTACAAAATAAGAATGGTGAGAAACATGCATACCTTTAAATAATAACTCTTCATATTAATGGCCTCAATGCACCATCCAAAAGACACAGCCTTGCAGACTGGATTAAAAGGCAGGATCCTGCAATTTTCTGGCTCCAAGAAACTCATCTCTCAATAAAAGATAGACACTGCCATAGGGTGAAATGATGGAAAATGGTATTTCAAGCAAATGGGCCTAGGAAACAAGGTGGGGTTGTTATCCTAATATCTGACAGGATAGACTTCAAACCAACATTAGTGAGGAAAGATAAAGAAGGTCATTTTACACTGATTAAAGGAACATTCCAGTAGGTGGACATTACAATACTAAACATATATGCACCTAAACATGGGGTCTCCCAGTTTTATCAAACAAACACTATTAGACTTCAGGTCACAGATAACATTAAACACAGTTGTAGTGGGAGACTTCAGTACCCCACTCTCATAAACTCACAGGTCATCCTAGCAAAACAAACAAACAAACAAAAAACCCCAGACATCTGAATTAAATGGTGTTATGGAACAATTGGACCTAAGAGATATCTACAGAACATTCCATCTAAATGCTGCAGAATATACATTTTTCTCAGCATCACATGGAACATTCTCTTAAACAGACCATATATCAGGACACAAAGCAAATCTCCACAAATATAGGACAATTGAAAAAATCCTTTGTACTCTATCTGACCACAATGGAATGAAACTGCAAACAGCAACAAGAAAAGCTACAGAGCATACAGAAACTCATGGAGACTAAACAGTATACTATTGAATGATCAATGGGTCATTGAAAAATCAAAAAGGAAATCAATAAATTCATAGAATCAAATAATGATGATAATACAACATACCAAAACTGTTAGGACACAATGAAGGCAGTCCTAAGAGGGAAATTTATAGCTCTAAAAGTCTATACTAATAAATTAGAGGGTTCACAAGTAAACAATTTAATGCTTCACCTTAAGGCCTTGGAAAAAGAAGAGCAAGGTAAACCAAAAATCAGTAGATGAGAGAAATCATAAAAATTAGGGCAGAAATTAATGAAATAAAAACCAAAAACACAATCCAAAGAATCAACGAAACAAAGATTTGGTTCTTTCAAAGGATAAACAAGATTGATAAACCCTTAGCAAAGTTGACCAGAAGAAAGAGAGAGCGGACAAAAATAAATAAAATTAGAGATGAAAAAGGCACCATTACAACAGATACCAAAGAAATTCAAACAATTATAAGGACATACTTTAAGAGTATATATGCCTCTAAGTTTTAAAATCTGAAAACAATGGATGATTTCCTTGATTCTTATGACCTATCAAAATTAAATCAAGATGAGATAAACCATTTAAATGGATCTATAGCAAGTACCGAGATCCAAGCAGGTATAAAAAGTCCTGCAACTAAAAAGAAGCCAGGCACAGATGGACTCACTGGTGAATTTTACCAGACCTTCATGGAAGAACTAATACCAATGCTTCTCAAACTCTTCCATAAAATAGAAAAGAAAAGAATTCTACTGAACTCCTTCTATGAAGCCAGTATCACCCTCATACCAAAACAAGCAAAGACAGAACAGAAAAAGAAAATCTCCCTCATGAACATACATGCAAAAATTCTGAACAAAATATTGGCAAACAGAATACAAGAATATATCCAAAAAATTATTCACCCTGACCAAGTTGTCTTTATCCCAGGGATGCAGGGATGGCTCAACACATGCAAATCAATAAATGTAATACATCATATAAATGGTCTGAAGGACAAAAATCACATAATCATCTCAATAGATGCTGAAAAGATATTTGACAAAAATCCAACATCCTTTCATGGTAAAAGTATTACAGAAACTGGGAATAGAAAGAACATATCTCAACATAATAAAAGCTATTTATGACAAACCTACAGCCAACATAATACTAAATGGTGAAAAACTCAAGCTTTTCCATGAAATTCAGGAACAAAACAAGGGTGTCCACTGTCCCCAGTTTTATTTAAAATAGTACTGGAAGTCTTAATTATAGCTAAAAGACAAAAGACACTCATAAAAGGGATACAAATTGGAAAGGAAGAGATTGAATTATGACTAAGAACAAACGTGTGGAGAATGAAACCAAGAAGCTCTTCCATTCACAATTGCCTCAATAAAAATAAAGTACCTTCGAATAAACTTAACTAAGGAAATGAAGGAGCTCTACAATGAGAACTTTAAAACACTCAAGCAGGAAATTGTAGATTACACAAGGAAATGCAAAGATATTCAATGTTCTTGGATTGGAAGAATCAGTATTGTTAAAATGCCAATCTTATCAAAATCAACCTACACATTTAATGCAATCTCCATTAAAATTCCACTGGCATTCTTCACAGGAATAGAAAAAGCATTCCTAAATTTCATTTGGAAGCACAAAAAACCTTGAATAGCCAAAACAATTTTGAGCAACAAAAATAAGGCCAGTAGTATCACTATATTACAAAGCCATACTAACAAAAACAGCATGGTATTGGCACAAAGACAGACATGTAGATCAATGGAACAGACTAGAGGAGCCAGATGTTAATCCAGGCAGCTACAGCCATCTGAGTTTTGCCAAAAACACCAAAAATATTCATTGGAGAAAATACAGCCTCTTCAACAAGTGGTACTGGGAAAACTGGATATGTATATGTAGAAAGACGAAAATAGACCCTTGTCTTTCTCCAGGCACAAGTATCAAATCCAAGTTGATCAGTTACCTTAATATCAGACCTGAAACTCTGAAATTGGTAGAGGAAAAGGTAGGGGGAAACCTTCAACATATTGGCATAGGTAATGACTTTCTGAATATAACCTCAATTGCTCAGAAAATAAAACCACTAATCAACTACTGGGATCTCATGAAATTACAAAGTTTATGTACAGCAAAGGACACTGTGAATATAGCAAAGAGACAACCTATAGAATGGGAAAAAATCCTTGCCAGCTACACATCTGACAGAGGAATAACATCCAGAATATACAAAGAACTCAAAAAAGAGAACAATAAGAAATCAAACCACCCAATGAAAAAATGGGCTATGGAACTAAATAGAGTTGTCACTGGAAGAAATACAGATGACATATAAACATCTAAAAAAGTGTTCTAAATCCTTAGCCACCAGATAAATGCAAGTTAAAACTACCTTGAGATTACATCTCTCTCCCAGCAGAATGGCTAACATCAGGAAAACAAATGACAATGAATGTTGGCAAGGATGTGGTAAAAGGGGAACCCTTCTGCAGTGTTGGTGGGAATGTAATCTGGTACAGCAATTGTGGAAATCAGTGTGGAGGTTCTTGAGACAGCTAAAAATAGATTTGCCATCTGATCCAGCTATATCACTCCTAGGCATATATCCTAATGACTGTTCTCACTAAATTAGAGATAATTGCAAAACCATGTTTATTGCTGCTCTATTTACAATAGCTAGGTTATGGAACCAGCCTAGATGTCCATCCACAGAGGAATGGATAATAAAGATGTGGGACATCTACAAATGGGGTTCTATTCAGTAGTAAAGAAAAATGAAATTATGAAATTTGCAGGGAAATGGATGGATCTGGAAAGGATTATACTTAGTGAGGTAACCCAGGCCCAGAAAGACAAATATTGCATGTTATCTCTTATGTGTGTATCCTAGCTACAAATGTACAGGCTTGTGTGTGATCTGGAACAAAAATCAGTAGCAGAGGCCCATAAGCTAGAAAATACTATAAGGGAGAGAGGAGAGGGAAGGTCTTAAGTGGATGGTGTTGTATATATGTAAGTAAAAGAACAGATTACAGGGAGGGGAAAGGCCTAATCAACTTCAGGGGAAGAGATTGTATAAAAGAAAAGTGGGGGAGTGTGAATCAAAATTCAAGATAGTCTGAATAAGACATATGAAAATCTACTTTCTTAAATAATGGCACATCCAGAAGCCATAGATTATTACTATAACAATTTCAGTGCCTGAGTTGGGATGCCTTCGATTGAGTTGTTGGCCAGGGAGTGCCCTGTTGCCTCCAGACATTAAAGGCTATTGCCAAGGCCCTTGCTTGAGAAGGAGATGGTAAGACCCTATTGCTGAAGACTTCTCATACCTAAGTGGCAAAGTCACTGAAATCAAGTTGGTGCTGAGCAGAAAACTTTCTCCCTGCCAACTAGCCCAGCCAACTGAATGCTGGAAAAAGCTGCACTGTATGCAGTGTTATGGGAGACAAATCATCAGTGGTGAAAACAGTGGACACTGGGAACTTCAAGATTGGCCAGACAGGCCAAATGACTGAACGAGTGCAATAGTGACATTTCTACTCTGGGGGAAACCAACTGCTCTCTAATTGGACTGAAGGCCCACTCTATGTGACGGAATATGTGCCTGGTACTGAAAAACTACTCAAAATCTAGATATATGCATATATTACTCTCAAAAAATTGCCCTTAAACCACTACTCTTAATGTTTGTACTCATATATTAATTCTACTCTCACTTCTAGTTAGAGAAACTTCTCTTTTCAGATGGCAATGACCACTGGGATGACGCAAAAGGCAACATAGTGCTGAGAAGAAGGGATGGAGGAGTGTCCAGCACTGAAACATCTCAAACTCTCCAAGTCTCAGTGTCCATTGCAGAAGTGGTGGTGGAAAGAATGTAAGAGCCAAAGGAAGGGTACCACTCCTTACATACAACTCTCTGGGCAGAATTTGTCCTTGATATCCAAGACCTCACAGTGCCTAGCAATACCCACACAAGACCCTCATAATAGAAGAAAAAGATTATGATGTCAAATTAAAAGAGAGACTAATGGAGAGAGGGAGGGGATATGATGGAGACAGAGATTTGAAGGGGAAAGTGGGAGAGGGAAGCGGGGGAAATACCATGGTTTGTTGTCTGTAAGTATAGAAGTTGTCAATAAAAAATATAATTAAAAAATACACAAGATTGATAAAACCCTGGTCATTTTGAACAAAGGAAAGAAAGAGAAATGTTAAATTAACAAGACTAAAAATGAAAAAGAAGAGGTTACAACTGACACCAAGGAATTTGGAAGAATCATCAAGACATATTTCCAAAACCTCTATTCCACAAAAATTGGATAATGTGGAAGAAATGAATGAATTCCAGGACAAATGCAACCTATAAAAGTTAAACACAGCACAGATAAAATTTCCAAACAATCCTATTACATCCAATAAAATTGAAAATATACTTCAAAACCTCCCAACAAATGTTACAGACTTGATGGATTTTCAGCCAAATTGTATCAAGCCATTGAAGAACTTAAACCACTTATTTTTCATACATTTATTTATTTTAATTTTATTTTTTCTAAATTTTTAAAACATTTTTTCCATAATTATAAAAAATATCCCATGGTAATACCCTCCCTCCTGCCATTTCCCCCTTTGAAATTCCATTCTCCATCATATCCCCTCCCCACCTCAATCAGTCTCTCTTTTATTTTGATGTCATGATCTTTTCCTCCTCTTATGGTCTTGCGTAGGTAGTGTCAGGCACTATGAGGTCATGGATATCCAGGCCATTTTATGGTCTAGAGGGAGCATGTTGTAAGGAGTCCTACCCTTCCTTTGGCTCTTACATTCTTTCCGCCACCTCTTCCGCATTAGACCCTGAGCCTTGGAAGGTGTGATCAAGATGTTACTTGGTACTCTACTCACTTCTTTCCAGCACCATGATACCTTCTGAGTTGTCCCAAGGTCACTGCCATCTAAAAAGAGAAGATTCTCTACACAAAGTGAGAGTAGCATTAATAGAAGGGTATGAATATTAAGAGAAGTGCTTACTGAGCAGTTTGATAAGCATAGTATATACACTTATCCAGACATCAGCAGATGTTACACCCTAGAGCTCATGATTACACCTGTTTTAAGTTTTCAGTATCAGGGATGTTTTCTCTCCCATGGAGCGGGCCTCCAGTCCAATTGGAGGGCAGGTGGTTTCCACCATGACAGAAGTGCCACTATTGCACCCGTTGGCTCATTTGGCCTGGCTGGCCAATTATAAGACTTGCAGTGTCCGCTGTTGAGTATCTTCACTGGTGGTATCTGTTTCTCCCACTGAACTGCATGTAGAATGGCTTCTTTCAGCTTTCTGTCAGCTGGTCTACATGGAGGAGGTTATCAGCTCAGTTCCAGCAGGATTTCTCAGTGGTCTTGTGGCCCAAGTATGTGGAGTCTTCAGCAATAGGGTCTTACCATCTATTCCTGGTGGGAAACCAGGGGCCTCGCCAATGGCCTGTCATGTTTTAGGGGCATCAGGGACCTCCCTGGCCAAACTCACTGGAAGGTATCCATCTCTGGCACTGACAATTTTCTAGCAATGATCTACAGCTCCTGAGTGTTCAACTGGAGGATTCCATATGATTTATTTATATCCTCTTAGATTTTGATTAGCCCTCCCTCCACCTTTCCTTTACTCAATCTCTTCCCCTGACCTCACTTTGGGCCTTTTCACCCCAGTTAATCTATTCTTCCACTTACATATATACAATACAAACCTATCAAGTACCCTCCTCCCTTCCTTTCTCTTCCATATGTATCTCTTTTTTAGCTTACTGGCCTCTAGTACTGAGTTTTTTTCCTTCTCACATAGAAGCCCAATCATCTGTAGCTAGGATCCACATATGAGAAAGAACATGCGGTGCTTGGCTTTCTGGGCCTGGGTTACCTCACTTAGTATAATCCTTTCCAGGTCCATCCATTTTCCTGAAAATTTCATAACTTCATTTTTCTTTACCGCTGAGTAGAAATCCATTGTATAAATGTGCCATATCTTCATTATCCACTCATCAGTTGAGGGACATCAAGGCTGGTTCCATTTCCCAGCTATTATGAACTGAGCAACAATAAACATGGTTGAGCATGTACTTCAAAGGAAATGAGATGTATCCTTAGGATATATGCCTAGGAGTGCTATAGCTGGGTCATATGGTAGATAAGTCTTTATCTGTTTTAGGAACCTCCACACTGATTTCCACAATGGCTGGACCAGATTGCCTTCCCACCAACAGTGTAGAAGGGTTTCTCTTTTTCCACATCCCTGCCAGCATTTACGATCATTTGTTTTCATGATGGTAGCCAATCTGACAGGAGTGAGATGGAATCTCAATGTAGTTTTAATCTGCATTTCCCTGATGACTAGAGATGTAGAACATTTTTTTAGATGCTTATATGCCATCCATATTTCTTCTTTTGAAAACTCTTTGTTTAGCTCCATAGCCCATTTTTTAATTGACTTGTCTGATTTCTTATTATTTAACCTTTTGAGTTCTTTGTATATCCTAGATATTAATCCTCTATCAGATATAGAGCTGGCAAAGATTTTTTTCCATTCTGTAGGTTGTCTCTTTGCTTTATTCACAGTGTCCTTTGCAGTACATAATCTTTGTAATTTCATGAGGTCCCAGTGGTTAATCTGTGGTTCTATTGCCTGAGCAATTGGGGTTATATTCAGAAAGTCTTTGCCAAGACTAATATGTTGAAGGGTTTCCCATACTTTTTCCTCTAGCAGTTTCAGAGTTTCCAGTCTGATGTTAAGGTCTTTAATCCATTTGGACTTAATTCTTGTGCATGGAGAGAGAGGAATCTATTTTCATCCTTCTACAGATACATATCCAGTTTTCCCAACACCATTTGCTGAAGAGGCTGTCTTTTCTCCAATGAGTATTTTTGGCATTTTTATCGAGTATCAGCTGGCTATAGCTACCTGGACTTACATCTGGGTCCTCTATTCTATTCCAGTGGTCTACATGTCTGCTTTTATGCCAGTACCATGCTGTTTTTGTCACTATGGCTCTGTAGTATAGGTTAAAATCAGGTATGGTGATACCACCAGCCTTGTTTTTGTTGCTCAGTATTATTTTAGATATTCGAGGTTTTTCTGTGATTCCAAATTAATTTTTGGATTGTATTTTTCTATGTCCGTGAAGAATGCCATTGGAATTTTGATGGGATTGCATCAAATGTGTAGATTGCTTTTGGTAAGATTGCCATTTTCACAATATAGATTCTTCCAATCCAGGAACAAGGGATGTTTTTCCACCTCCTAGTGTCTTCTTCAATTTATGGCTTGAGTGTTTTAAAGTTTTCATTGTAGGGATCCTTTACTTCCTTGGTTAGGTTTATTCCAAGCTACTTTATTTTCTTTGATGCAATTGAGAATGGGAGTGATCCTCTGATTTCATGCTCTGTGTGTTTGTTGTTAGCAAATAGGAATGCTACTGATTTTTGTGTATTTATTTTGTATCCTGCTACATGGCAGTAGGTGTTTATCAGCTCTAACAGTTTGTTGGTAGAGTCTTTAGGGTCCTTTATATATAGAATCATGTCATCTGCAAATAATGATAACTTGATTTCTTCCTTTCCAACTTGTATCCCTTTTATGTGTGTCTCTTGCCTTATTGCTATGGCTAAGACTTCCAGTACTATATTAAATAAAACTGGGGACAGTGGACACCCTTTTCTTGTTCCTGATTTTAGTGGAAAAGCTTCCAATTTTCCCCCATTTAGTAGTATGTTGGCTGTAGGCTTGTCATAAATAGCCTTTATTATATTGAGGCATGTTCCTTCTATTCCCAGTCTCTGTAGGACTTTAATCATGAAGGGATGTTGGATTTTGTTAAACGCTTTCTCTGTGTCTAATGAGATCATCATGTGATTTTTGTCCTTCAATCCATTTATATAATGTATTACATTTATTGATTTGCATATGTTGAAGCATCCCTGTGTCTCTGGGATAAAGCCTGCTTGGTCACAGTGAATGCACTTTCTGATATATTCTTGTATTCTGCTTGCCAATATTTTGTTGAGAACTTTTGCATCTATGTTCCTGAGGGAAGTTGGTCTGTAATTTCCTTTTTTTGTTCTATCTTTGCCTGGTTTTGGTATCAGGGTGATACTGGCTTCATATAATGAGTTTGGTAGGATTCCTTCTTTTTCTATTTTATGGAAAATCTTAAGAGGCAATGGTCTTATTTTTTTCCTGAAGGTCTGGTAAAATTCAGCAGTGAATCCATCTGGGCCTGGACTTTTTTTAGTTGGGAGATTTTTGATAACTGCTTGGCTCTCCATGCTTGTTATAGGTCTATTTAAGTGATGGATCTCATCTTGATTTAATTTAGGCAGGTCATATAAGTCAAGGAAATCATCCATTTCTTTCACATTTTCATACTTTGTGGGGTATATGCTTTTATAGTATGTGCCTATGATTTTTTGAATTTCTCTGGCATCTGTTGTGATGTTACCTTTTCATCTCTAATTTTATTAATTTGTGTCTCTTCTCTCTTTTTTTGTCAGATTTGCTAAGGGTTTATCCATCTTGTTTATGCTTTCAAAGAACCAACTCTTTGTTTCATTGATTCTTTGGATTGCTTTTTTGGTTTCTATTTCATTGATTTCTGTCCTACCATTTATTATTTCGTCCTGTCTGCTGATTTTTTGTTTGCCTTGTTCTTGTTTTTCCAGGGTTTTAAGGTTAGGCATTAGGTCATTTACTTGTGAGCTTTCTAATTTCTTAATATAGGCACTTAAAGCTATAAATTTACCTCTTAGGACTGCCTTCATTGTGTCCCAGAGATTTTGGTATGTTGTGTTCTCCTTATCGTTTGACTCTATAAATTTTTTGATTTCCTCTTGATTTCTTCATTGACCCATTCATCATTAAGTAGTGTGTTGTTTAATTTCCATGGTTTTGTGTATAGCCTTTCTTGCTATTGATTTGTAGTTTGATTCCATTTTGGTCAGTTAGAATGCAAGGAATTACTTCAATTTTCCTATATTTGTTAAGATTTGCTTTGTGTCCTAATGTATGGTCTATTTTAGGGAATGTTCCATGTGCTGCTGAAAATAATGTATATTCTGCAGTATTTGGATGAAATGCCATGTAGATATCTGTTAGGTCCATTCCTTCTATGACCTCATTTTGTCCAGATTCCTCTCTGTTTATTTTTTCCTGGGATGACCTGTCAATTGATGAGAGTGTGGTGTTGAAGTCACCAGCTACCACTGTGTTTGGTATTATGTGTGACCTTAGTTCTAATAGCATTTGTTTGTTCAATTTTGGAGCCCCCAGGTTATGTGCATATATGTTTAGGATTGTAATATCCTCCTGTTGGAGGGTGCCTTTAATCAAAATAAAGTGTCCTTCCTTTTCTTTCTTAACTAATGTTGGACTGAAGTCTACCTTGTCAGATATTTGGATAGCAACCCCTGCTTGTTTTCTAGGTGCATTTGCTTGAAACACCGTTTACCAACCTTTCACCCTAAGATAGTATCCATCCTTTGTAGAAAGGTTGGTTTCTTGGAGGCAACAAATTGAAGGATACTGCTTTTTAACCCAGTCTGCAAACCTATGTCTTTTGGTTGGGGCATTGAGGCTGTCAATAGTAAGAGATCCTATTAAAAGGTGTGTATTCTTTTTTGCCATTGTTTTGTAGTTCTTCAGGTTTTACCTTTCCTCTCTTGTGTTAATTAGTATTTGAGTATTGTTTGTTTTTTTCCCTGTTCTTTATATGTGTGCTTTTCTTTTTCTTCAGTATGGAGGATTCTTTCAAGTATTTTCTGTAGAGCTGGTTTTGTCTTCAAATACTCCTTTAGCCTGCTTTTGTCATGGAATGTCCTTATTTCTCTGTCTATTTGAATGGATAGCTTTGCAGGATGAAGTAACCTTGGTTGACAGTTGTTATGTTTCAGAACTTGGAATACATCACTCCACACCCTTCTGGCTTATAAAGTTTGTGTTGAGTAATCTGTTGTAATCCTGATGGGCTTGCCTTTTTAGGTAACTTGATTTTTCTCTCTGACTGCTTTCAATATTTTTTCTTTGGTTTGTGTGTTTGGTAATTTGCTTATAATATGTGAGGAGAGTTTCTTTCCAGGTTTTTTTCTGGCTGGTGTTCTAAATGATTCCTGTATCTGCATTGGTACCTCTTTCCCAATATCGGGGAAGTTTTCTTGTATGATTTTGTTGAAGATGCCTACTATGGCTTTGGAGTGAAATTCTTCTCCTTCTATTATGCCCTGAGTTCTTATGTTTGATGTTTTCATAGTGTCCTGAATATCTTGAAATTCCCAGGCACACTTTTCTATTAGTTTGTCTTTCTCTTTGTTGGACTGTATTAGATCCACCACCTGGTCTTCTAGCTTAGATATTCTGTCCTCTCCTTCATCCATTCTACTGGTGAGATTTTCTGCAGAGTTTTTTTTTTTTTTATTTCATTAACTGTTTTCTTTATTGCTAGTAATTCTAACTGTTTTTTCTTTATTATTTCTATTTCCTTATTGATGTCTAGTATTGATTTCTTTATTTCATTAAATTGGCTTCCTGTGTCTTCTTTGCTTCCTTTGATTTCTTCGAACATATTTATAATCATTCTTTTGAAATCTTTCTCAGGCATTTCCTCTAACTCATTCTCACTGGAGGTCATTTCTGATGCATTAATACTTTTTGGTAGATTTATATTGTCTTGATTTTTGGTGTTTCTTCTGTTATAATGTATATATTTTTGTATCTTGTATTATTTAATGATTGGATTTACCAGTTAGCTGGGTGTTATGAGATGTATCAATCAATCTGATGTTATGTATCTTCAGGGTAGGAGCTTAAGGTGCTAGGTGTGTCTCTCAAGACTCTCAGAGTATCTACAAAAGTGACCCTAGGTGTTGGGTTTGCCTGCTATGGGAGTATTCAAGTAGGCTGAGTGGAACCAAATACAGTCAGTTTCTAATATTTAACTAAGCAATGTAAACTTTCAGTGAAAAACAGCACAGAGTATTTATCCAATTGTAGGTTTTATGACAACCAGATCCTCTGCCTGTCCCTTAGGCTATGTGGTGCCTCACCCACTCCCTTAATCCTGACAACAGGGACGTTAAGATTTCTGGTCTATAGAGGGTTCCAAGTCAGCTGGTGACCAGGTGAGACCCTTCCCTAATGTGTAACAGAAGAGTAAACAAAGCCACTATAATTCAAGAAGCAACAAATAACAAGCCCAAAATACAGTTTATTTAAGAATAGCAAATTTACCATCCTGATATGGAAGGTGCAATTAGCACTTCTGGTTCAGGCCTACATACCAGGTTTATTAGGCAGGTACTGACCTGATGTATTCCCAGTTACCTTTTGGGATGATTTTGGTCTCAGCTGCACTCTTGATTGGGTCCCTCTTTGGTGTGCTGTCAGTTCCAGTAGGCATGGTCAGGTCCCTGGACCGCTGCTCTGTTCCCGGGGGCTGGGCACTGGCAATGGGGGATGGGGGGAGCTGATGCTGCTCTAGTTCACCTGCTATTCCACGTGTTCTTCTACCTTGTGATCTGCTCCACCATTGTTCACTGCCGTTCTCTCTTCATGTTTCTTGAGTTTGCAGAGAGCTCCAGTGTGAGCAGAAATGCCCCTTTTCTGGATTTTCCTGCGGCTCAAGCCGAATCTGGCAGCTGGCTGGCATGCCGCCACCACGGTCTTTTGTGGTGACCTGCTGGAGCAGCTTCTGCCGGCCCGTGCAGGCTCTGGATCTCTCCTACTTCTCCGCTGCTGTTTCCATTTCCTACACACCTCACCTTTTAGTAAAACTGTGTATTTTGCTGGGTTTTCTTTTTGGCTTCCCCCCCCCCTAGGCTGCTTTGTCATGGTACTTATGCCCCCATCTTAACTGGAAGTCCCACGTTTTTTCAATTTCACAAAATTAGAAAAGAGGGAGTCCTCTGTAACCCCTTTATGAAGCCAGGATTACTCTAATACCAAAACCAGATAGAAACACAACATCAAAATATTATGCTGGATATGGTTGCACATGCCTTTAATCTCAGCTCTTTGGAGGCAGAGGTAGGAGGATCGCTGTGAGTTTGAGGCCACACTAAGAATACATAATGAATTCAAGGTCAGCCTGGGCTAGAGCAAGACACTACCTCAAAAAAAAAAAAATTATAGGACTGATATCACCAATCAACTTAGATGCAAGAATCCTCCATAAAACATTTGCAAACCAAATTCAAGAACACATAAAAAGTATCCATCTGATTCAAGTATGCTTCATCCCTGGGATGCAGACATGATTCAACATATGAAAATTGATAAACATAACACACCACAAAAATATACTTAAACACAGGAACCACATGATCATTTCAATAGATGCAGATAAGGCCTTTAATTAAATATAGCACTGCTTCATGATGGTGATTGGTGATGTAAGGACCATATCTCAACATAATATGGGCTATTAATAAAGCACCTAAAGACCAAATCATGCTAAATGGGGAAATACTTGAAGTGTTTCCATTAAGATTAGAACAACACAGGGGTGCATGTTACTGGCTTAAAGTAGGCATATACATCAGTGGAACAGACCAGAAGATCTCGGCCTTAGTTCAAGTAACTAGTTACCTGATTTTTTTTTTTTTTTTTTTTTTTTTTTTTTTTTTTTGGTTTTTCGAGGTAGGGTTTCACTGTAGCCCAGGCTGACCTGGAATTCACTATGGAGTCTCAGGGTGGCCTCGAACTCATGGCGATCCTCCTACCTCTGCCTCCCGAGTGCTGGGATTAAAGGCGTGCGCCACCACGTCCGGCTTAGTTACCTGATTTTTAAAAAATGTTTTTGTTTATTTTTATTTATTTATTTGAGAGCAACAGAGAGAGAAAGAGGAAGATAGATAGATAGAGAGAGAGAGAATGGGTGTGCCAGGCCCTCCAGCCACTGCAAATGAATGCCAGACACATGCACCTCCTTGTGCATCTGACTAATGTGGGTTCTGGGGAATCCAGCCTCAAAGCGGGGTCCTCAGGCTTCACAGGCAAGTGCTTAACCACTAAGCCATCTCTCCAGCACTTGTTACCTGATTTTTGATAAAGGAACTGTAGTAGTCAGCTCCAATGTTGCTGGGTTGAACTTCCCAACAAGGCACAGTTATGGAAGGAAGGGAATTTATTTTAAGCCTATAGGTTCAGGGGAAGTTCCATAATGGCAGAAGAAGTTGCCCCCCCTCCCCTTCACAGATCGAAGCAGAGAGAATAAGCCACAACATAAAGTAAGTATACTCCAAGAACTTCATGGTGGCATAGCTCAGGCAGTTTGCATATCTTAGGCTGGAATTCAGATCTGTTCCCAGTAGCACCTCCTCCATCCAGGTGGCTGGAGATCAAAATTACAAGCTTTAATAAACTCGTGAATGTATTGGGGGACATCCATTCAAACTACCACAGGGGCCAGCTGAGAACTTTAGAAATAATACACCATTTTCAACAAGAGAAATTGGATAATCACATGTAGAAAGATCAATCTACATCCACTTCTATCACCCTGAATAACAATCAACTCCAAATTGGGCTAGAGATCTGGCTTAGCAGTTAAGGCACTTGTCTATGGAGCCTAAGGACCTAGGTTTAATTTCCCAGAACCCATGTAACCCACTAATGCATCTGGGGTTTGTTTGCAGTGGCTAGAGGTCCTGTCACTCATTCTATCTCATAAATAAATAAATAAATAAATATCAACTCCAAAGAATTAAGGTCCTTAGTATAAGACCTGAAATTCTGAAATGACTAGAAAAAAAAATGAAAAGTGTGCATTAAGATATAGGAGTAGGAAAGGACTTCCTAAATAAGACCCCAATAGCTCAGTAAATGAAAGAAACACTCAACCTGTGGGATCTCATAAAACCAAAATGCTTTTGTACATACAGGAACACCATAAACAGAGCCAACAGACATCCCACTGAATGGGAGAGAAACCAGCTATACCTCCAACAGGGTCCTAATAACTAGAATCTACAAAGAACTCAAAAGACTAATCAATAAAAAAATCAAACAACCAATTCAAAAAATGGGCCAGAGATTGAACAGAGAATTCTCACAGGAAAAAATACAAATGGCCACTACCTACTTAAGGAAATGTTCAGTAGTCTTAGCCATCAGGGAAATGAAAATTAAAGAAACTTTGAGATTCTACTTACTCCAGTCAGGATGGCATTCATCAAAATCATCAAAAAATCAAATGACAACAAATGTTGGCAAGGATGTAAGGAAACAGGAACCCATATTCACTGCTGGTGGGAATAAAAGCTTGTACAACCACTATGAAATACAATAATGAGACTCCTGAAAAAGATGAAAACAGTTCTAACATTTGATGTAGTTATTCCACTTCTGGGCATTTATCCAAAAGACTCCACTCTTACTTTAGAGATACTTCTTCAACCATATTTATTGCCCCTCTTGTCATGATATCACAAAACTGGAATCAACCCAGATGCCTATCAACTGATAAATGGATAATGAAGATGTGGTACATATACACAATGGAATTCTACTCAGCAGCAAGGAAAAATGGTATAATAAAATTTGCAGGAAAATGGATATAACTTGGAAAATATCATCCCAAGTTGAGGTCATGCACTCTAAGAAAGTCAAATGCTGCATGTTTTCTCTCATATGTGGCTCCTAAAATAGACCAGCTGAAGAGGAGGCAAAAAGCAGTAAGTATTAGGACATATAACTAGAACAAGACCAGGAAAAAGTAAAAATAGGGAGGGAGGAGAGGAGTGGAAAACAGACAAACTAATAGAGGAAAAGAGTACTGTAGGTGGGAGAGCAGGGGTTCAGGGGAAGGGAAGGTGGGGAGGGTAACTACATAAAACTAGAAACTAATGTAGTTTGCACATTAGGAACCACCTTCTAGGATACCAGTGTACAGCATAAAAACCCCAGTGAAGGGAAGAGGATGGACAAGGCTGACACTCCCAGTAGAGGGTAGAGAAAGCTTAATCCTAAAACCATAGGCTCTGGCTTGAGAGTCTCCAGACTGGAAGTAGGTTACTCTCTACAGTAAGCAGTTGGCCAGGGAAATCCACGAGATCCTCAAAATAATGTAGGCCATTGTCAAGCACTTGTTTACCCAACAGAGATTGAAAAGGTAAGACCCTATTGCTGGAGATACCACAAGATTCCATCCCAGGACACCAATAGACCATGTGGGAACTTTAATTATATACTATATATATGGAAAAATAAATGGTCCTTGGGGCATGGTGGTGTGGAGTGAGTAGGCCAGACCCCTGTTTCCTGGCTCCTCCCACCTCCCTGGTCTGTCTTCCCTGTGCTGGTCTGTGTGCAGGTGGGTGCAGTAGTGTGGCGTGAATAGGCAAGACCCCTATTTCCCACCTCCTCCCAGCTCCCTGGTCTGGGTACTCTGCACCAGTCTGTGTATGGGCAGGTGCTGAGGTGTGGTGTGAGTAGACCAGACCCCTGTTTCCCAGCTCCACCCAGTTCCCTGGTCTGTGTTCCCTGACTAGATGCTGTATGTGGCAGAGAGGTCTGGAGTGAGTAGGCCAGGCCCCTGTTTCCTGGATCCTCCCTGTTCCCTGGTCCAGTTTCTCAGGGCCAGACTGTGTGCACATGGGCATGGTACAGAGTAAGTAGACCATATCCCTGTTCCCTGGCTCCTCTCAGTCCTCTGGTCCTGGAAAATCCCATTGTACCTTGCTTGGGGAGACAAGGTCCCTGTGTGAGCTGTGGAATCAAGCCTTCTGCTCTGGTACTGTGACTGGCCACTGGATACCAACATCCCTGTTCACCTGAGTCAGATGATGTGTGGGCCAAAGTACAAAATTTGCTTCCTCCTCAATAAAATACAGACTCTCCCTAAAATGGGTAGACAACAACACAAAAAAGCCAATGAAAGTCAGAAAACTGAGAGATCTCCACTAAGGATGTCTAGTCCTACAATGGAAGTCTCCAATGAAATCATAGAGAAATCAACACAAATTCATTCCCAAAATGAAAACACAAGAACCAATGAGACCCTGATCAAAAAAATCACTGAATTGGAAGCAAACCTTCAAAGAACCAACAACTGTATTAGTGAACTTGAACAGAATTGTCTCCTAGAGTATTCAGCTTTTGACAGTAGGCTTAACGTGATTGAAAAAAACATTAGAACCTTCTAAAGAGATATGAGTAAATTTAAGGTGAGTCAAGAAATTGAAGATCTTAACAACCAATTGATTAAGCTTAATGAAGACTTGAGCAAATGCAAGAATGAATCCCAGGAAGCATCAAGAAAATCAAAACATGAATTGAAGTCATACCTCAAAAGAGAGATGGACATGATATAAAATAACACAACAGAAAACAAAAATCAAATATAAATTATAAAATCGTCTCTAGAGCCCCTCACCAACAGTGTTGCTCATGTGGAAGACAGAACCTCTGACCACCTGGAAGACAAGACAGAAGTTGATCAGTCTGATAAAACTTTGCTAAGTTCAAAAAAAAAAAAAAAATCAAGTGAACATAATATGAGGGAACTGTAGGATACCCTAATATTACAAAACATCTGGATCATGGGTATACCAGAAGGAGAGGAAATCCAGGCCAGAGGCATAGAGAACATATTCAACAAAATTATTGAAGAAAATTTTCTAAATCTCTTAAAAGAGAGGCACATCCAGATGCAAGAACAGACAGTACATCAAACAGACAGGACCACAGAAGAAACTCTCCAAGTTAAAACTCTTAATAACAAAAACAAAAAGAGAGTGTTAAAAACAGCAAGAGAGAAACAACTCACATCATACAAAGGCAACTCCATCAGAATTGCGGCAGATTTCTCAATGGCAACCCTGAAAACCAGAAGGGCCTGGAATGGAACATTTCAAAGTCTAAAAATCTATGGCTTCCAACCGAAGCTACTCTACCCAGCAAAAGTATCCCTGATAATAGATGGTAAAAGAAAAACTTTCCATGAAAAAGTCAACTCCATGATTATATGACCACAAAGCCAAACCTACAGAGAATACTTGAGGTAATACCCCACACAGAACAGTCAAACAAACAATCTCAAGATCCAACAAGAAGATCACAACAACCAAAATAGACCAAGCTCAAAATAGCCAAAATCACAAGAAAGCACCCAACCCCATAAAACACCTCATCATGGCAGGGATTAATTCAAACTTCACAGTAATAACCTTAAATATTAATGGACTTAACTCACCCATAAAAAGACACAGGTTATCAGGGTGGATCAAAAAACTGGACCCTTCTATCTGCTGTCTTCAAGAAACCCACCTCATCACTAAAGATAGACACCTCCTCAGGGTGAAAGGTTGGAAAATGATATTCCAAGCAAATGGAAATAATAAAGAAGTGGGTGTTGCTATATTAATATCTGATAAAACAGACTTCAAACCAAAAGTAATCAAGAAGGACAAAGAATACCACTTCTTACTCATCAAGGGAATGAGCCAACATGAGTACATCACAATCATAAACATATATGTGCCAAACAGAGTTTACAAAACAAAATCTACTCATCAATAAAACAGAAATAAACACCAACACCATCGTAGTTGTGGACTTCAATATTCCACTATTATCAATAGTCAGATGATACAAGCACAAAATCAACAGGGAAATAATAGAGTTCAACATCATAGATCAACAAGACCTAAAGGATATCTACAGACCTTTCCACCCCAACTCTACAGAATACACATTCTTCTCAGCAGCCCACATAACCTTCTCCAAAATTGACCATACATTAGGCCATAAAGTATGCCTTCATAAAGTCAGGAAAATTGAAGTTTCTTCCTGCATCATATCGTATCACAATGCTTTAAAGCTAGAAATTAACAACAAGAGACACATGAAGAATTCCACCAGCTCCTGGAGACTAAACAACACACTGTTAAGCAATGAATGGGTCATGGAATAAATAAAAAAGAAATTGTAAAATTCCTACAATTGAATGATAATGTAAACACAACCTACCAACACTTATGGGACACAGTGATGGCAGTCCTAAGGGGGAAATTCATGTCCATAAATGACTTCATTACAAAGACAGAGAGATCCCAAATTAATAACTTGACTGCCCACCTAAAGGCTCTGGGAAAACAAGAAGAATCCAACCCAAAGCAGTCCAGGCAGAAAGAAATAATCAAGATTAGAGCAGAAAAAATGAATTGGAAACTAAGAAAACAATTTTAAAATATTGATGAAACTAAGAGCTGGTTCTTTGAAAAAAATAAACAAGACCGACAAACCCCTGGCCAATTTGATCAAGAAAAAGAGAGAGTCAGAGAGAGAGAGAGAAGTCTCATATTAACAAAATCAGAATTGTAAAAGGAGAGAGCACTACAGACATCAATGATATTGGAAGAATCATCAGGGTATACTCCCAAAATCTTTACCCCACAAAATTGGATAATCTGGGAGAAATGGATGAATTCTTAGACACATACCACCTAGCGAAACTAATCTCAGAGCAGATTACTCTCCTAAACAAAACTATCATATCCACTGAGATTGAAAAGGCAATAAAAAACCTCCCCAAAAAGAAAAGTCCAGGACCAGTTGGCTTCTGAGCTGAATTGTATCAAACCTTCATTGAAGAACTGAAACCAATTTTCTCAAACTGCTTAGCATAATTGGAGTGCAGGGAATACTCCCCAACTCCTTTTATGAAGCTAGCATCACCCTAATACCAAAACCAGTCATAGATGCAACAAGGAAAGAAAACTATAGGCTTATATCCCTAATGAACTTAGATGCAAAGATCCTAAACAAAATCCTTGCCAACTGAATTCAACAACACATCAAAAGCATTATCCACCTTGATCAAGTGGGCTTCATCCCAGGGATGCAGGGATGGTTTAACATACAGAAGTCGGTCAATGTAATACACCACCTAAATAAACTTAACCATAGAACCATGTGATCATCTTAATTGATGCACAGGACTTTGACAAAATACAACACCGCTTCATGATCAAAACACTGGAATGAATATGCATGGAGGGTTTATATCTCAACACAAGAAAGGCTATATATAAAGTTGTTAAACCCCAAATAATACTGAATGGGGAAAAACTGGAGGAGTTCCCGCTGAGATTGGGAACAAGACAGGGATGCCCACTCTGACCACTGCTCTTCAACATAGTACAAGAAGTATTAGCCCAAGCAATAATATAGGAGAAAAAAATAAAAGGGATTCAAATTGGAGAGGAAAAAGTCAAGTTAACCCTATTTGCAGATGACATGATCCTATATATGAATGACCTGAAAGTCTCCATCTCAAAACTTCTTAAGGTGATAAATTCCTTCAGCAGATACAAAAAATGTGGCAGATACAAAATCAATGCACAAAAATCAGTAGCTTTTGTATATGCAAAGGACAAATATACAGAGAAAGAAATCAGTGAGGCAGTTCCATTTTCAATAGCAACAAAAAAATTAAATACCTTGGAATAACACTAACCAAGGACATGAAAGACCTATGTAATAGAAACATAAAAAAACTCAAGAACAAAAGTGAGGAGGACTTGAGAAGAGGGAAAGACCTTCCATGCTCCTGGAAAGGTAGACTTAATATTGTGAAAATGGCAAATCTACCAAAAGCAATATACAAATTTAACACAATGCCAATAAAAAAGCAGTGTCATTCTTCACAGAGATTGAAAAAATGATCTCAAAACTCATGTGGAATGGCAGAAGGACTCGGACACCCAAACATATCTTCAGCAAAAAAATACCTCTGAAGGTATCACCATACCTGATCTAAAGCTATATAACAAAGCCATAGTGATAAAAATAGTATGGACCTGGGTGTAGTGGTGCATGCCTTTAATCGCAGCACTTGGGAGGCATAGGTAGGAGGATAACTGTGAGTTCAAGGCCACCCTGAGACTACATAGTGAATTCCATGTTAGCCTTGGCTAGAATGAAACCCTACCTCAGGGGTGGGGGTAAGAAACAACATGGTACTGGAATAAAAACAGAAACATGGACCAATGGAACAGAATTGAAGACCCAGAACTTAGGTCAAATAACTACCACTGCTTATTCTTTGACAAAGGTGCCAATTATGTAGACTGGAGAAAAGACAGCATCTTCAACAAATGGTGTTGGACAAATTGGATGACCATATGGAGAAAAAGGAAATTAAACCCACTCATTTCACCATACACGAAAATCAAGCCCAAATGGATTGAAGTCCTCAATATAAGACCTGAAACTCTTCAACTACTGGAAGAAAAAAAAATGAGGAGGCACTCTCTATGATACAGGATTGGGAAAAGACTTCCTAAACAAACCCCCAGTAGCCCAGCTAATTAAACAAGTGCTCAACCAATGAGATCTAATGAAGCTAAAAAGCTTTTGCACAGACAAACATACCATAAGCAGAGCCAACAGATTACCCACTGAATGGGACAAAATCTTTGCCAGCTATACCCCTGACAGAAGCCTAATATCTAGTATTTACAGAGAACTCAAAAGACTAAACAAAATATCAAACCCACTCCAAAAGTAGGGCAGATAACTGAATAGGGAGTTCTCAGAAGAAGAATTACAAATGGCTAACCCACACTTAAGAAAATGTTCAACATCTTTAACCATTAGGGAAATGCAAATTAAAACAACCATGAGATTCCACTTTACCCCAGTAAGGTTAGCAAACATTAAAAAAATCATATACAAACAAATGTTGGCAGGGATATGGAGAAATAGGAACACTCATTCACTGTTGGTGGGAATTTAAGCTGGTACAACCACTATGGAAATCAATATGGAGACTCCTGAAAAGGATAAATATAGAGTTACCAACAGACCCTGTTACTCCCTTACTGGGTATTTACCCTAAAAGCTCTATATCTCAATTCAGAGATATTTGCTCAACCATGTTTATAGATGCTCAATTCATAATAGCTAAAAACTGGAATCAACCCAGGTGCCCATCACTGGATGAATGGACAACCAAGATGTGGTATATCTACATGATGGAATTCTACTCAGCTAAGAAAAAGTGACACGAAGAACTTTGTAAAAAATGGTCAAATTTGGAACAGATCATTTTAAGTGAACCACATAATCACAGAAAGACAGCTGTGGCATGGTCTCACTCATCTGTAGTTCCTAACATGGATCAGCCTGAATTGCTGACATACCTGAATGGCATCTCAAGATTTGGACAATAGGGAAGTTAGGGCTTGGGGGAAGGGGGAAGAGGGAACACAAAAGTTAACCCAAATTGATCTGGTACCATAGAATTCTATATCCTGTAAGTTAGACTAAAAGCTGGAACCCTCAAGAGGACCTTAGGGGGAGTACCTGAATCAAAGCGACCCAGAGAGGGTGAGACAAAGCCTAACCTTAAATTTCTCCTATTTCTCTTTCTTCTATGGCTTTTTCTTTTTTCTTTTCCCTTGATGCTGGCCTATAATTCTGTATACCAGGATGTGGTTTACATCCACAATGAGCTGTTGATCAGAGAGACCTACTGTACCTCCCACAACAAACAAGGCAGACTTCTGTCAGAGCACTTGATTGCCCACCAGAGGTTAATGGTAAGACCCTACTGCTGAAGATACCATACACAGTAGGCATAGACCTTGGAGAGAAGTGGTTGGAATCCAGAAGAGAGCCAGTCCCCAGACAATAATGTCATCTAGTGCTGGAAGGCGCTACATGAGCTACCGGTGAAAGTGGCCAACATCTGTTCAAGCAACTCAAAGTCTAAGTGATTCAGAAGCAAGTAACCTGATGTGATGCTCACACTAGTGAAATAGTGGCACACAGCCATGGTGGGTAACCAACTGCTCTTGGATTAGCTAACAGATCTGCTTAGTGGAAAGGAAACCATATCTGGAACTGGGAAATAAGTCAGAATCATATCCAGATAATGATTCTGTTTTCCATTGTCAAGCTCCCACTAATCTTGGGCTATAAGAGGGTATACACCTTTAAATTCTCTCTAAATTAATAATGGTTATCATATTTAACTTATACTGACTTCACTTACCATTGGAGAATCTGCTTGTCCTTTTCAGATGGGAGCTGGATCTGAGGAGATAATCAACCCAGTGCACTCTAACCCGGCCCCAGCTGGAACCACAGAGGACCTAGGGAAATGAGTATGAGTGCTGCTTTCTTAGTTAACCTGGTATCAGCACGAGTATGGAAGAGATACACACTGAGGACCATCAACACCTACCAAACAAGGGATCCAGAGGCTCCCAAGTGCCCATCACTGAAGTAGACTTAAAATGCACCCAACATGGTTTGGAACTTTGTGGAAGAGGGGGTGGAAAGATTGTTAGAGCCACAAGTTGGAACATTTTGCACAGAGACATTGCCTCTCCCCCTTAATTGACAGCTGCCCTCATAATGCATGACCCACAGTCCCCATGGATTGACCTACATCCCCAATGAGGAAGGTGTCTTCATAAAAGGGGCAGGGAGGAGGGAAAGTATGGCACCAACATGTGTTGTAAATATGCACATATGTAATAAAAATAAACTAAAAATGGTCCTTATATTCATATGTAATTATGAATTGCCATTTGAAAATAAGATGAGAAAAATATATCACAGAATAACACATGCATAATGAGTTCACTTTAAAAATGATTAATAAACAGGAATAAGCAAAGAGCATAATGAGAAGGAAACCAGGGAAAGGAGTACATGGATTTTTGGCAGGCTACATTTACTGAGTGATGCTGGTATAATAAATTGATGTTACCACTGTGCTTTCTTATGGATGTGTTGGTTATTATAACACATCATATATATGTTTCTCCAATGACATTATATAAGAATAGTAGTCTGCAAAAAATGTTTAATGAAGTCTAAACACAATATATCTATTTTCGCTGGAACTTTCTTTTAGCAATGTGGAAATTCTTCCTTTTATTTCTTTTCTTTCAACTATGTCCAAGATTAGAGTTGTCTTATTTCTGATTTCATGTTTGTGAGTGTGTCTAAAATTCTTAAATAGTAAATAATAGAAGAAATCTTTTCTTGGCGTCATTCTCTCTTTCTCTTTCCTTTTTTCTTTGTTTTAAATTTTTTATTTATTTACTTTATTCACTTGAGAGAGAGAGAGAGAGAGAGAGAGAGAGAGAGAGAGAGCGATAATGGGCATGCCAGGGCCTTCAGCTTCTGCAAATGAACCCCAGACGCATGTGCCACCTTGCGCATCTGACTTACATGGGTATTGATAAATCGAACCGGTGTCCTTTGACTTTGCAGGCAAGCGCCTTAACCACTAAGCAATCTCTCCCACCTTCTATTTCTCTTTTCTTTTTCATTTAACTTCCTTGTAGTTATTATTAATTTTTTTTCTTGCATATACATCATCTCTAACACGCTTGCCTCTAAGGCCTTATTAATATGAAACAACTTTCTCAAAAGGTAGCCTCTCTTTCCCATGTTGTAACTTCCCAGGTAATTCTTTCATGACTATGTTCAATACTTGAATTTTCCCCAGAACTCCAATAATAATAATGACTAACATTTCTTCATTTGTGGTACTGGGACAGATCCCAGGGCTCTGCTAATGCTAGAGACACACTCAGTCATTGAGACAAAGCCCTAAAAGTTAACATTTATATAGGACTACTTTGTACCAGGTTCTAATCTGTTATTTTCTCCCATCACAAAGTTCTATGATAACATCCCCATGTTACAGATAAGGCACCTGAGACCCAAAGAGGTTAACATTCTGACCATGATCCTTAGCAATAAAGCTGAAATTGAAACCAAGGAGTCTAGAGCCAGATTCCTTGCTCCTGACCACCACACCTCACTGCCTCTGTACTTGATATCAGCCAGATTTCTATCTGCAATGATAAGTCTGCCTGTTGCAATAATGATTTTCTTGCCACATACCTTCCTTTGGTGGAATGGCATGCATGCCTTTGTCAAGATCACTACCAGGTGCTTGTGAGAGTCATGCTGTCTGCTCTTAGAATCAAGTACAGTCACATGGCTTGCTAGATGAATCTGAGGCTTCAGTTATACTCTGGTGTATTTCTAATCAGTTAATTAAATGTCTTTGGACTTTGACATATGTAATAAACATACATGGTCTAACATTCTAAGAGTATAAAAGGGTGATAGTGTATAATATCTCCCTCCTGTTTCTTCCACATAGTCCCTAGATGTTCTTCCCTGTGCAATCAGATTTACCCACTTCTTTTTTCTTTCTTTTAAAGATCTATTTTGGACAAACATTTATTTATTTGCAAGCATGGAGAGAGATGGGAGAGAGGGAGAGATACAGATAGATAGACAGAGAGAGAGAGAGAGAGAGAGAGAGAGAGAGAGAGAGAGAGAATGGGACTACCAGGGCCTCCTGCCACTGCAAACAAACTCCAGATGCACTGTGCCACTTTCTGCATCTGGCTTTATGTAGGTACTTGGACTTGAACCTGGCAATCAGACTTAGCACTTAAACTTCTGAGCCACCTCTCCAGACCCCGTTTGCTGTTAATTTTAACTTGTGGTGTGAGAGTGTCTAGTTGCTGCCGCTGCCATTGCTACTCTTACCCCCTCCTCCTCCTTGTTTGTGGATATGCAATCTACCCAGAACCTTCTGTTGAAAAGACTATCTGTTCTCTATTTAATAATTTTTTGTGTTTGTGTTGAAAAGGAATTACCCGAAAATATGTAGGGATTATTTCTGGGCAGTTCTGTTCTCTGGGTTTCACGTCTAACACTACATCAGCAGCGCAGCACTCTCTTGATTACCACAGCTGTGTAGTAAGTTTCTCAGCTGCAAGTGTAACTCCTTGCTTGTGTTTGACATTGTTTGGGCTATAGTGGATACCTCAAATTTCCGTATTAATTTTAGGATTATTTTATCAATTTTTTTTAAAAGACACCATGGATTTTGTTTAGGATTCAATTGAACCCAGAGATCACCTTGGGGAATACTGCTAGTTTTTAAACAAATATTTCATTTATTTGCAAGCAGTTAGTGAGAGAGGAAAGAAGACTGATAGATAAATAAATGAATGAATGGGAATGCCAGGCCTTCTGCCACTGCAAAGGAACTCCAGGTTCATGCACTACTTTGTGCATCTGGCTTTACATAGGTGCTGGGGAATTTAACTCAGGCCATCAGGCTTGGCAAGCATGTTCCTTTAACAATTGAGCCATTTCTGCAGCCCTGAATACTGCTATTTTAATATGATCAAATCTTCCAATTGATGAGTAAGGAATGTCTTTCTGTTTATTTAACAATGCCTGTTTTCCAAGCTTCACATGTCTTGATATCAGTTGCTAAATTTATTAACTACTTATCATTTTTTATTCTAAGTGTAGATTTCCATGACTTCACTTTAAAATTGCTTATTGTTTGCATATAGAGACATATTTATTTTGAATTTATTGAATTTTTTATAAATTGGATGTTGAATCCCTGTCATGTCCTTTGCATAGGTAGCTTTTAGAATTTCTTGTTTCCAAGTTTCAGTCAGGTAAATATCAAGTGCAGTACTGGAGAAAGGTCAGCCTTGCTGGTGCTCCTATTACTGCTCTGTGAATTATGTGTTCTGTGAATGCTAGACTTGTGTGTTCCCATGAACTCCTGTGGAGCCCAGCATGATGCTTCTTCACTCACGTTCTCCTTACTGTGCCTCCTGCTTGGTCACCAAGCTCTGTTTGTGGCAGGATCTGTGTTTTCTTTTTCTTTCTAATTTATTTATTTTATTGACAACTTCCATGATTGTAAACAATATCCCATGGTAATTCCCTCCCTCCCCCCACTTTCCCCTTTGAAACTCCACTCTCCATCATGTCTCCTCCCCCACAATCAGTCTCTCTTTTATTTTGATGTCATGATCACCTGGCATTAGGATTCCTGCTTTGAAGATGTGGTGGGTGAGTACGAAAATGCAGATCCTGGTGATTTATGGTAGAGCTACTTGAAGCTCCAGCCTGGATCCTAAACATGTCTCTGCTTTCTTTTCTGGTTAACACTGGGAAAGAATCAAGTGAGAGAGGATCAGTGAGTCATTAACCTGTCTGACCTTCCTGTGGTAGGACTTTGGTTTACTGCAGGGCACAAGCCAGGCAGGAAGTGGCCCACACTCTTTTAGCACCTGTCTGAAGTAAAACTGCATATATTTAAAATACACCATAGACATTGTGATGCACATGTATACAGTGAAGTGACTGCCATATATTCCTATTCATACTTTCTCTAGGTCACAATTGTGGTCTAATTATTGTGGGAAATCTCAGTAGATTTAAAGGAAATAGGAGAGACGACTGTAACCCAAGTGACTTGGAGTATAAAACCCTGGGCTCATCCATTATTTTTTGTCTTAAAGATAACAATGGAAGTTAGGAATATTACCAAATCAATTATCATAAAATGGCAAATAAGACAGAGCATTAGCCAGGTGGGAAAATACTCTTTTAAAATTGTATCTATACATTTTCTGAATTATTAAGCTAAAATTTTCACTACTTTATTTGTGAAAAGAATACACTTTCCTATAATGGTTTGAGATTTAAGTACACTTAAGTACAAGTACTTATATTGTTCTTTTGTATGGTGTGATGATTGTAAAACTTTGAGAAACTTTTTTATTCATTCAAGAAGAAGGTATAATTTTTAAAATATAGAAATTAAGTTAATTCATCTCAATTTTAATGTACACATTATGGTAATCAACTGACTACTTGTGACATTAACTTTTTTTGCCACTAGAGGGTATAAAGGGCATAAATTCACTTATTTGAAAGCATTTATGTTCCAGTTTTTGACTTTCCTTTCCCTGCCCCCTTGAATAAGGCAAATTAGTGATTCAAACAGAGGCATTTATAAGGCACAGTTCACTTTACCGTCGTACATGGTATAATTCTGATCCTTGTAAACACAAACAGAGTCATTGCCAGAGAAATGGCTCCTTGAGAAATGAGAGCTTAGAGCGTTCAGAGTTTGGCTCGCTCTCCTGCTGCTGTTCTCTACCTGCTATGGTAGAGGTGATGTCCAACATCTGCTCATATTATGCCTTCCCCTGCTGTCATGAAGTTTTCTCTCAAGACAGTAAGCCAAGTAATATTTTCCTCCCACCAGCTGCTTTTGGCCAGATGATTTATTTCAACAAGAAGGTGATCATAACAAAGGTAGAAAGAAAGATCAGGGGGTATTGAATCTCTGAGACCTAGTCCTTATTAGCTAGTAGGTATTGGTAAAATCAGGTAACTTCCTCAAGTTCAGTATTTTAAATCTACAAGATAGGGAAAATAACAGCTCTAATGAGGATTATGTGAAATGGTGCATGACACTACATTTAGAGCGTGTGTTTAGTAAGTATTAGTAGTGACTATTATCTTGCTGAAAATGTCTTTTCTTCCCATCTCCAAGGATCTTGGAGTTTTCTCTATTGATCCTTAGACCTATTTGTTATCAACAGTATGCTAATTTGGGGACAATTTCCCTTTCTCTAGTATCCTCTTATCTTATTTATCTGAACAATTAGAGATTTCCATTATCTTACTCACTTTAAGTTCACTTATTTTAAACATTTAAATTACTTAAGACCTAGTAAAGAACATTTTCATTTAATCACAATAATATTAAATACTACAGTGCATGAGGGAATGGGCCAGTAAAATGTTTTCTCCATTACTATAAATCTAATCCAATGTAAAACAAAATAATTTTGATGGTCCCAAGCAGTAAACTGCTAAGTGGTTATGACTACATATATATATATATATATATATATATATATATATATATATATACACACATGCACACACACACATACATATTAGGGGCATTCAGTACACAATTCAGCTGACTTGGCACAATTGCTCTAAGAAGCTGTCATATATTGCTCTTATTAACAGACTGACCTCATATTTTTGTAGGAAAATTGATAAACATTCCTTCTTGGTGTCCTCTTAAGTTGTACAAGAATTGTGTTTAAACTTGGTAGCCAGGAACCTCATTTCACTTCTCCCTTCAGTGTCTCTGGCCCAGCTCTTTGAGGAAATGAAGCATCAGCATTCCTTCACCTGCCTGAGATCTTAGCAAAATCTTCTCCAAACCCACTGGGGAAGTAGGGGGTGGAGTGCCACTTATAATTTCTACTATTTCCTTCCAATTTAGGCCCCAGATGGCCTTGTTCTGTCTGATTTGGGGATAAGCTATTGTAAACTGTGTAAGGACAGACTCAGTGATGGCCAAGTAATGAGGAAAGCTGGGCAAGTGAGAAGAGACCCTGAGTCTCGGTCTGTGATTTGACTGTGAAATGTTCATTAGTTTAAATACTCGGTCCCTGACTAGTGATGCAGTTTAAGAAGGTTGTGGAGAGCTGGAGAGATTGTTTAGTGGTGAAGGCATTTGCCTGCAAAGTCTAAGGACCCAGGTTCGATTCTCCAGGTCCCACATAAGCCAGATGCACAAGGTGGCACATGCATCCTGAGTTTGCTTGCAGTGGCTACAGGTCCTGGTGCGCCCATTCTCTCCTGATCTCTGTCTCTAATAAATGAATAAAAATTTTAAAAAGAAGGTTGTGGAACCTTTAGGAGGTGGAGCCTTGTTGGAGGAAGTTAGTTAGTGGGGAACCGCCTTGAGGTTATATAGCCCAGCCCTACTTCCAGTCTGCCTTTGCAACCTGACGTCCCCTGCAGTGTGACCAGCCACCTCATGTTCCTGCAGCCATGCCTTCCCCTCCACGTCCCTGCAAGTCGTTAGACAAAATAAACCTTTCCTTACTTGATTTGCTTGTCAAGTATTTGGCTATGACAACCAGAAAAGTAACTAATGTTTCTTGCTGCTACCATTTGCTGTGTGATCTTGGCCAAGTTCCTCTCTGTCATTTTCATCATTTATAAAATGGGCAGACTTTACTAGATGCTAAGATCCATGCCAGGTGTGACTCATGGCCTATGGGTGGCTTCCAGGCATTCTGTCAGTAGGAGTCTGACTTGCTTATCCTTCCTCATGTGTAATGACTTAAAAGTATTGGGCACTGATTTTATTTATTTATTTATATTTTATTCATTTATTTATTAAGAGAAAGAAAGGGAAGGAGAGAAGAAGGAGAGAATAGACATGCCAGGGCCTCTACCCACTGTGAACAAATTGCAGACACATTCACCATTATGCACATTTGGCTTATGTGGGTTCTGGGGAATCAAAGTTGGGTCCTTAGGCTTTGCAGGCCAGCACCTCAACCACCAAGCTGTCTATCTAGCCCCAGGCATTGCTTTTTTACTCAGGCCTTGCTAATTTCAAGAAATAGAAACTCATTAGAATAATCCCCACATATAGGACTGCCTTAGGTTAGGAAATGATCTCCAGACTGCAGGGAAGCTTGGGCAAGTTAGGACCTGAGCTAGTCCATTTTTGTCTCAGGGGACCTCAGGGTTTCTAATTGTTGCTTTCCTGCAGTATGGGCTCCATTCCCCTGCTTCTATGATGACCTTTTTCTCTACTTAGTTTTGGGATATTCTGATTGCTTTATAAATCCACATTGTTTGGGCCCAACATGAACTTGTTATTTTTGACACCTCTCACCATCCAAATTCCTCAGATCTTTCCACAGTCCTAAGAGGAGAGTCCAGGGATCCATCTGTGATAGTCAGAGGTGGTCAGGACCCATGGGATACTCAGAACCACTTCTCGCAGCAGCTGTAGCCATGGCAATTTGTTTAAAAAGAAGTGAGGGGGCTGGAGAGATGGCTTAGCTGGTTAAGTGCTTGCCTGTGAAGCCTAAGGACCCCGGTTCAAGGCTCAATTCCCCAGGACCCACGTTAGCCAGATGCACAAGGGGGCCCACGCATCTGGAGTTCGTTTACAGAGGCTGGAAGCTCTGGCGCGCCCATTCTCTCTCTCTCTCTCTTTCTCTCCCTCTCTGCCTCCTTCTCTCTGTCGCTCTCAAATAAATAAATAAATAAACAAAAAAATAAAAAAAAAAGAAGTGAGGGCAGGGAGACATGGATGGCCATGCCAACCAGAGGCCTAAGGAAAATCTAACTTAGGGTCCTAGTGAGATAGGCCATTGTGTCACAATCAGATTTCACTGGCTGGATTGAGGCTGAGAAGACACCAGTGAGTTTCTGAATCAATTGGACAGCCAGAGGTACTAGCTGAATCTTCTCCCACAGGGATAACCCCATGCACTTGAGAACATACGATGTGCCCTTCACACTTTCCCTGAGAAGGGTATACCATGCACTTGGCAATGTACGCAGAGCACCTCACATGGGGTCTGGTTTGTGTTCCATAATCGATGGCTCATTCTCTCAAGGACTTTCCCTTGTCCTGGGGAGAGAAAATTGCTGTTAAAATATAGAACACTTGAGCTGAGTCAGTCACTGGACTTCAAGGAAGAGAGAACTTTGTGGAGCTTGGGCTACAGTGATCAGGCAGTCTTCTCAGGTGAACCTTGCATAGAGGACAGATTTCTGAAAGGATGCAGAGAAGAAAGCTGTGAACAGAATGTCCACATTTTAGGAATATATAAAGGCACACAGGACAGATGTTGTCATTGGTGGAATGATAGGTGAATTTGACCAGCACGCAGTGCTTGACAGGCAAGTATTAAAAGGAGCAGTTTAAAACGAGAGCAGCTCATCCAAACTTTAAGATGCCTGGGGGTTATGCCTTGGTTCTGACTGTGGTCAGAAGCACAGTTGATCAGGAATTTGGCAGATAAGGCTTCAGGAACAGGTGTTTAGATGAGTTAGAATGAGTAGGTAAGCACTAAAAAGAAGCTATGATACAACTTCTAGGGAGTAGGAAGCCTTGAGGCCACATGGGAACCTTGAGAGCAGCAAGCTAGTGGATTTTTTTTTTTCTGCTTTTTTGAGGTAGGGTCTCACTGTGGCGCAGGCTGACCTCGAACTCATTATGTAGTCTCAGGGTGGCCTCGAACTGATGACGATCCTCCTACCTTTGTCTCCCGAGTGCTGGGATTAAAGACATGCACACCACACCCGGCTTTATGGATTTTTAACAACCTAAAATGTGGAATTTTATAGCTAAGGTGGGTTCTTTAAGACTTTTTTTTGTTGGAATCAAGTAGTTACTTTACAAAAGCTCTTGAAAATGAAAAAGTGATTTATAAAGGCAATCATATATTCTGTATGGCCTTATGCAAAAGTGTTTTCTCCTCTAAGCTTCCCCATTATCTAAAGCTAATATGCCTCATGTTTAAAAGCTGCTTACATATCTTACTGAACCACATGGGGATGAGAGGCAGCTCATATGCTGTCACTGTGTATCATGGCATTGTGCAACATGTGCAGCTTGAGTATTAGTTATTTGTTGTGTGACAATTGATCCTAGAACTTAACAGAGAAAACTAGGAAACATTTATTATCTCATAGGTACTGAGAGTATGGAACCCAGGAATGGCATAGTAGACTGAACTGGCCCAGGGCCTCTAATGATGATGTAGTTGTCATACAGGGATGTGGTTATCAGAAGGCTTGGCAGGGGAAGATGGGTCCATTCCCAAGCTCACTCAAGTGGCTTTTGGCAGGCCTCAGATTTGGTTGGAGACTGGAGTTTCATACCATACTGTCCTCTCAAAGCTTGAGTGGTCATACGATATGACAGATGGATAACTCTAGATTAGGGAGAGGGTAGGAGGGAAAGAGGGACAGAAGGAGGGAGGTAGAGAGATAGATAGATAGATAGATCGATAGATAGATAGACCAAATCCATAGGCTAGTTTTGGAATTGATGTGCTGATTGTTGTTGGTCACACAACCCCATGAATTCTGATACCATGTGGGATCTGTTAGTCTTGCCTCACGAAGCTGACTCCCATCCCTGACCCTGAGCATGAAAGAAAATTTTCATATTCACCTCCATTAGTAGAAATGAAACTGCCAATTAGAGCTGATGACTTCATGCAGTTTTACTGAAAGCTCATGAAGTAATGGGGGACAATAAAGCCCTTTGTAAGGTAGGAAAATAGTTTGGGTATAAAATTTGATGTTAAAATTCTGGAGGTGAGAACTAAGAGTCAAGAATAGGGGAGAATCCAAGCCCTATAGAGGGAGAACCATAGGCTGTCTTCAGCCCCCAGTATTTCTCCATACACACACTCTAAGCTCCCTTTGGGCCTGGAAGATTGAGACCATATGGAGGTTGGGATTCAAGTATTTTACTTATTTCTTCATAATAAAAGTTTCTAAAGAAACTAACAAGAAAAAAGCCATAATGCAAGGTTTGAAAAGTTTGAGGGCATTAACTTATTCTCACCATGTAATTTGTTAATAAATCAATTGTGAATTAAAACCATATGGATTCAATTTTACTGAAATGCTACAAAACTTGGGAGAAACATATTTTGGCTTACATTGAATATAAGGATATTGAAGTGTGCAAATTAGAAAATTTTTGCCCTGTGTCCATGTGCACTTTGGGTCTTAGCCACAGTCAACACATTTTTGCCTGTAAACTGGCTGGTATCATTTCTCACTGTGTATTGTGGGCCCCCCTCTCAACAGCTGGTGCTGCACAGATAGAACTTTCAATGGAGGGAGACTAGAGAGATGGCTTAGTGGTTAAAGCACTTGCCTATGAAGCTTAAGGACCCAGGTTTAATTCCCCAGGACCCATGTAAGCCAGATGCACAAGGTGGAACATGTGTCTGGAGTTCATTTGCAGTGACATGAGTCCTTGGTGCACTCATTCTCTCTCTTTCTCTCTCTTTCCCCCCCTCTCTCTCTATCTGCCTCTTTCTCTTTCCTTCTCTAATAAATGAATAAGTAAAATAGTTTTTTGAAAAAGAATTTGCAGTAGGGACAGTGACTTGATATGGGAATTCAGAATTTGAGGTCATATTGAGACAGATATCTGAGTGTGACTGTATTTAGAGATAGGACTTTACAGGTTAAGTTAAAGGCCTGTAAAGATTATTTTAAAACAAGCCTAATCCTACTAGTAGCCTTATAAGAAGTGGAACTTGGATACAAAAAGATACCAAGAACACACCTGCATAGAGGGAGGCTCACATGAAAGGTAGGAGAAGGGCACCCATCTATAAGCCAAGAAAAGAGGTCACATATCAAACCAAACCTGCAGACTCTGTGATCTTGGACTTCTAACCTTTAGAACTTTGAGGAATGAATGCCAAGTGTCTAAGCTGCCCAGCCTGTGGTGCTTTGTTATGACAACTCTGGCATAGTAATACAAGGAGAATGAGACCAGTACTTGCCGGAGGCATTCTGCAACTGACGAGGGCATTGAGACTAGAAATTAGGTTTCAGACTATATTGTATGAAAATTATTGTTCTTATTATAATTTTATGGGATCCTAATTCCATATTTTTGGATGACTCCTTGAGCTCATCTGTGACTTTCTCACTCATCTTTTCTGTTTTCACTAGCTTATCAATAAAGTTATTTGCTGGTAGCTGGCTCTGTTTTGCTTTTACCGAACCCAGACCCTTTGCCTGTTCTCGATATTTAGTACCTTCTTCCTGAGGTCAGACTTCAAGATTTCATATTTACTTATCTCAGACCCTGATAATTAACATTAACATTCCCTGAGCTCAAGACTTCACAAGTTTGAAATCCTTGACTATAAGAAATATCCTCACTTGTATTTGCAGGTGGAAAAAGAACTTGGAAGGAAAGACCTCATTGTCCTGTTTGGTTACTGGTTTCCTTAAAAAGCCTTCAGCTTTAAAAGCTCAGATGTAAAAAACATACTAATTTTAAGCAAATGATGGAGATTCATGGAAAGTTATGACCTTGCCAGAACATGTGTGCAAAGCTCTATGGGACCGGCCTTGAGTCTATTGTGATTCCATCAGTCAAAAAGAAATAGCCTGAGAAAAAAAAAAGAAAAAATCCAGGATGTATAGGGAAGAGCCTGTGGTGGGCATGCATTTTGTATTTTCATGGGGACTAGGAAGGAGAGGCCTAAGTAAGCCCCTTCTCCCTTGCTGTTCAGTTCTTGGAGATAGGACACTGTACCTTGCTTCTGTCTTAGAGGAAAGAACATAGACACAGGGGAGGGCCATTCTTAGTATGATCTCAGGGATGGCTCTATCATTTTTAGTTAGGTTGGTCAGTGGGTCCCCACTGCTAGACTCCAGGGACTCCAGAGAGTCAAGGATGGGCTTTCATACCAGTTGAGATCCACTACAGTTCATGGTTTTCAGATAAGCTTGGGACAGGATCGCCATTACCTGCCCTCAGGCTTGAAGGCCAAGGTTGCATGTTTCCATGTGTTCTACTTTGAGGAAGCTGGCTGAAGAGAATGAAGTTGCTGGGGAAAGCAATCTTATGTGATTAGTGTTTTGACCCTTTCTGGAGTGTGTAAACATTGGCCTTAGGCCTGAAATACTTCCTTACAAATAGATCGAGTCCTCATGACTTGTGCTGGGCTTACTATCTTGTGTGGGAATATCTTTCCTTGTTTCCAAGTCAGTATGTGTTCCTTTGTTCTGCTTAGGCATGTATGTGATATGGTATTTGGCTGATACCACTAATACATCTATCCCTAGGGGTAGGGGATGGGGTCCCTCTGCTGTAGCACAAATGAGTATGGCAGGTGGGTAGGCTGAGGGACCTCCTGACTATGGAGGACTGATACCTACTAGTGATTTTTCTCTGACTTTTGCAATGTGAGGAAAGTGTTCAATCAGTGTTTAATTTTCCTTGTCGACTCCAACACTGAGATGCAGTAGGTAGAAGTGCTGAGAATTCTATCTTGGATAATATGCAACAAAAATCAACTGCATAGAGAGAGATGAATATGACTGAGAATGAATGATGTTCTTTTTTATTATTACTAAACTTTTAGTTAACATGCAAAGTATCTTTCATACGTATATGTGATTGTTGTTTGTTCGTGTTCTCCTGCTACCTGCCCTTTCCTGTCTCCATTCCCACCACCTTTCATTTCCTGGATATAGCCTTCTTTTAGTATAGTCCTGTTAATGTATTTTCTTTAATTTTATTAAGTTAGATGGTTCCAATGTTTGGCTTAAACTAGTTCTTGTGTGATTCTGTTGGTCAGAGAGTATGGAATAATACATTTTTGTCATCAGAGATACCAGTTTGCAAGCACAAGTCTATGTAGCAAGTCTATGTAGAGTTCAGAACCAGTGAAGAATTGCACCCTGGGCAGTAGGAGTAAATCAGTAAACAACTCTCACATGTGTCACAGTCCTAGGAGGGCCCTTAAACTGAATTAGGATGGTTGTGGACAACTTAAGTCTCACGGCTTCTGTGATCTTTAGTTTTCATTGTCCTCTTCAAAGAGCCATGTTTTGTTTTCACTTTTATTTTTTATTGTATGCTCATTTTTATTTTGTTGTTTTATTCCCATGTTAGTCAGATTTTCCTTGCCAGGACAAAATCCCTGAGACAAATAAAGAGCCTAAGAGAGGGAGGATTTATTTTGGGTCATGGTTTCCTGGATCATTTGGTTCTGTTATTTCTGAGCTACGCGGAGACAGAATGTCATGGCAGGAAGGAGATGGCAGAACAAAGCTGTTCATTTCATCAGTGAAGGGAAGCATGGCGAGAGCAAAGGAAGGCCAGGACAAGATATCAAAGTCACACCTCTGTGACTTACTTTCTCCAGCTGGGTCCACCTTTTAATAGCCCAGACATCTATAAACTCATCAAGGGATCAATCCATTACAGAGGTTACCACCCCTATAATCCAATTTCCTCTCAGTAGTGTCACTGATTGGGGACCAAGTCTTCAAAATGTGAACCTTTTCCAAGGATGAGTGTTACTTCATATCCAGACTAATTTTAACACTCCCGCTGCATACTTTGAGTTAAATTTGCTCTTGTTTTTCTAATTTTATTCAATGGTATCTCAGATCACTGATTATGAGCTTTCCTTTTATTTTTTTCAGTGCAAGCATTTAAATGCAGCCATTCATTTCTCTTGGAGCAGTGGTTTATCTGTATTCCAAGAATTTGATAAGAATGGTAATCTGATTATGATTCAGTTAAACATGTTTTCTAGAGTCTCATAAATTCCTCTTTGACCAATGAATCATTTAACTTAAATGAGTTTCATTTTTGTTGATTTTTGAATTTAATTCCATGTTGGGTAGTACATGTACCTTTTATTATTTTTATAGTTTTCATTTATAGTGCCTTCTTTTGTGTACAAGCATATGCTATTTTTATTTTGTGAAAGTGCACTGTTTTTCCACGTGCATCTTTAAAGAATATACATTTACCTTTGTTGGTGTCAAAATTCCATAAGTACCAATTATGTCAAGGTGACCAATAGTGTTTTGCAGAAGGCCTGTGTCATTGGTGCTATTTTATATGGTCATTTTCATAGTTGTTGAATGAATGATATTAAAGTTTATAGCTATGATTATAGAAATGACTATTTCTTATTTTAAGCCTATCAGTTTTGCTTCATGTTGAATCTCCTTATTAAGTGCACACAATTATATGATTATTAAATCTTAAATCTTTTCTATCATTGTGTGAGTATATATTTGCATGTAGCTGTGGATGTGTGTTATGTTTGGTGTGTGTGTTGTGCGTACTTGTTCACATGCCCATAAGTATGCGTGCTGCATGTGTGGAGGTCTGAGGAACAACCTTGGGGTGCTTGCCTCTACTTCCATTTTGCTTGAGACAGGGTCTCCCTTGGTTTTGGTTTTGCTACTACATAGGTACAAGTCTAGTCGGCTTATGAGCTTCCAGCTTCTCCTATTTCTTTATTTGGACTCTTTTTCGTTTGATATTGATATTGACCCCATCTTTTTATACTATTTACTTGATTAATATTTTATGGAAATTTTGTTGTTTCTTTGGTGGTGAGGATCAAACTCAGAGCCCTATACATGCTGGGCAGATGATGTACCAATGAGACTCCCAGACCAATATCTGTATTCTTTCCTTATACTTACTTTTAGCCTAGCTGTGCATTCATATTTAAAGTCAGACTCATGTAATTAATATATATATGTATATATGTGTATATATATAGTTTTTTAAAAATCTATTCTTTCCATTGAAATGTTTATTTATCAGTAATTACACCAAATACTGATATGGTTGTATTTGAACTTATTTTTTTTAATTTTTTTTGGCATGTGTGTATATGTGTGTGGTGTATGTGGTGTATGAGGTGATCTACATAGTGGCAGGAAGAGGGTCACAGGGGATGGGCTGTGTGGAGGCTTCTGACTGATAAGGAGTTACCTAGGCAACTGGCCAAAGGTTACAGGGCTATAGGTGAAGCCCAAGTTCAGGTGTGCCAGGCTTGGAGAGGGAGTGGCCTCCTGTAGCCCAGAGGTCCTTAGCCATTTCTGGCAGCTCAGGCCCATCTCCTGAAGGCTCCAGCCTGTGCCTGGCAATGCCCAACACTGGGTTGGTGGGATAGCTCAGTGGTAGCATACACGAGAACCTGGGTTCAACCTTCATCACCAGAAAAACAAAAAGCAAAAGATGATCAAACTTTTGCTCTGATGCTGGAATACAGCTCTAGGTTATATATTTCTTTATTTTAAATTTTAATTTTTATTTATTTATTTCTTTGGAGGCAAGCTCAACAGACTGGCCTTTTTATGAGAGAGAGAATTGGTGCACCAGGAACTCAGCCATTGTAATTGAACTCCAGACATGTGTACCACCTTGTGAGCACGTGTGACCTTGCATGCTTGTGTTACCTTGTACATGTGGCTTATGTGAGACCTGGAGAGTTGAACATGGATCCTTAGGCTTCACAGGCAAATGTCTTAGCTGCTAAGCCATCTCTCCAGCCTGCAGCTCTAGTTTTAAGTTCTAAAATATTTGTCTGCTTCCTTTGTAGCTGATCTATATACCTTCTGAGACCTGTTGTCTTTGTGAGCCAGGCAGCATATTTTATTTTACTTTACTGAGAGCAGTTAGAACAGCTGTTTTAGAATCCTCATCTGCCAGTTCAAACACTGCAGGGTCAGGATAGTGTCACCTGCTTTTATTTCCTTTTTAGAATGTTTCCTACTTATGGAGGCCCTTACATGCAGGGTAATTTTAGATTATATGCTCATTATTGTGAATATAATATTGTGGAAAGAGTATGTTTGTTTTGTTTTAACAAACCACAACCTCACTGCTCCTGCACTGCATCTCTTTTTCACATAGTATCTCAGGATTTGGTTCAGGTATTTCATTCTTTTTAAAAATATTTATTTATTAATTTTCAAGGGGAGAGAGAGAGAGAGAGAGAGAGAGAGATAATGGGCACACCTGGGCCTCTTGCTATTTATTGCAAATGAGCTCCAGATACATGCACCACTCTGTGCATCTGACTGTATGTGGGCACTGGGAACTCAAATCCAGGCTGTCAGGCTTTGCCAGCTAGTGCCCTTAACTGCTGAGGCATCTTCCCAGCCACAGATCTTTTATCTTTAACAATGCTGCTTTGGGTCTTTTATGCAAATGTATAGCTCAGGGGTCAGTTAGCAATGTGTATAGACAGAACTTGGAAACCCTGCTTTTGGCTTTTCCTATTTTGAGATTATTCTCACTATTATTTCTTATGTTTTTTATTAAGTTGAAACTTTGTATGGGTAGATCAAGTTTTGGTACCACCATTCCCCTTCTCTCTGTCCCCATTCCACTGAAGGTCCCCCTTAATGGGATTGCTGGTATTCACCATAGAGTTGTGAGTTATGAGTTGTGAGAGCAGCAGTCAGTCATTGTATGTGGGGGATGGGGCAATGCCTCTGGATATTCCCTCCCACCCTGTAGCTCTTAAGTGCTTTCTGTACCCTCTTCTTCAAACTCCCCGGAGCCTTGGTAGGTGTGCTTGAAGGCTACTTTAGTGTTGAGCTCTCAGCAGTTTCTGGATTTCTGCTTTGGTGCATTTTGAGTTTTCTCAGTGCCCACCTCCATCACCCTGGTTCAGGTAGTCAGGCTGCACATGGAAGCAACACTCTTGCTCATCTTGCCAATTCCTCTGTGGTTTCCCTTGGGCCCTGACTGCTGTGCTAGGCATGTTTCATCTGCTGACATGGAGCCAGTGATCCTTGTCCCTATACACACAAATCCAAAATGAATTGGCACCACAGATACTTTCCTCCTGGATAGCAGACTAAAAGATATAACCCTTAGTAGGAGCATGGAGGGATCATCTGGTAAGATGAGCCCTAGAGAGGGTGGAATGAAGCCTAGCCCTGAAATAGTTGGCTGTGGTTACAACCCACATTTAGCTGTTGATTGGAGTGACCTATGAGGTACTCAAAACAAGACAGACTACTGTCAAAGCACTTGAATACCCACCTGAGGGTAACAGTAAGACCCTGTTGCTAAAGACAACACATGCTACCACTACAGAACATCAGAAGATCTGGCTGGATCTGGAAGGAAGTCAGCTGCCAGATGATTAGCCCATATTGTGCTGAAAACCAGAGCACGAGATGCTGGGTGAAGATGATCAACAACGTGTGAGCAAGCAGGGGACCCTGCTATATGCAATCAACCATCCTGACAACATGCACACACTTGTGCAATAGTGCCACACAACTGAGGCAGGTAACCAGTGGCTTTCTGATTGTCCAAGAGATATGCTCAGTGGAAAGGAAACCATAGCTGGAACCAGGAACCAAGTCAGAATCCTATGGAGATCAAGATTATGGACTTGAATGAAAAGCTCCCATTAGTCTTTGGCCAACAGTGAGGCTGAGGCTGCACCCATCAAAATCTCTCTAAATTAGGGCTGGAGAGATGGCTTAGTGGTTAAGAGCTTGCCTGTAAAGCCTAAGGACCCCTGTTCAAGGCTTGATTCCCCAAGACCCATGTTAGCCAGATGCACAAGGGGGCACATGCATCTGGAGTTCGTTTGCAGTGGCTGAAGGCCCTGGCGTGCCCATTCTCTCTCTCTCTCTCTCTCTGCCTCTTTCTCTCTCTGTCATTCTCAAATAAATAAATAGAAACAAAAAAATAATACCAAATCTCTCTAAATTAACAATGCTCATCAGCTTCAACCTATCCTGATCTCACTCCCCATTAGAGAATCTCTTTTTCTTCTTCAGAAAGCAGCAAGATGTGAAGACAACCAACATCTTCTCATTATTATTGACAATCATAACCTTCTAAATCTATTTTTGGCTTTTCCTGCACAGAAAAACTGTGTTTTTGTAAACTCACATTATTTGTTCTTCATTTTAGTGCTCGGAGAGGCTATGAGAAGCTATAGGAATAGGAACTTGTTTCGTACAGCTTCCCCACCTGCCCCACCCCCATCCATTCTGGGTGCTGTTTCTGGACCATGAAGACGAGAAACCTGTTTTTAGCACTTAACATTGAGATGGAGTCAGCAATTGTGGTTTAGGTAAAACAGTAAAGCATTAAGTGAGGTTTGGTAGAAGAAGCGAGCAGACATGTTTAGAGTTGCCTCCAGAATAGAGTCAAAGTTTATGGAAGCAGCTTGAAGTTCCCTTTACCTGAGCACTTTTCTTGCCTCTTCAATCCTTCTCTTTCCATTATAATGTAAAAATATACACACATCTCTTTAGTTTTGAACAATCTCACTGTGCTTGCTGTTTCATGGAAAATCCCTCCACATTGAAAGCAATGCCCAACTATTGCCAGCTTTATCAAAAGCAGCTGGGACAACTCACAAGAGAAGGCTTGGGGAGGGTCTTATGACCCTCACCTGAGGTCTCCGGCATCCCCTGTGCCAACTGTATGCACTGACACAGGTGGTCTTGGGCCTGAGGAGGAGATGGAGAACATAGAGGGTCGAAGGTCAAGGGACAAAGATCCCCACTGCAGCCACTTCTCTGCAGCCTCCATGCTGTGTAAGCAAGCCCTGCCACTGCGGCTGAGGGAGGGGACCTGGAGAGGTAATCCTGACAAAGGGGGTGCTACCCAGGAAGCTGTGGGTTGTCCTTCATGATGGGCTGAGACTGCCCTGTGGTGTGGCTGCTCCGAGGACCCCGTACTCTGTAAGCAAGCCCCCACCCCGAGGCTGAGGAAGGAACATCTGAGGAGAAATCAACATAGGAGCTCCATCAAGGTGGCTGCTTTGGGGGTTGCACGTTCCTGTGGAAAAATAAAAATAACCTCACCTTGTTCTGTAAGTAACCTCATTAAACTCATTGGTTCATCAAAACTGATACTGATTCAATCATACTTTGATCTGTCCTCTGAGCCCTACATGGGGTATTCATGTCTCCATATGGGAAATAGTTCCTTTTTTTCAGTCGAATTCTTGCAAACAGTTTCTCTTGTGGCAACCTCATTTGACTCTTCTGTTTTATCGTTACTAAAATCAAGCTTTCACCATTAGCACTCCAAACTGCCTTTGCTAAAGAGGTCCCAGACTGCCTAAACTGAAACCATACTATGAATTTCTATCTTAGGCAGTTTCCCACTACCCATTCCCACTGTGACCCCCACGTCTTCTCATGTCATTTCCCGATTTTCTTGATATGAATTCTTAGTTATCCACCAGGAATAATAATTTCCCTGCTTTTGCATTAAATGTGTGTGTTTCTAGTGGCTTGATGCTCATCGTGTCCTCGGTCTGCCCTTTTAAATCCCCTGTGTCTCCCTGGACAATATCACTTGCATGGACTCAATTGCTGTCCTGCCAATGACTTTTGTGACTTTTTTCTAGCTGCCACGGACTGGTTCTGCCCTGCTTATTACCCTGCGGCTTCCACCAACTCTCCTCCTCCTGCTTTCAGCGACTTCAGCTGCTGGAGCTCCTGTGAACCACCTTAGGGCTCCACTACCTGGGGTGCTCTTCTAACCAGGTACTTCCTGAATCTAACAGTCCTTCTCCTGTTTGGGACACATGGCCAAGCACTTACTGAAGTTCACATGGAATTTTGCACACATTCTACTCATGGTACTTGCTCTCTTGTACCTGTTTCCCTGTTTGCAAGCTGATCTCCTTGCTGTATTGACAGGCTCTTGATAATGGGGCTGACCTTATTTTATTTCTTTTCTAATCACCATGAATTTAACAAGCACTTACATAATACTGGCTGATCACACAAATGAATTAATGCATGAATGATAAAATGAGGAGAATGAGAACTTTGAGGAAAGCTATACTGAGGAAAGAAATCTTCGAGACGCTCAATTGCACAGTACTTACTTGCCTTGGGTTTGACCCGCAGCACTGCCTAGACCAGGCATGGTGATGTGCCTATAATTCATAGTCTGAGGCCAGCTAAGGCTACAGGCTGTCTCAAAAAAAAAGAGGAATAGAATTAAGTATATGGGCAGTAAACAGAATGGCATGGCATTACTAGTGTTGTGTTGCTGGTTAAATAATTTATAATACAGTTTGTAAAGAGCTCTGCCCTAGCAGTCAATATAGTTTTATTTAGAGTGCTTATAGTTTATTGTTCAGCACTACCAGAATGCAATCTCAGAGGACAAAATGTACTGATGCACTCTAAAGACTAGAACAGCATGTGGCACACAATCATCTTTTAATAAATAATTTGGACTGCAGAGATTGCTCAGTGGTTAAAGGCATTTGCTTGTAAAGCCTCATGACCCAACTTTGATTCCCTAGTACACAAGTAAAGACAAATGCACAAAGTGGTGCATGTGTCTGGAGTTCATTTGCAGTGATGGGAGAACTTGGCAAGCCCGTGCTTTCTCTCTCTCAAATAAATAAATAAATAAAAATATTTAAAAATACATGATTTGAGCCAGGCGTGGTGGCGCACGCCTTTAATCCCAGCACTCGGAAGGCAGAGGTAGGAGGATCGCCGTGAGTTCAAGGCCACCCTGAGACTCCATAGTGAATTCCAGGTCAGCCTGGGCTAGAGTGAAACCCTACCTCGAAAAACCAAAAAAAAAAAAAAAAAAAAAAAAAAAAAAAATACATGATTTATTGAATGCTCAAACCCATAAGTGAAGGATGTGTATTATTCTTTGATTTCAAAGAAAAGGGCAGAGGCTTGGAAAGCTGATAAGTGGCTAGTTTGGGGTCAGTAGGTAGTAAGAAGGTTCAGACTCAAATCTTTGTATTCTGTTGTCTTTGTTCTCATCATGTTATTTGTATCATGTTGCCACACTGCCAATGCCCAGCCAGGTAAAAGTATTTTAAAGGCAAACATTGTAGCCCTCAGGTGACTAATGTGTTTCATAAATGGAAAAGGGGCACACAAACCATTGTGAGCAGCTCAAACACCCCGGAGTCGGCATCATTTTCATAGAAATTGTCAGGTCCTTTCCATCCACTTCAATTGTTTTCAGATGAGATGCTGCCCACAGGGTTAGGCTGTGAAGTCTGCAGTCCAGAGGGGAAGGGAGGATGGTTATTTTTCCTGATTTTTCCACTTTGCTTCATCCTGATGAGATGAGAGAAATGAAAACCACAGCTTTCTTCCACTGCCAACACTCTGAATCCTCGACAAAGCACCATGTCCCCTTGTCCCTCAGCAGTCAAGATTCATTATCACAGGCTTCTGGGATCCATGTGTACTCAACACAAAGTGAGTTATTGGGATTGTAAAACCTGAAACTCACTTATTCATTCTGAAATTTAAACAAAGTGATATCAAATAAAACTCATGCAAATGCCACTTGCCTGCAGCTCACTTCTGCCAGCCTGGGCTTTACCAAGTCAGATCAATAGCAGTGTGCAGCAGGCTCACTTGCAAAGCCCAGTCCCTGTCATGGGGGATGAACGAGCTCCCATGTCCCTGCAGAGAAGGAGAAAGACTTATGACCAGTCAGTTGACCTGAAATAGGCCAACAACACTTTGGAATTTTATAGGAAGATTGTTCTTTCAATGTCAGAGGACAGTTAAGTCCCCACAAATTTGAGAGTCATGTGAGACAGAAGTTCCCTCTGTTGTTCTGAACTTGTTAACTCTTCCTCCCACTTTCCAAAGCCTTCTCAGTTTGCAGAGTCCAGAGCTTTAATGCCTCATGCCAGCTGGCTGAGAGGATAAGAAAATTTGGCTATTTCCAGAGGAGAGACACGGATCCTTCAGGAAGTTAATTTCCATGTTCATCAGGGAATTTGGTCTTAACTTTCTCTTTTTGATGCTAATATTTTATTTATTCAAAAGAACTTTACAAGAAAATATAAGTATGGCTTCCAATGGGAATGTTATACCTGGACTTGGTACTAAGCTCACTGATATGAAATTTGCAAGAAAAAACAGGCTTTCAAGTTAAACAATTTTTGACCAAAACTTTAATCCCAAGGATTCTCACAAACATATCACAAATTCTGTCCGAGTACTTGATGACCCACCAAAGGTTAGTGGTAAGACCCTACTGCTGAAGATACCTTATGTGGTCGACATGTAAAATGGAATGGCATGGCTGGAAGCTGGAAGAGAGTCAGTCCCCAGACAGTCAGCGCGTCTAGTGCCAGAAGGTGCTACATGGGCGACTGGGGAGAAATGACCAATATCTGTCCAAGCAACTCATGTTCTAACCTACTTAGCAGCAAATAACCTATTGTGATGCCCACACAAGTGCAATAGTGGCACACAGCCATGGTGGGGAACCAACTGCTCTTGATTTGGCTAACTGATCCCCTCAGTGGTACGGGACCCATAGCTGGAGCTGGGAAACAAGTCAGGACCATATCCAAACATAAGCCCACTCTCCAATATCAAGCTACCATCAATCATGGGCTACAAGAGGGCCTACACCTATTAAATTCCCTATAAAAAAGTAAGGGTTATCTCATTTGTCCTGGTGCTAACTTACTCTCTGTTGGAGAATCTGCTTCTCTTTTTCAGATAGATGTAGATCCCAAGGAGAGAGCCACCCCATCATACCTCAAAAGGGCCCTGGCTGAAACTAAGAAAAATTGGCGAAACAAGCAAGGGTGCTGTTTTCCTGATGAACCAGATACCAGCACAAGGGGGAAGGAGATCAACACAGAGAAAAATCAACTCCTACCCAATCAGAGAGCCAGTTCCTCAGAGGCCCCCAACACCTCATCACTGAAGAAGATCAAAAATGAACCCAACATGGCTCAGGGAAATTTTGCAGAAGAGGGGGCAGAAAGAATGTCAGAGTCACATGTTGGGTCATGATATGCAGAGACATTTATCTTACACATAACTGTGGGCTAACTCCACAATGCATGACCCATATACCCCAACAAGGGGAGGCGGTAGGTCACGGATGAGCCTAATAATGGTACCAAACTGACTGTATTTGCTGAATACAAAACTAATTAATAAAAAAATTAAAAAAATATAAAAAAATTCTTGCACGGTAATTCAATAGTACAGTTCTACAATGTACCCTTAAACTGGCAGACATTGGAATTTTGAAATCTCAAACTGTCAAATGTTACAAACATATTATATAGTGATCACATACAGAAATTATGACCCAAACCAAGACAAACTTTCTTTGAATTTGTCAGATTCTGTACCAACTAGGGAACCTCTGCCCAGGGCAAAAACTAGTTGTGATTTTCCCACAGCCTCTAGTTTAATGAATGATGCCCAGCCTTTTCTCTTTACCTGTTGGCCTGTGTTCACAGCAGCTTGACAAGACTTACGTGCAGCTGCACACAATTCCAGCCATGGAAGTTCCTACATCTGTTTAATTTCTGCCAGTTTTGTTTCTACAACATTAACATGTCCCACTTTAGCTGGGCAGGATTTAGAGGTTTATTTCAGTCTATGAAAAAATAAAGTTCCAAGCAAATTCAATCTTGCTTAAGGGAACATTGTAAAGTAATAATTCTTGGTATCACATGCCTCATGTGATCCATTTCAAACCACAGAGAATGACAATGTTATGTGTGTCACTGTTCCAAGAGACAAATCTGAAGAGCCCAAACATCTTAAAAATGCACCAAGCTTATGAAGTCTCAAACAAAACTTGAATTTACTGTTCATACTCCTGTCAAATGAAGTTATTTTCTGTATACCAGTTGTCTTGCAAACTGGTCTTCTATTTTCTTTCATTTGACTTAGATCGGCTACCAGACCTACAGAAAGATGGGGACGGCTTATGATTTATCTCGTGAGACAGTGATCTCTCTGTTCTCCTGTGTCTGGAAAGGGACCTGCTCAGGCTGCTGCGAGAGAAGCTTCTCTTCCTTGGAGACCTTCGCCGAGGGGGAGGACTTCTTCCACTGCAGTCATCTGGAAGACGACCCCAAGAAGGAGGTGGGCTACGATTTCAACTTCTTTTTCCACCAATGGACAGTTCCACTCTTACCCGGCAGCCAGAGTGTTCTTCCATCTAGCTCTCGGACAGCATCAGCTACACCTCGGGGATGCTCAAATTCAGCGGAGCAAAGCCGGGAGGGTTTCTAGCACACTCCGAGTGGTCCGTAACAGCCAAAGGCCCGTTCCAACTCACTCCTGTTGCCATTGTTTTTGAGATTACCTACATGTACCTTACAATCCAATGGACAGACTCTATGCATTTTGAGATCCTGACACTCTGAGATCCACACACACCTGGACAAGGCCTACCTGCTTGCTTGGCTTCCCTCCCTCAACGGGCTGGCTTTCTCTCCGCTAAGGCGTCCATGAAATGGCCTTTTTTGTATGTGTGCCTCTATCCAGGTTTGGAATCAAGTAATAAGTCAGGGCAAAATTCATGCAATGAAGTTGGTAGTGGCCTTTCCCTTTCTCTTTTGTGGAACAATTTGGAAAGAGTTGGTATTAGATCTGCTTTAAAAGTTTGACAGAATTCAGCATGGATTCATTTGACCCTGAGTTTTTTTTGTGGGGAGATTTTTTTTTAATCTTAAATATATTTATTTATTTATTTGTAAGGAGAGAGAAAGAGAGAGGGAGCGAGAGAGACAGAATATGTATGATGGCACCAGGGCTTCAAGTCCTTGCAAAAAACTCCAGATGCATGCACCACTTGTGCATCTGGCTTTAAGTGGGTACTGGGGAATCAAACCCCAGTCATTAGACTTTGCAGGCTGAGCTGTCTCTTCAGCCCCTGTAGGGAGACTTTTAATGACAGTTTCAATCACATCGTTGCTAATAAATCTGCTTGTTACTGATATCTTCCAGTTTTAATTTTAGTAGGTTATGTGGATTTAAAAGCTTCTCTGGGCTGGAGAGATGGCTTAGCGGTTAAGAGCTTGCCTGTGAAGCCTAAGGACCCCGGTTCCAGGCTCGATTCCCCAGGACCCACGTTATCTGGAGTTTGTTTGCAAAGGTTGGAGGCCCTGGCATGCTGATTCTCCTTCTCTCTTGCTCTTTCTCTCTGTCATCTGTCACTCTTAAGTAAATAAACAAATAAAATAAAAAGGTTTCTCTATTTTTTCTAGGTTTTCCAGCACTTTGGAATATAAATTCTCAAAGTATTTTCTAATAGTATTATGGATTTCATTGTGATTTGTTACAGCAACTTCCTTTTATTCTCTGATTTTGTTAACTTGGGTCTTCTCTCTCCTTTTTGTTAGTTTGGCTAAAAACATTAATCTTATTGGCTTTCTCAAAGAATCAACTATTTAATCCTATGCATTATTATTTTAATGTATGATTTATTAATTTCTGCCCTAATATTTATTACTTTTGCTTTTTACTGGCTTCGGGATTGGGTTCTTGTTTTTCTAGAGCACTGAGACATATTTCATGGGTTTTTTGAGAGCTCAGTGATTTCTTAATATGAGCACTTATAGCTATAAACGCTCTTCTTAGGACTGTTGTACCTGTGTCCAAGAAGACCTTGTAAACTGTACTGTTATTTTCATTTGTTTCAAGAAATTTTTAACATTTCATCCCCAACTTAATTATTTTTTCTTTCTTTTGATGATTTTCTCCCTGATATTTTCACTGTCCATTGAAAAGTATGTTATTTAATCTCCAAGACTTAGTCTAGTTTCTGTATTCTCTTTTTCTGATTTCTACTTTTATTCTGCTATGGTACGATACAAGGGATTATCTAGAGTTTTAAATATGTTATAATTTGTTTTGTGAAATACTTTGCGATCGGTTTTGGAGGAGGGTTCATGTGTTCAAGAAGAGTGTGTATTTCCTAGCTGCTATCTGTTGGGTGGAATGCTCTGAGTAGGTGATCTGTGATATTTAGCTCTGAGATTTTTTTAAAGCTATTTTTAGTTTTGAGGACCTATGTACATATGAGAGTTTGGTACTGAAGTCTCTGTTATTACATCAGGGCCTATGTGTTGTTGTTTTATGCCTTTTGGTGTTTTTTTTTAATTTTTTTTTTTTTTAGTGAAATTTGGACCCTCAGTATTTGGTGCATATACAATAGTTATATCTTCTTGATGAATTTTTCCTTTTCTTCATATGTAGTGCTCCTTTTTGCCTTTTCTGACCAGTTTTGGTTTGAAATCTACTTTATCTGATATAAGGATAGCCACTCCTGCTTTAGGGTTTCCATTTGCTTGGTAGTTTGATTAGTATCCTCTGATATGCCTTTTTTTTTAGACATCTTTGCTAGCTAGATGTGCTTCTTGGAGACAAAGAGGATTGGTTCTTGTTTTTTAATCCAGTCATTTAGTCTATGGCTTTTTATTGGTGAGTTGAAGCCATTTCCATTAAGACTTATTACTGAAAGAATCTTGATATTCTCTATTTTTTTTTTTTTTTTTTTTTGTGCAGGGCTTTTCCTTAGGAGGGAATTCACGACTGATACTGAAAACCTAGTCAATTCCTTTGGCTTGGAGGGTCACAGGCCCCATGGGAAAAGTTACCATCATTGTTTGGGTACATGGATATAGTATACTCACCAAACTGCCCTCTAAGTACACACAGTTATGCCTGCATATTAGTGTTGCTCTTGCTTTTGGTCAGAGCAGTTTTTTTTTTTTTTTTCATCGTATGGTAGTATGTTCTGAGGAGACTCACAACTCATAAGTGTGCTGAGAAGTGACAGTTGAGTGTATAGCACCTGATGATACACCTTTATCCTACCCTGCAAGGCTCAGGGGCCATAGCAGAAGAGGTGGCAGAGAAAGATGGGAGGGCAAAAGAATGGGGAGGCACACTTTGGACTGTTGTTTTCTAGATACAAAAACGGTCATTGTGGTCATGACCTCACAGTGCCTGTTGTTGCCTTCACAAGACCTCCATAATATTAGGCCCATCACAGGTTGTCATAGAAGATGGAGGATGGCCAATACCAACAAAAAGGCATCAATATAGAAGAAAGGATAATAGAAAGTAAAGATTCAGTGGAAGGAATGGAAAAAGGAAAATAAGGAGAGTGGGAAGGGATTATGTAAATTTTAATAAAGTTTATTTTATTGAAAAATATAGACTGCTTTACTAAGTTGTGTCATCTTTACACAGGGAATGTTAATCTATGTATCATTAATTTTAATGTATGTGACACAGAAGCAAGTACACACGTAGTATTGTTTCAATGTTAGTGATACAGTGCAGGGATAGTTCCTCTCTCACTTTTGATGTTGGGAATTTGTGCTTTATCCTTTTTTCCCTGATCTACCTAGCTAGAGATTTATCATTATCCTTGATCCGATCAATAATCATATTTTGAATTTATTTTCTCTATTATTTGTTTGTTTCTATTTGTTTATGTAATCCTTAAGGTTATGCTACTAGGGGCTGAAGAGATTGCTCAGCAATTGAAAGCACTTGCTTGCAAATCCTGAAGACCTGGCTTTAATTCCCCATCACCCACATAAAGCCAGTTGCACCAGTGGCACATGCAACTGGATTTCATTTGCAGAGGCAAAAAAGGGTGCCTATTGTCTCTCTTTCTGTTAAATAAATATTATTTTCTTAAATATGTAATGTATACATGAAATACACACACACACACACACAACCTGATCATTTGGAATTTTTGCAGTACTCTTTCGCCATTATGTAGTTGAACTTTACTGGACCATCTAATCTTTGACTTGTTAGGAAAGGAATGAACTTGGCCTTAATCAAAGGTCATGATGAGACCGAAGACAAACTTGTAAATTGTTAGGTATCCCTCTATCTCCATAGTAAATTTTAAGATCTGTTTTTATTTCTCACACATGCATCACTCAAACATATGTACACATGTGCAGACACAGAGCCTAATTTATAAGTGTTGTACTTAATGATTTTTTATTCATAAACTTTTGTCCTTTATTCAGGTGGCAACATGGCCTATAATCCTCTCTTGTGATATGAAGCATTATCAGCAAAATTCATCTGCCAGTCATCTATGCAATCACAAGAGGAAACAGTTGATATATACAGTTTCCTCTGCCATCAGCATTGCTTGAATGTTGTGTTTTTATCCCATCACATCTCCACAATGCCCATCTCAGTGTGTATGCAAGGCATTAGACACCTGATTATAAAACTGGCTTTGTCCTAATGTAGGGGAATGTAATTGCTATGAGCACACATAAGGCAGGCTAGGATACACTGGGATATACAGTAAGTGGGGTAGATTCTATACATTGTTCATGATCACTATGTTTGATTCATGATGGGCTTGCTAGGATATAACCACACTGTGAGTCAAGGAACAGCTGTATTTATATACACACATATGATGTATAGCTGATGCACATCTGATGCACAAACTTACCTTGACACATGAAGGAGATGCTGTGTATATATTCATTTAATTGACACTCACCTAATGTTTCAAGAAACATTTTGTAAGACATTGTAGATATACTATATATCAATAATTAAAGGTATGACTCTGGCTGGAGAGATGGCTTAGCAGTTAAGCTGCTTGCCTGCTAAGCCTAAGGACCCATGTTTGACTTTCCAAGTCCCACATAAGCCAGAAGCACAAAGTGATGCAAGTGCACAAGGCCACACATGCACACAATGTGGCACATGTGTCTGGAGTTCAATTTGCTCTGGCTGGAGGCTCTGGCATGCCAATTCTCTCTCTCTCTCTTGCATAAAAAATGCCACTTTGTTGGGCTTGCCAAAAATAAAATAAAAATATGAAAGTATGACTTGTTAAGCTCTAATAGTCTGGGCATAAATATTATTTAAGATAACAATGATAGATCTTTGTGTAAGTATAGTTTAAATGAGTTCTTACTGAGTGCCTGACTTCAAGGTAGTCTAGGAAGCTTCTACAACTATGTCACAGTAAACTAAATCAACTGAGAATTAAGAAAAAGAAGCATGAAGATTCTTAAAGTTTCTGGTATTGAAAAATGCATTGAATTTTAGAAATACTGGTGATACAAAAGCCAACAAGCAGTTTATGATTATATTTATTAAAATAGTAAATCTCATAAATCTAAGTTATTGTTGAGCATTCCTTACCTAAATAATTAATACTGTAATGTTTCTGATGACAAACTTTGTGGGAAGATTTAAAAGAAAGTCACAATATGAATTACTATGGCAGCCAGTTGTGACTATCTTGTTCCAGTAGCAGGTGCTAACCTGTCATGTTCTTACTTTGAAAACACGCATCCTTTTGTGCTTATAATGAATCAGAGCACATCAAGTATCCACTATAGGAAAATAGACATCCAGAAAGAGGACATTGAAAGTCCTGTTCTTCTACTGGCCATGGATGTAGCTCTGTGTTAGAGCCCTTCCTAACACATACAAAATCCCAGTTTTAATCTCCAGAGCCAGGAAAAATCATCCATTCAGCTGATTTCATTTATTCTAATTATATGCTCAAGTGGTATCATTTGAACATACCAAAGTCTATTCAATGTATTAATTAATGTGCTTAATGTTAGCTAATAATTTTATATGAATAGACTACAAAGACTGCTGAAGCCTAGCTTGCATTTTGAATGTCAACATCATTGAAAAGGAGTTTCTAAATTTTGTTTGATAAAATGATAATATATAATATTTTGTACTGTTAATAAATACATATACATGCTTGTGAAATTTGAGATGGTGTTGGGTACAGTGGCCAGAAAAAAAATGACTCCCACTCCCAAACAACAATTCTATTCCAGATGTTACAAGCCAGTCAGTATAATCCTCTTTGTCAGTGGTTGTATTTGTGTGCTTGTGTGTGTATGAGTTGGGGGGTAATGTAGGTGTGTATGCTTGCTCGCATATGTGTGGGCACATGTGTGTGTGCAGGTACACATGTGTGCATGTGCATGTGGAGGCCAAAGACTGATGTTGGGTGTGTTTCTTATTTGTTCTTTATCATATTCATCGAGACAGGGTGTCTCACTGAGCCTAGAGCTCAGTGATTCAGCTATGTTTGCCAGCCAGCAAACCCTCGAGATCCTCCTGTCCCAGCACTGGGATTACAGGCCCATGCTGCTGTGCTTCACTTTTACTATGCACTGAGAATCAGAAGTCAGGTCCTCGTGCTTGTGTGGCAAGCACTTTACCAACTGAACTGCCTCCCGAATCCCATCCCATCAATGACTGTTTCAAGAATAATATGACCTACTCTGGCTAAAGTGACATGAAGGAGTTCTACTGCAGAGCTTCTCAGAAAGGTTTTCTCCCTCTTTCAAAAAAGGCACTTTATCCAGATGGCGTCATGCTATGCATGACATTCTACAGTGACTGTACTGCCACAAACAGTGGAATCTGAGAGCAAAGTTGGTGCGCAGCTGGCGGGACAGCAGGCTAGAACGTGGACTTTGATGGTAATAGTGAGCTATGGAACCACTCATGCCTTTATCTTGTCCTCCCTTCAACTTCTTTCCAGGAAAGAGGACATATTTCCATACTGCTTAAGAATCTGATTTGGAGGTTCAGTTACTTGCAAGTGAAATAGCCTATGAGAGGCATGCATTTAATTCACATTACTGTAATGATCATAACCATGAATGGTTGCCTGACTACACTTTGAGATTTCACTGATGACTATGCCCTCAGTGTTGCTACTTTTCTACCACGTTAGGAGAAAGAGGATAACCAAGAGACTGAAAGCACAGTCCTGAGCACTGTAAGTCTGATGGGATTTTTATAAATGAAAAAGTATGGTGTTTTAATAATTTTAATAACATATTTAGCAGAGTAATGAAATTAAGAACATTTTGAGTGTCTTACAAGTAAGCATATGAGGGCTGCAGAGATGGCTCTGTGGTTAAGGAAACTTGCTTGCAAAACCTGATGTCCCAGGTTCAATTTCCCAGTACCCATGTAAAGCCATATGCACAAAGTGGTGCATGTGTCTTGAGTTTGTTTGCAGTAGTAGGAGGTCCTGGCATGCCCATACTTACTCTGCCTGTCTCTGTGTGCTTCTCTCTGAAATAAATAAAATATGTTTTAAAATGTAAGCCTGTAAGGTTAAGATGAGTCTGCACTTTCTCAATGAATTTCACAAGTTAATTTTTGGTGTTGTCATTTTTTTGTTATTGTTTGTGTGTTTTATTTTATTTTATCTTTGGTTTATCAAGGCAGGGATTCACTCTAGCCCAGGCTTACCTGGAATTCACTCTGTAGTCTCAGAGTGGCCTCAAACTCAAGGTGATCCTCCTGCCTCTGCCTCCCAAATGCTGGGATTAAAGGCATGTGCCACCACACATGGTTGTTCGCTTCTTTTTTTTTTTTTTTTTGACATAAGTTTGTACTGTGTGTATTCGGCTGACCTAGAACTTGTCATATAGCCAGCCTAGCCTCAAGTTCATGACAATTGTCTTGCCGCAGCCTCACGTGTGCTGTGGCTGTGATTATAGCACATATTGCTACCATCTGCCTGAGTCCAAAGAAAAACAGAACGAATTCTAATCTATAAATGCTGTTCTTTCTTTTAGAAAGCTTAATTTATTCACTTTCACAGTTTTCCTTCTGCTGGTCATACCCCCCTCACCATGTCTATGTGCCTCTTGCTCCTTTTTCTTCTTTTTGGATTTGTAGGTTTGGGCAGGTTTGTGATTGTCGCAGCACCCTCACTGTAGCCATGCACCCCCTTGCTCCTTTTTGTTCTTTTATCTTTGGTCCATAGTCTGGTGTATGAATATTTTGCATCAAGAATATTTGAAGGCAAAGTGAGGGGATGCAGCTCAGCTGGCAGGTCACTTTTCTTAGCATGCCTGGAGCCCTGGCCTCTTTTCCTAGCACCTCACAGTCTCAGAATGAGGATACATGTCTGTGATCTCAGCAAATGGGAGGTGGAAGCAGAGGGACCAGAAGTTAAAAGTCACTCTTGACTACATAGTGTGTTGGAGGCCAGCCTGGGTACCTGAGACCTTATCTCAAACAGAATGAAAGAAATAATGAAAACTTGGACAGCTTGTTAAAATAAAATTGATAAATCTGTCAATCAAATTTTCAATGTCAACCTGAGGACAGAACCAGGGTTCTACATTAATAACCCATACATAAAGCACATGCAGGTATGTGAACTCCTTTTGAGGTTTGGGTTCAAATTTTAGCTCTTGTGCTATTCCGTACTGGTTTCTCCACTTCACAATGGTACTCTTTTTGCTTAGTTCCTTCTAATAACCATCTTACTAATGGAAGTATGTGACTCACAAGTCAACTCCATGGGACAGGATGTTGCAAACTTGTTCACCCATCTATTTACAACTTGGAATAGGTGGCTTTCATGTCTGTAAATGAATGAGGAAATATGTCATGTTTGGAGAGGTGGGAAGGATGGAAGGTATTGTGTAGACATAGAAAGAATCAATAAAAGGCTGGATACATGGCTTAGCAGTTATGTGTTTGCCTGTGAAGCCTACAGACCCCGGTTCAAGGCTTGATTCCCCAGTACCCATGCAAGCCAGATGCGTAAGGAGACACATGCATCTGGAGTTCGTTTGCAGTGACTGGAGGCCCTGATACGCATATTGTCTCTCTCTCCCCCGTTCTCTTTCTGCCTGTCAGTCTCAAATAAATAAATAAATAATAAAGAATCAATAAAGTCAGTGAGAAAATGTGAAACCATCAAGACTTGTAAGCATCTGCTGATGAAGAAATGCGTGGGAGACTGTGTGCTGGAATAGTTTTCACTTTTGCTAAGAATAGGGAGAAAAGCCAGGGGCAAAGGTTGGGGAGAGAGCAGAAAGTGTCAGGCATACGCCATTTTCAAAAGAAGACTTCCAGCCAAAAGTATAGTAAACATGGAGTTTTGGATCACATATTGCACTTAATACTATCAGCACATCTGTGCAGATTTCTAATAGAAAGAGACAATTAGTCATCAAATCTTTATGATCCTGCTGTATTTATAGTGTGGCCTATAGAAATATTAGGTTATTCTGATAAACCTTGTTCATATAACTAATTAGGATGGTGTCTGATTAAGTAATGCTCTCTAATATTCAGAAATGATGAGATGCTACATTGTTCTATTTTGAGGTATCAGGCAACAGAGAGAATGGTTTGGGCTGAGTCAGGAGTAGGGGCATGACATCAATTAGCAACACATTTTGCTAGGTGTCCTAAAGCCTTCAGAACTTGTACAAAGACTTACAACAGTTGTTTAGGAAGTACAGGCATCATGTTTCATGACCCTCTCCTAAATGCTATCCCCAGAACTAATGTCAGACATCACCAAGTTCTTGTTAGTAATAAAACATAGACAAAAATACTGATGTAAATGTAATGGCATGAGGACATTTGATGAAATAAAGTGACTGATTATATTAAAATGATTCCAAAATTCAATAGGAGAAATTCATATCTGCACATCTGCAGTGAGCTATGTGAATTACATGAAAATAAAGGAAAATGATGAATTGTTCTTCAAATAACTTTCCTGAAATATTCTCATCATAGATTTTTTTAAATAAACTAGCAAGAGCATGCATCAGACCTCCATGAATGATTCTCCAGAAGATGTTCAAGAGAAGGGAAGATGTTTGTGGGAGTAGAATGACAAAGAAATCTGGCTTGTAAATTCCTTCTAGCAGAAAGGTGGGAAACTTCTGTTCCTGTACCTAAAAGACAAAACAACAACAACAACAACCAAAAAACAAAACAAAACAAAACAAAACAAAACAAAACAAAACAAAACAAAAAACCCCAAACAAACCTGTAAGAAAGAATGAGCACTGCAGGAATAGAGTAGAAATAAGACATATCCACCTGTTTTGAGCTCAGACCCTATATATTACTCACCGGTATTTCCCCCAAGTCTACGCCACCACCTGTTGCATGAATGAATGCTTAACAAAATATTTATTGTTCTTAAGCATTTTTGTACTCATCACAGACAACTTTCCCGGGGTCCCATCACCTATGGAAGAAAGACCATGTTTAAAGTGAGGCCTGTTGAGCTAACTGCCTGACCCCCTTTTTCACTCTGTCAGCCTCCACCAATCAAGGCAGGGTCAAGGATGCATTCCTCCTTGTAAGTCCAGTTATAATTCAAGGCTGATGGAAATGCTAGATGTTTGTGCTATATCTTGAAATGACTCAGTCTTCATAAATCCCTTATCTAATTGTGTATTTCAGAATATGGCTGAGGAAATATGCCATTATCTTGCTAACTTTCCTTTCTAGAATTCCATCCAAAATTTCAGGCTGTAAGGCAGTGACTTGTTCACTGATGGTGGTACACGGGGCTACAGTTGCCATTAACACTGGGTCTGGCACTATTCTGCCCTGACCACTGGGCCCTGGCCTATAGAAATCAATTCTTGTTTTTCTCTATTTTCACTGTCAGCTTATTTTGTGTGTGTTTTATACTATTTGTAAACACACCTTCCAATTCCATTATAGGATTTTTTTTTTTTTAATTCTGATATGTGGTTAGACTGCAAATGTCCCCTGTCTGTAAACTGGTGCCTCTATCTCCAATCCTGAGCTTGGTGAGCAGGAATAGTTCTGTCATAGAGCAAATCACAATGATGTTTTTCAGTGTCACAATGAGCAAAGAGAGACGCTTCTGCCACAACGGCAAGGAAGAGGGTCCAATGGGCACTGCAATGACTGTACTCAGAGCACAAGGATGAGTTGTGCCACAGAAAAACACTTGGGAGTGTGAAGGGGTAGCTCCTAGGATTAGTTCACCTGGATTGGCTAATTGACACTGACCCAGAGAGGAAACCCCTCCTATCATAAGATGTACTTTACTTTGTGTTCCATTTTTAACTGATTCATAAAACCATAAAATAGTACATGACAGTGTGGTGCCATGTGATGTTTCCACACAAGTGGTGTGATGTTCAAGTCAGGGTAAACATCTACCTCAATCCTTATCACTCATCATGGAGAAAACATAAAGAAAGGTGTTTACTAACCAAAGGAGCAGGAAGTGTCCCTCTGCATGGATTTTGATGAAATTGGAGTATGTATGTAAATATATTCAACAAATATTGTGGTACCTTAAAGAATACAGGATGCTTCCTTTTATTAAGTTTATATCAATTGTACAAAGCAGTGAATTTCATTGTAGCATTTTCATGCATGAACGTAACTTAATATAGTCATATTTATTAATACTGTTCTGTGACTTCGCTACACTTCTGGGCTTTAGAGAAGAGAATATGGAATAGAGGGAGGAAACAATGCTTTCATTCCCATTCTTGTACTTTGCATGAAAAATGCATCCCTACCCCCATAAACTTTTATGTTTGAAGGCTTGGTCCCCAGCTAGTAGCGCTGCTTGGAAAGGTTGTGGAACCTTTACCATGTAGAGCCTTTCTGGCGGATGAGGGTCACTGGGGGCCGGCTGTGAGGGTCTGTAGCCTGACTGCACTTCCTGGCTGACAGTGTGAACAGCTCTGTTCCTGCTGCCATGCCTGCCCCACCACAAAACTTCCCCTTAAACTGTGCTGAATTAAACCCGTACCCTTCTTTAAGTTGCTTATGGTCAGGCATTTGTTCACAACAACAAGAAAGTGGCTGATATAGCTGATATATCTTAAAGCCCTGCTTTAAGATAGTTAATCCAGGCCAGTGTCGTGGAGCAGTCTATTTTAGTGCCAATAATTTAAGGATAAAACCTTCAACTCCATATCTCTCATTAGACTTCTTCCTTACCAAATTTGGGAAGTAAGAGTGGCTATGCACACAGCAGCCCATACCCTTGTGTTGGTGGGTGTGTGACTTACTTTCTTGTTCCCTGTTCACGGCTGGTGGTGAATGGAGCTACTGTCTCACAACAATGATCACACTTGGAGGTAACAGTTTGTAGCCCACCACCCCGTAGTTATTAAATTCGTGATTAAGCTCTTTGGAACCTGCATGAGCAAGTTGAAAATCTAGAGACCCATCCGCAGCAGATATGCCTATGAATCCCTGCAGGCTGCCAGCGTCCTGGGAAGATGCTGAGCAGGGCTTCTGGTTCTCTGAGCTGGCTGCATCGTCAGTGTTTTATACAGATGACTCAGCTCTTTGAGAAGGCAGCAGTCCTTGACTAGAATATACCCTTAGCAACACTTACTCTCTGAACCTTTTGATTCAGAACCTACAAAAACTCAGTCATACATTTGACAGCCAGGTACACACCAAGAGAAAGGCTCATGGGTGCATTTTGTTATAGCAACACTTTCCTGTAAGGTACTTGCCCTGCCTTGCCGTACTGTGGATGCTGTGAGACTATGTTACTCAAATGCTGGACAAGAGGAAAATTCCTAATCCACTGTCACTGCATGAGTGGAAATAAACAGAATAGACTGGAGTAAAGAGAGTAAAGGGAAATTTCAGTCAGGATTGTGTCAGTATTGATAGAAGAGTCAAATGTCATAATTAGCCATTTGACCAAGATTTTGAGAACACTTTTTTTTTTTTTTTAAATTTTTTTTTGTTCATTTTTTATTTATTTGACAGTGACAGAGAGAGAAAGAGGCAGATGGAGAGACAGAGAGAGAATGGGCACGCCAGGGCCTCCAGCCACTGCAAACGAACTCCAGACGCGTGCGCCCCCTTATGCATCTGGCTAACGTGGGACCTGGAGAATCAAGCCTCGAACCGGGGTCCTTAGACTTCACAGGCAAGCGCTTAACCGCTAAGCCATCTCTCCAGCCCGAGAACACTTTCAATTGCTAGACGGAGCTCTCAATTTTAGAAATACGGCAGTGAACATGTGAGCACTGAAGGAAAGGACATGCCTGATGGAAAACACAGTGTTTAAGAAACATCTGCTGCACAATGTCATGTACAGAATCATGCTGCAATTTGGGGCTGCCAAACTCTAAGAAACACTGGTGAGGTTAGGAATTGATGTGACAATTAAATTCTGCTGTCAACATGATCAGATTAGGAACCAAGTAACAGACATATATCTTAGGTGTTTCCAGGAAGGATTGATGGAGGGGAGGAAGAAAGACCTTCCCCCACAGTGCGCAGACTTCCTGCTGGTGGGCTTCATGTAAAGAACCTGTGAGAGAACACAGGACCTGCTGCCTGTGCTACTTGCCCAGACATTCATCTGTCTCATTCCTGCTATCATGTGTGGACACTGGTACCCAGATTCATTGGCCCTGTTTTCCACCGAGCATGTCTTTCTGATAACTATTTGAGCTCACCTTTCTTCAGTTCTTTGAGTGAGAAGACAAGAACCTGGAAACAGTGAGAGACCACCAGCAGTGGTTTTGCTTAGCAAGATGAGCAAGCATATGGAAAAGCTTCAGAACCACAGGTCACATGAGGAAAGGTGATGGCTGAAGCCAAACCTAAATTGTTTTTGGAAAACCTGAGAAAAACAAACAAACAAACAAACAAAAACTAGCGTAAGAATCATGAGAGAATGTGGAAGGACCATCTCAGAGGAGATAGGGACACAGAAGGAAGAGGATGGCCACCAGCAGGTTCCTGAGACACCCAACAAATTGCTGATCTTGAGAAACAATTCTTAAGTGACAAAAAGATCCAGGCCAAATCCAAGTAGCCAGTGAAGGCAGTGTGACCCATATCAAGTGTAGACCAGCGACAGAACAAGGGAGTGCAGCCACCAGGGAGAGAGAATATGGAAACTAAGAGAGCTGCCAAGGACAGGGAGTCACACCCCCAGTTCCCATGGGAAAAGGCTTTCCTGAATAAAAGAAGCAGAAATGCCAGTGATAGAAACCAAAACCAACGAAGAAGAGTTTTTAGCTAGAGAGCATCAATTAGAGTTCTACCCCAGTACCAACAGAAGTAAACTATAGCTTCTGGCTGCCTCAGGACTATCACAGAGAGAGGCTGTAACGACCCATTCAGTACATTGTAAACAGAAGCTCAAGGAGGCTGGGTGGGATTTGATAGTACAAGGGAGACCACAGGAGACGCATAGCTCAGGTGGGAGCAGGCAGTCTGGCCTTCGTGCCCTGGCCCATACATGTTACTAAGACCTAAACACACAAAAAAATTCTCAACAAAACTCTTGCAAACTGTATTCAATAACACATGGCCAAGGAGGCTTTATAACAAATAATGCAAGACTGGTCCAACATATGTAAATAAATAATGTAATGTCCATAAAAAAGGAGGTTAGGCCTCCAAACAATGTGACCAGCAGTCTAAAACCTACTAACTCAGAAGCCTAAGCTCCCTGGTCCATTTGGTGAGCCATAACCAGCAGTCTTGGAACTGCAGCAAGTACCTAGTGAGGGGGTGATGAGCACCTTGGACTTAAGGCTCTGTCCAAATTGAATGTAAGAACCATCCTTGCAAGTGACTCGGCAGGTTTGGTTATCAGGTGTGGTGGCTTGAATGGCAGCTCTGAAATACATGCCCTAGTACACGAAGTTACCTGTAGTTCATGAATCTGGCTTCTCACGGTGCTGTTCTGAACTTCTGGTGGGAAGATGCAGAGCCATGGCTCTGCTCTATAGTGCCCAGGGGATAGCAATGCTGGGCACCTGCAGGTCTTTACATATGAACTGGAAAACACCTATAAATTCCTCTTCTTTCAATTGCACCTGGTATTCCAGATCTTGGTTTGCTCTAGGAAATGATAGTGAATAGACCTTAAGTCTGATTCCTTCTAAGAAAGGTTTTGTGTGTGAACAGTAAGGCTACAACCTAAAACCCAAACTTAGGGTTACTGCGCTCACTGAACTCACTCACAGGGTCCCTCTACAACTTCTGACTTTTTGGAGATGTTTTACTTAAATTCCAGGCCCAGGAACCATTCAGACTTTATCTTTCCAAAGATACTTCTGGAACTTCAGCTCTAGGCAGAGCTGACACATGTGAAGGAAAGCTTTGGACCTGAACAACAGACACTGCACCCCTGTTGTCTTTCCCTTTCTTTTTTTCTATTTTTTGTTTCATTTCATTTCTGACAATTCCATACTTGTGTATAATGTATTTTTATCATGCCCTCATTTCCTGCCTCTTATCTCCCTCCTGTTAAGCACTTCTTACCAATGAGTCCCCTTATGTATGTGTGTGTGCGTTTACATGTATGCATGTGTGTATGGCCCACTATTGTGCAGCAATTTCCTCTGAATTGAAGCATATCCTCTTGAGTGAAGGAGAGATGCCCAGGGGACTCTGAGGTCAACTCAGAGCTGAAGCTTAAAAGTTCACAGGACCCCTCCCTTAGGTTATACAAAGGTAAACAGCTGCTTGGGGAGAGATTCTCAAGACAGCCAAGTTGTGCAGTGTGCACCACAGATACAGCTTCTGTAAGTTGTCACCCATGCTGGGGCAAGCTTTTCAGTGCAATTGCTTTTGACTCACATATGCTCCTGTGAGCAGCATCTCACCTTGCTCTGTAAATAGCTCAATAAACTCATTGGTTTGCGAAGACTGGCATCGGAGCCCTATCTGGGGCAAATAGATGTATGTTTACCTCTTCCCTAGGCAAAAGTTTCCCTTAATATCTACTGGTTAACTTAGGGTTGTTGGTATGAATATGGGTGGAAGGTTATTTACTGAAGTATAGACAACTTACCAATGGCTAAATGACTAAAGAACGTGACTTTTCTCCCTCCGTTACCATGAACTGCCAAGAGCTCCTCAGGAGAAGTAAAGTCTCATGAGCCCCTCCATCCTCCATGATGGAATGTTGATGGGCTCAATCTTGTGCAGAAAGCCACGGCTGCTGTGCGTTCATGAGTGTAGTCATGCTTTCAAGTGAGAATGGGGGGTAAAGCTGTCTCTGACCTCTGGCCATGTCATCAGCAAAGCTGCCAGGGGCTGCTGTGATGCTAAAGAGAAGAGGAAAATAGGGCTCAGACTCTAGGGAAAGACTGACAACAGTCCAGGGGCTAGGATTTGATCATCCTGTAAATTACTTTTGCAATTTCTTAAAATATGCCATGTTTCCTTCTACTTCTTTAGATTTCTCTCCAGTATTTCACAACACACACACACACACACACACACACACACACACACACACACCACAGAAAGATGGTGCGGCATCAGTTATGTCTGCTGAGAGCCTGAAGAGATGAAGTTACACTTCCTGAGGAGGAGAGCTATTCCTCCGACACTGCTCATCATGACTTTTGCATGACTTGATTTCAGAAGAAAGAGCACAAATACCAGGGAAGAACTGGAATGGGTTGTTTTGCATCTCTTCTTTTTGAGGAAAATAAATGATAAATTGTTTTAAAAACACAAACTTTATATGCAAAGTTTAACATTGTGTGTGTGTGTGTGTGTGTGTGTGTGTGTGTGTGTGTGATGTGAAATACTGGAAAGAAATCTAAAGAAGTAAAAGGAAATGTGGCATATTTTAAACATGCCTATACAAGCTATGTTTTCCAAAACCCCTGAAATTATTTTGTCCTCAAGAATGAGTAGACAAGAAAGAAGTCATTGCTTATCATGGGTTGAACTGGGTTCCCAGACCCCAAAGATGTGTTGAAATCTTTATCTCTGATGCCTGTGAACATTAGCATACTAGAAAATAGGATCTTTGCAGATATAATCAAGTGAAAATGAGGTCACATTTGATTATGCTGGGACTCTAAATCCAATATAACTTCTGCCCTAATGACAAGAGCAGGGGAAATGTGCATGGAGGAAGGATGCTGCGAAGATACAGGGAGAACCCCAAGTGACCATGAATACAGGGTCTGGAGTGGTCCATCTTCACGACAAGGTATGCCCAGGACTGCCAGCCTTCAGCAGAATCTACACAGGACAGATTCTCCCTCACAGCCCTTAGAGAGAAGCTACCCTGTGGACACCTTAACTCCAACACTGCAAGAAAACATATATATGTTGTTCTAGGCTGCTGAGTTTGTTAGATAGCCCTACAAAACTAATGTAGTTTCTACCATAGTCTGTTATGTATTGCTATAACAAAACACCCAAGGCTAGGAAGTTTATAAAGAAATTTATTTGGCTCACAATTCTGGCAGATGGAAGGCCCAAGCAGCACGGCACTGGCACTGAGATGAAAGCTTTCAAGCTGAGTCACAACAAGGTAGAAAGGAAGTCAGTCATATACAAACAGGGTTGCTTGTCTGTGTGTGTATAGGAAGCCAGAGACCATGGTGGAGCCAGGCTTGCTCTTTTGGGAATGAATCTACTCACTCCTGCAAAACCCAACTCATGTCGTAGGTGGAACATTAATTAATTCATGAGGATGGAGCCTTCATGACCTATTTTCTTCTGACTTCACCTGTTAAAGGTTACACCACCACACTTGGGACCCAGTTTCCTGCACATGAACTTTTGGGAGACAAGCCACTGTCCAAATCATAGAAGCATCCTCATTAGATAGCTGAGGACCATCTTGCAGTGTTAGCTACTAAACTCCAGGGTGACTGAGCCTGACAACTCCTTCTTGGAGTCATCTGAGTCTATATAACTTTTAAATCTCTGTTGCTTCAGAAGTTATGGTTTTTACCTATTACTATTATATTTATATATAATATAATATTATAATGTAATATAATTATTATATTACTATGTAGCATAGTATATCCAACACAGATCTAGCACTAGGGCTGGACTAGATGCTCTGGCTTCTTTTGTGTGTTTTCTTATCCTGGTTCCCTGCTGAGCAAAGGCCCTGAGAATTATACTTGGTAACAATGGAATCAGAGAAGGGAGGTGACTCCTTTCAACATTGCTCTTTGATTCTAGATTGCATTAAGCACAACACGGATGCTCTTGGCCACCCTGAGACTGGTGGGAAGGTGGCGGCCTACTGAGGGTCTGGCAGTGTGGAAGCTCTGACCTCTGTAGTAGGGCCAGGGATGCATAAAGAGGCCTTCCTTAGACACACTGCCTATGTCTGCTTCAGGAGCCCAGAATGCTTGAATGCCACATCCTTCTTTTATTTAACACATAAAATAATGGGTTTTATTGGAGCGTTTTCACACATATGTGCATTATGCTTTGTTTAACCTAATCCCCTTCCCCCACTGCCCTTCCCCTGGCCTTCTGCCTCACCCCATGTTGGTTCTTTTTCCCCCCAGAGTCCCCCTTCTGCTTTAAAGTCATGTGTATCACATTACCCTCTCTTTCTCCTCCCTCAAGATCTCTTCTCCCCATAATCCCCTTTCCATTTTTATGATCTACACATATGCATGCACGTGTGCTCACACAACCTCCTCCTATATATAAGATTTTAAATCTAGAGTCTACATATAAGAGAAAACAGTCTGTATTTGTCTTTCTGAGTCTGGCTTATTTTGCTTACCATAATAATTCCCAGCACCATCCATTTTCTTACAAATGTCATGCTTTCATTTTTTTTCGTTGTGGATGAATAAAATGCGTATGCACCATATTTTCTATAGCCATTCATCTATTGATGGATATCAAGGCTTGTTCCATTCCCTGGTTATTGTGAATAGTGCAGCAATAGACAAGAATGTGCAAGCATCTCTGTGGTGTTGGGAATGTCACATCTCTCTGAAGATCAGGCAATTAGTTGCCTCAGAGGCTTCCAGAGCCAGACTTGAGATGTGACTTGGCCTAGCTCCTCATTTCTCCCTCTGAAGAGCAGCCATCAGTTTCAAGTGGTCTTTGTCACACTGACATGGCTAGCTGGGTTTTGTTTCCAAGTTCTCCTTTTTTCCTTTTTCAGAAGCTCCTCACAGGAAGGGTTTGGCAGGCAGCTAGGGTTCCCACTGTGATGGAGAATCTAACAAACTTGTCCTGGTGGGTAATTAAATAGGACAGGCAACACAGCCTGGAGCCTGAAAATTCCTTGGCTGTGACTGTCCTCAGGGTCAGGTTGGCTAATGAATGGAGTGTAATTGTGGCCTAGCCTGTTGCCCCAGTTTGGGGTATGCTTCTTTCTTGGGTACATCTGTGAAAGCAGCACAGAGCTCAGTGGCCAGTCTGACAACCAGGCCAAGGGCTTTTGTAGCTGTTGTTATAGCCAAGTCATCGCTCTCAAGGCTTTCTAGGCACAGTTTGGGGATGAAAGTTGATTCCACTGAAGTAGGAGGGAGCAGCAGTGCTAGCAAGAAAGAGAGGAGAGTCAGCTTTGCCCATCCCAGTCAGATAGGCCTGGGTGTTCCCAGCTGAGATCGAGCTGGGACTCTGAGGTTCTACCTGTGCGTGGGTCCTATTCAGTAAATGCAAGCACTGTGTGCTCTCTCTCTCCTCTGTCTCTGCCTGTCTCCTTCAGATATCTCTTGCATTGGGTTGTAATAAATGTAAGTTGGTCCTTCGTTTGTAAAATAAGGGGGTTGAAGATGATCTCAGAGTCACTTCCTATACTGCTTCTAGTTTAACAACTATCACCTACATGATCTCTTCTCTGGGCTTAAACTGCCCATCTTTTGGAGCACGTTTCTGCTCCCAAATAAGAGCACATGAGAAGTTAGAGCAGAAATCAGCCTCATTTACCTGAGGACATGATCGAGTATGGAGAAATGGACTAGTGCTTTACGCTATTCTTACAGGACTCTCAACCCTCTTCCCCATCTCGGCATAGACAACAGGCCCAAATTTATCCCAAATCCTGGCTGCATGTCCTGAATTTTTGACTGATGCCTTAAATTTCTGGTTACAGTCTGCTTGGGTCTCTGGTCATTGACTATCCAGTACAGGTGCTAGACACTGTGGGAATGTGTGGCTATATGATGAGTACCCAGACTTGGCACAGGTTATTTTTTGGCATCTATATGATATTTTTCACCCCAGCAGCATGCTCTGGATACTCCTGCAGGAGCTTTGCCTGCTGTTAATACCTTCATGATGTTATTATCTTATGTACATCCTCATATATATCCCAGCTCCCTCCCTTGATCAGAGGGAAATTGTCTGGGCTTGGAAATGATCTTGAAGTTGGGTAGCTATGGGATAGAACTGAGAAGTCCTGTCTATTCACAGTGTGGGATAAGATAAATCACTTTAGCAGCTGTTGTGAGTTGAACTGTATCCCCTCAAAATATAGGTTGAAACTTTACCCCTAATTTCTATGAATGTGAACTTATTTGAAATAACATCTTTGAAGACACAACTGAGTTAAGATGTTTATATTTCATTAGAATGTGCCTGAAATTCAATATGACTGATAAATGTTCTATGAGGTAGGGAATCTGGACGCAGACTTGGGGAAGAAGCCCATATGAAGACAGAGGCAAAAATTGAAATCATATGCCTGCTAACTAAGGGATGCCATGGTTGCTGGGACATCCAGAGGCTAGAAGGGAAACATGCAACAACTTATGCCTTACAGCTCCAGGAGGAACCAAACCATCTTGATTTCAGACTCCTGGCCTCAAGGACTGTGAGAGAATCAATTTCTTTTGTTTTAAATCACCCATTTTGTGGTAGCCTGTATATCTCCAAGAAACAAATACAGTAATTCAGCTAATCTATGGTGCTGGTGCTTCTTGTATTTCGCTGTATAAGGATAGGACTGTCTTAAAATAAAGGCTGCCAAAGGGCAGAGCCAAAAGCAAAAAAAGCTGTGATTATCTTCCAATGCCAGGATAGTGATTCACAGCTGATATGTGTAACTATAGTTGGTGCATTTCATCATTTCTAAGATCAGATGAGTTTGTGCATGAGCTGGGACAATGTCATTCTCCCTTTTTAGCATCCCATTTCACTGTTTTATTAAAAACATGTTCCTTCTCCTCAACTTATTTACCTTTGCACAAAGGTTGAGAAAAACTGTTAGAGAAACGAGGAGCAAAGAGATAAAGAGATCTCTGTAGGATTCATCTAATTCTCTATTTTAGTCATGTAAATGCTAGGTGACCTAGCAAACCCTGGAATGTTACTTCCTAACATAAGAATTCTGTTCTCACAAATGTGCCATTCAATGTAAGTGTTCCTGAGTAGCAGGTCAGCCTCTGTTACAGTAATTCAGGGTATCAGGGTCCTTCCATAGCTTCCTCCTCTATGGCTTGTAGTTCTTCAGTTTGGTCTTCAGAAGAGAGAGTGTGTGTAAAGCTCCACTACACTTCTAAACATCTATTGGCCTGGAAGTTTACTCTCTTCACATTCTGGTTCAGAGACAGATTGTCAACTGTAACTGGAAGACAGTAGATTTGATAGAAGATGTAGTAGTTGGTATTTTGCCATCGCCACAATACTCCCACTGTATATGGCACTCGTGATGGTCACCTACCCATCCCCACAGTACTCCCACTGTACAGAGCACACAGTGTGATGGTCAATTCCCATCTCCACAGTACTCCACTGTACAGAGCACAGAGTATGATGGTCAATTCCCATCTCCACAGTACTCCCACTGTACAGAGCACACAGTGTGATGGTCAATTCCCACCACCACAGTACTCCCACTGTACAGAGCACACACTGTGATGGTCAATTCCCATCTCCACAGTACTCCACTGTACAGAGCACAGAGTGTGATGGTCAATTCCCATCTCCACAGTACTCCCACTGTACAGAGCACACAGTGTGATGGTCAATCATTCCCACACTCCACTGACAGCACAAGTAGGTCAATCCACTCACGTATCCACTGTAAGCACACAGTGTGATGGTCAATTCCCATCCCACAGTACTCCACTGTACAGAGCACAAAAGTGTGAGGGTCAATTCATCTCCACAGTACTCCCTCCCACTGTACAGAGCACACTGTGTGATGGTCAATTCCCATCCCCACAGTACTCCACTGTACAGAGCACACACGTATGATGGTCAATTCCCATCTCCACAGTCTCCACTGTACAAGCACACAGTGTGATGGTCAATTCCCCATCTCCACAGTACTCCCACTGTACAGAGCACACATGTGTGATGGTCAATTCCCACTCCACAGTACTCCACTGTACAGAGCACACAGTGTGATGGTCAATTCCCATCTCCACAGTACTCCCACTGTACAGAGCACACACTGTGATGGTCAATTCCCATCTCCACAGTACTCCCACTGTACAGAGCACACAGTGTGATGGTCAATTCCCATCTCCACAGTACTCCCACTGTACAGAGCACACAGTGTGATGGTCAATTCCCACCTCCACAGTACTCCCACTGTACAGAGCACACAGTGTGATGGTCAATTCCCACCTCCACAGTACTCCACTGTACAGAGCACACAGTGTGATGGTCAATTCCCATCTCCACAGTACTCCACTGTACAGAGCACACAGTGTGATGGTCAATTCCCATCTCCACAGTACTCCACTGTACAGAGCACACAGCGTGATGGTCAATTCCCATCTCCACAGTACTCCACTGTACAGAGCACACACGTGTGATGGTCAATTCCCATCTCCACAGTACTCCACTGTACAGAGCACACAGTGTGATGGTCAATTCCCATCTCCACAGTACTCCACTGTACAGAGCACACAGTGTGATGGTCAATTCCCATCTCCACAGTACTCCACTGTACAGAGCACACAGTGTGATGGTCAATTCCCATCTCCACAGTACTCCACTGTACAGAGCACACAGTGTGATGGTCAATTCCCACCTCCACAGTACTCCCACTGTACAGAGCACACAGTGTGATGGTCAATTCCATCTCCACAGTACTCCCACTGTACAGAGCACACAGTGTGATGGTCAATTCCCACCTCCACAGTACTCCCACTGTACAGAGCACACAGTGTGATGGTCAATTCCCATCTCCACAGTACTCCACTGTACAGAGCACACAGTGTGATGGTCAATTCCCATCTCCACAGTACTCCACTGTACAGAGCACACAGTGTGATGGTCAATTCCCATCTCCACAGTACTCCCACTGTACAGAGCACACAGTGTGATGGGTCAATTCCCATCCTCCACAGTACTCCCACTGTACAGAGCACACAGTGTGATGGTCAATTCCCATCTCCACAGTACTCCCACTGTACAGAGCACACAGTGTGATGGTCAATTCCCATCTCCACAGTACTCCCACTGTACAGAGCACACAGCGTGATGGTCAATTCCCATCTCCACAGTACTCCACTGTACAGAGCACACAGCTGTGATGGTCAATTCCCATCTCCACAGTACTCCTACTGTACAGAGCACACACTATGATGGTCATTCCCATCTCCACAGTACTCCACTGTACAGAGCACACAGTGTGATGGTCAATTCCCATCTCCACAGTACTCCCACTGTACAGAGCACACAGTGTGATGGTCAATTCCCATCCACAGTACTCCCACTGTACAGAGCACACGTGTGATGGTCAATTCCCATCTCCACAGTACTCCCACTGTACAGAGCACACAGTGTGATGGTCAATTCCCACTCCACAGTACTCCACTGTACAAGCACACAGTTGATGGTCAATTCCCATCCCACAGTACTCCCACTGTACAGAGCACACAGTGTGATGGTCAATTCCCACCCCACAGTACTCCACTCATTCCATCTCCACAGTACTCCACGTACAGAGCACCGTGTGATGGTCAATTCCCATCTCCACAGTACTCCACTGTACAGGCACACATTGATGGTCATTCCTCTCCACATATCACTGTACAAGCACATGTGATGTCATTCCCATTCCACAGTACTCCCTGTACAGAGCACACAGTGTGATGGTCAATTCCCATCTCCACAGTTCCCACTGTACAAGCACCATTGAGGTCAATTCCATTCCACAGTACTCCTACTGTACAGAGCACACAGTGTGATGGTCAATTCCCATCTCCACAGTACTCCCACTGTACAGAGCACACAGTGTGATGGGTCAATTCCCCACCTCCACAGTACTCCCACTGTACAGAGCAACACACTGTGATGGTCAATTCCCACCTCCACAGTAATCCACTGTACAGAGCACACAGTGTGATGGTCAATTCCCATCTCCACAGTACTCCACTGTACAGAGCACACAGTGTGATGGTCAATTCCCATCTCCACAGTACTCCACTGTACAGAGCACACAGTGTGATGGTCAATTCCCATCTCCACAGTACTCCTACTGTACAGAGCACACAGTATGATGGTCAATTCCCATCTCCACAGTACTCCCACTGTACAGAGCACACAGTGTGATGGTCAATTCCCATCTCCACAGTACTCCCACTGTACAGAGCACACAGTGTGATGGTCAATTCCCATCTCCACAGTACTCCACTGTACAGAGCACACAGTGTGAGGTCAATTCCCATCTCCACAGTACTCCACTGTACAGAGCACACAGTGTGATGGTCAATTCCCATCTCCACAGTACTCCCACTGTACAGAGCACACAGTGTGATGGTCAATTCCATCTCCACAGTACTCCTACTGTATCAGAGCACACGATGTGATGGTCAATTCCCATCTCCACAGTACTCCCTACTGTATCAGAGCACACAGTATGGATGGTCAATTCCCATCTCCACAGTACTCCACTGTACAGAGCACACAGTGATGGTCAATTCCCATCTCCACAGTACTCCACTGTACAGAGCACACAGGTGTGATGGTCATTCCCATCTCCACAGTACTCCACTGTACAGAGCACACAGTGTGATGTTCAATTCCCATCTCCACAGTACTCCACTGTACAGAGCACACAGTGTGATGGTCAATTCCCATCTCAACTCTCCATGTACATAGCACACAGTGGTGATGGTCAATTCCCTCTCCACATACCCCACTGTACAGAGCACACAGTGTGATGGTCAATTCCCATCTCCACAGTACTCCACTGTACAGAGCACACAGTGTGATGGTCATTCCCATCTCCACAGTACTCCCACTGTACAGAGCACACAGTGTGATGGTCAATTCCCACCTCCACAGTACTCCACAGTACAGAGCACACAGTGTGATGGACAATTCCCATCTCCACAGTACTCCCACTGTACAGAGCACACAGTGTGATGGTCAATTCCCATCTCCACAGTACTCCCACTGTACAGAGCACACAGTGTGATGGTCAATTCCCATCTCCACAGTACTCCACTGTACAGAGCACACAGTGTGATGGTCAATTCCATCTCCACAGTACTCCACTGTACAGAGCACACAGTGTGATGGTCAATTCCCATCTCCACAGTACTCCCACTGTACAGAGCACACAGTGTGATGGTCAATTCCCATCTCCACAGTACTCCCACTGTACAGAGCACACAGTGAGATGGTCAATTCCCATCTCCACAGTACTCCCACTGTACAGAGCAGCACAGTGTGATGGTCAATTCCCATCTCCACAGTACTCCCACTGTACAGAGACACACTGTGTGGTCAATTCCCATCTCCACAGTACTCCTACTGTACAGAGCACACATGTGTGGATGGTCAATTCCATCTCCACAGTACTCCACTGTACAGAGCACACAGTGTGATGGTCAATTCCCACCTCCACAGTACTCCACTGTACAGAGCACACAGTGTGATGGTCAATTCCCATCTCCACAGTACTCCCACTGTACAGAGCACACAGTGTGATGGTCAATTCCCATCTCCACAGTACTCCACTGTACAGAGCACACAGTGTGATGGTCAATTCCCATCTCCACAGTACTCCCACTGTACAGAGCACACAGTGTGATGGTCAATTCCCATCTCCACAGTACTCCCACTGTACAGAGCACACAGTGTGATGGTCCTATTCCCACCTCCCCAGTACTCCACTGAACAGAGCACACAGTGTGATGGACTCCCACTGTACAGAGCACACAGTGGATGGTACAGTATCCTACAGGACACGTGATCATTCCCACTCCACATATATGTACGACCATAGGCATTCATCACATATCCTACAGACACGTTGATGCAATTCCATCCACCACGCAAAACAGTGTGGTCAACATCCGAAATGCCCACATACTCACTTACAACCAGTATGGCATCACCATACCACGACAGAGAATTGAGCATCCACCCAGTACCATGAAGACAGTGTGTCAATTCCCCCCCTAACAACTATGGCATCCAATCCTCAAGAAGTATGCATCATCCCAGTCCCGTAGCCATTCCTCCATTCAAGCCTGAGGACACTCCATCACATGTAACCACTAATCACTACAACAGTAGATCACTCACTCCACTACGCACAGTACAATCCATCCAGTATCCCACAGGCCCTAGCATCAGCATACCCACTTACAGACAAGTATGAAATTCCCTCCCATCCCACTGTAAGACAGTATGGCAATCCCACCCCAGTCTCTGTACCACTTGAGCAATTCATCTCCATACCCCACGTCAAGCACGGTATGCAATCCCATCATCCCATGTAGAGACAGATGTCAAATTCCCCACAGTCTCCCTGTCAAGCCACTCGAGCAATCCCATCACATATCCACTACAACCACAATCATGTGATTCCCATTCCACAGTACCCCTGTACAGCACAAAGTGATGGCATTCCCACTCCACACCCCACTGACACACATTGTGGTTTTCCCATCCACAGTACTCCACTGTACAGCACACATGTATGGTCAATTCCCATTCCACAGTACTCCACTGTACAGACACATTGAGTCAATTCCATCCAAGTACTCCCATCATAGACACATTTGTCAATTCCACCCCAACATCCCACTTAAGAGCACAGTGATGTCAATTCCCATCCCACAGTACTCCCAAGCAAGTCATTGATGTCATTCCCACCTCACAGTACCCACTGTAGACACACATGTGTATTCAACC